>OX463845.1:13790836-14208810 GCA_949825065.1 Odontocerum albicorne
TGTTTACATCTTGCTGTTCTTTTAAAGCTTTCTGCATCTGTAAAACAAAATATTAATTATTAGATAGTTACTAAAATTGTATTAGAAAAGATAATATGTCTAATTAAGAAGTTGATCAAGTAGTGCTATGTTTAGATGCTTAAAAAAAAAAAAAAATGAATAGTTTTTGTGAGATAAAAAGAACGCAATATTATTAACTCACTTCATAGGTTGATTATAATATACATGTAAAGTAAGTATAGAGAAAAACAAATCAAGCGTGGAGTTGTGTTTTTCATTGATTTAGTATAGCATATGCCCATTTGTGATGCAGAAATGTTGAAGAGCGTGGCTGAGACCCAATATTATCTTCTGCTCTATTAATGAAGCCTTTCGGTTCAAAACTACTATTTGTAGGCACATGACTATTTATTCGCCATATTATCCTATGTATTGAGAATACTACCACACAAAGTGAACCTATCCTTGTCAATGACTTATATCCCACATTTTTTTGTAAGACAAGTTTACCAATCACAGAGAAGTTACAGGAGACAGATGCAATTTAATTGATTTAATTGCATAAAAAAATTAAATATTTTAAGGTCGGCATCGACCATTGGATGATTAATATATAAATATTAGCTGTGCTCTACAAAAATTTAACATATTTGAAAAAATGCAAGTGATTTTTAGAACATCTCTTCTAAGCCATTAATTTTCTTCAAGATTTATATGGCCAATGGAAGAAAAAAATCTTCAGAAAGTGTAGAGATTAAAATTGAAAACTAAATTTCAATGATAAGACAATGCTTTTATAACATTATTTTGCTAAGCTAAATTAATATTTACATTACTTAATTATTCTAGCACCATTAATTGTACCAAATATCACTCTTTTTTTTGTTTTCCTATTCTATATCTATTTATCTTGTTCTGTCAGGGTAACAAAAAGAGACAACACAAAACACCTATATCAGGTCAGTCCATGCCCTTTCACATAAAAGAGCATATTATTTTTGCAAATTTACTAATTATAACACCGGTGGATAATGTGAGATGGGCATAAAATCTATTTCAAACTATAAAGCAATCCATTTCAAAAGACCAACCATAATATTATTTTCCAATAAAATAAGCAGTGCATAAGTTGTGCCAATTGTTAATTTTTGAGTATATATAAATGAAAATAAATTATATGAAAGATGTACAAAGCAAAGGAACAATTGTTAAATTAGATTAGTTCATGTTCAATGCAATTGCTCAACCCCACACTGACATATTTCCACAGATTTCGTACCTCTTATCGCATTGTGTGACGTAATGATCTTGTGCAAACCCACCAAACTGCAAAAAACATAAAACATAAAGCAAGCTGATATTTAATTAACTATAAACAAACAAGGATTGTTGATTAACTATGAAAAAATAAAGCTTCTAAATTTACTAGGTGAGGTATTTTTATGTGCAATCTAAAACTGAACTGAATGCATAAATTAAATATGTATATTTTTTTACTAACTAAATAATAAATGTTAATTATAGTGCCTCTATAATAGGTATGGTGATTTAAATTTTACAGACTTTTTATAATAAAATATATGATATTTATTAAGAGATGAAACATTTCATTTAAATTTATTAAAATATTAAAGATTAATAAAAAAAACAAATTCACATTGAATTATATTTTCTAAATTCTTCATTTAAATACTTTTGAAAATATTATAAAAGTATGTAAAAACTCTCGACAAAACATTCTTTTATAAAATTCGTGATAATTAAATGTTTTTTTAGATAACAACGCAACTAACTGTGAATAAAGAAATCACTAATGTATCATATTTTATAGATTGTGTCATATTAGCGTACATTGTTAGTTTTTTCCGAAAGCAGTTTTATTTTCAAATGCAATCATTATTTTAAAGCCATCATGGTTAATTTGCCCCAGAATGGAATGAAACTTATTTGAATAATGTTCAGATTTCAAAAACGTGGTTTTAAAACTGTTTAAAATACACCAAAAATGACCTGTGCTCAAAGATTAAAACGATTTTCTTTTGTAATGCTTCATTGACTTAACAATATTAATAATGTATGTAAGAAATGTGAATGGAGAGTATGAATATTTTCGGCTGAGTTGTTTTTGTATTACATTTAACAAATCATATCATAGTATAATAGGCCAAAAACCCATACGATGGTTGTCGTCAAAGAAAGAATACGAGTATTGAATTTCGAATACAAGAGAGAGAGAGAGGAATACTTGGATTCTCTCCGAAAGTAATTCAAAATTTGAATCTCGGTGGGTCTGTGATACTGAACGAATTTTAAATACCTAGCTAACAATTTTTGAACCGGTGTAAAAGGGGACGATGTATAAATGATATATATAAACAAATTTTACATTTATGAATATATATTTTCATAAATGTAGAATTTGTTTTAGTTCCGTGAATATTTCACGGGTTGCAACTAGTATATTAAATTTGTGATTAAGGAAAGATATCACTTCGGCACAGAGCTTGCCTAGTGAAGCGGTTTGCTAAATCTACAAAATTAAGGATTTTAAGTATTGTTATGTACTTGTTCTCTACAGTTCCCCTTTCTATTAAAACAGTACATTTTTAATATGTTGAGGATAATAAAAAAATTAAACAAAAGATAATGATCTCTAACTCAGGAGTTTTGAGCATATTTGCTAACTACTCTGTTATCATAGCCAAGTTCGTACAATTAATAATCCTAAAGGGCATGATGGATTATATCTGATTGACAAAATCTTGTTTTCAATATTTATTGAAGATAACTCTCATTGTAGGATAATTATTGAAAAGATATTCATATCGAAGCAAAATTCATAATTTTAAATTTATATACAAGTTGCTTTATAGCTGTAAAGTAACACCATTACTTAACTTTTTGAGGACATTGAGGATTTACTTTAAATTAGAAAATAGTAGTAAAAGAGCTTACTTTTTCAAAGTAGCTTTAATAGTTCTGTTGTAATTATTTTCCAGTCCAAAATATCAAACGTTAACCTTACTGTAATAACGTGACTGTAAGGCGAGGTTTTAATTTGAAAAACCAACATGAAAATGTGGGGGTCACCTTATATTCGAGTGTCAAATAAACTAATAATAAATTCACTACCGCGCCAACCGCGACCCGCGACCAAGACAACTAATTGTCTCAACTACTTCTATTTATCTCTCTCACACTTTTGATGAGCTCATTCAACAGACAGCATTGTTTACAAACTGGCGTGCTGCTAGTTTCTGACAGTTGTTTACTAAATATTTTTTGTGATACGTTTTTCATATTTTTACGCCCTCGTAAATATGAGTGGCCATATTGAAATGCAAGAAGTTCAAAAAAACTATTCCAATTTCAAGGTTATGGAAGTACATGCTGCAGAAGTTACAAATAATTGTGCCTCTGTCAGAAAATTAAGTATTAATGTAAAGAACGTTAAATTTTGGCAATCGCAGAAACAAGACCTACACATAATAAATGTATAATCTACAAAAAAGGCATTCCAAGGACCTAAGAAAGGACATTTTGAGTCAATTGATAAAATGAGTCCCCGATATGGTAATTTGATAAAATTGTATTATAATTTTCATATTGAGATTTTAGTGAAGAGAGATTTAATTTCTTCGATAAATCATAAGATTTCATTTTTCTTACACATACATACTTATCATCACGCTTTTTCCTTGTTGGGTAGGCAGAGAGGACATAACACCAGACTTTCCTATCTTGACACACATTCATCACCTCTTCTACTCCCTACACCTTGTCATACAGCTTCTATGAGTTCTCTGACTTTCTACGTATGATATTTTGAAAGAAGGAAATGTAGAAAGTCAAAGAAATTGTATGAGAAAGAGTTTGGATGTGGAATAGATGGAGTATACAAAGATAGAAAACTCTGGTGCTCTGTCCTCTCTGCCTACTCCGACGATATCCTAATGACGTGATGGTATGTATCAATGTTTCCTTCTTTCAAAATATAATTCACGTGATCTATCCATACAATCCTTGGTCTTCCTCTAACTACGCCTCCCAGTCCCATTTGCACTATATTTTTTTTTGTTATTCTTTCTTCATTCATTCGTCCTACATGCACAAACCATCTCAGAGTGTTCGTCTTCATCTTACTTTATACATCAGCCTAAGTTCATATTTATCTCTCATCATTTCAATCCATATTCATATTCTCAGTGCACGCATTTCTAAGCATTTATTCAGCTTCTTTCAGTCCTTTTCCACATCCAGTTATAAGTCGATTGTAAAAATTTGATATTTGTATGCAAGTGATACGTTTCAATCACATAGGGATAGCTATATTTTATTTATTTGAGCCATGAATCCAATTTTTATTGCAGTTTCAGCCTGACATGGGAACTGCCCTGAATGAAGGTGTTTTATGTAATTCCTATATTCTTGATGGAATATAGGGTTATGATGATAAATCCAATTCATCTATCTAATTAGCCCTATTCCAAGGCATTCATCAGGAAATACAAATATTAATGTCCGCCTCTTAAAATGGGTATTATACTTATGTTTCACTTTTAATAAAATTCAAATAGTAATAAATCATAATTAATTTTAATGTAATAAAAAAAAGAATGAACCATAGCTCAAAATAACTCTAACCATGAGGCAAATAAATGTGTGATGCAATGTTAAGTAAATGATAAATGATGTTTCACCAACAAATATTATCACTGGATGGAAGGAAGTGTTACCTGGTCATTGGTCATCTCGGTGAGCTCAGCTGCCAGACTGCTGTGTGGGGGAGGTCCCAGGAGAGAGCGGCCAGTCTCTAGACCCCTGGTCAGCATCTGTGCTTGCAGCTCTTCGTGGGCTTCTGACAGATCTGGAATACGAGTATTACATAAAAACTTTATTATGTTGTATCAATAGCAAAAAAAGAAAATAATTTATGTTGCATACATATAAAGAAAGTACAGTGGAACCTCGATTCTCGAACATATTGTTTTAATTTGGTTCTCGAACATAAATTTTCAATGACAATGTCATGTCTCACTTCAGATTTTTTTTTTAAACGCAGGCAAAATCAAATTTCATTGGACATGTTTGTAGCAAGACAGAAAATATAATGAACTCCAGGACAGTCGCCTGACATTTTTATGCAAGGTGATCCTTTTCAAACAATAACATCTCTCCACCTGCCTCAAACAATACTTTATCTCCTCTTCTCCACCTGCCCCACCACTTTCCACTTAAGCCATCAGTCCTCCTAAGTACAGGTAGAGTGCAATTCAATTTTTCCTTATTTAATCTATCTATTGTATGGCCGCTGCCAATCTACTTACTTTTTATAGGAAATTGCTTCTTTCTAAAATTACTTCTGAAACATTACTTCTTATGGGAAAAATTGATTTGGTTTTCAAACAGCCTTGTGGAACAGATTAAGTTCGAAAACCAAGGTTCCACTATATATTTTAAACTAATGTTTTGTCACATCTAATGTTTTGGATTTTTTAAAGCAATTATTAGATCAACAGTCAACATATTGATTTATACTATTTTTAAGACAGCACAATTTAACTGCCCATTAGAATAGGAGCTGCCAGCGGTACCTTTAACAATATGAGAGACTCCTCAGCCTTGATAAAAACACCTTCCTATGCATACACGGTAAATCTGTCGATAGAGTTGATAAATTTAAGTATTTGGGTGTCACGGTTTCTTGGTCTCGGGAATGAGCTGCCAGGTACGATAGGTACTGTTAATGGTGCCTTTAATAATATATGAAAACCGTATGGGACGCATTAGTGGGATGATGAAGATGCCTGCATAAAAATAATAATAAAATGACAATTTAAATAGCGCCGTTTAGAATTCAGACTCTCGTAAGAGGCACTCTAACTCGGAAATAAAACCCACTATTATTGAGATTAAAAATATTACAAAAAAAAAACCAAGTTGAGTGTAAGGATAGAAAGGTGGTAGCTACGGCCATTAAATTAGGAACCTCAGTAAGAAAACTGCAGAACACCAAGGGAAGGCGAACTACAAAGAAACCTTCGTAGATTTTCCAATGTCTGACAATAAGACATTCAGCTTTAAGTGGAGTATAATGTATGTGTGAAGTGTTATTTTGATAAGACTTCCCAAAAAGGGTTGTCTTCAAGTGCTTCCTAAAGCCGCACACACCACCCATACCTCTAACTCTTTGAGACAGATAAAGATTGATCCAATTAAAATATTACTCAAGAAAACAAACATTAACCAAAAATAAAGATATTCCTTCAATTATTAGGCAGTTAAACTGTTGCAATAACAAAATAAACATGTTAAAATTACGAAAAATATGCTATTATCGATTAAAACCAATTAAGAAATAGAATATAAATATAATGATTTATTTTGCACAGCTTTAGGAATACCCAAATAACCAAAAATCAAATAAATCATTCTATTTATAAATTTAGAGAAAAAAATAAAATCTGACAGCTACAGTAGTTAATGCCTGAGCATATTCAAATTGCATCTTGCCTATTTTACCGCATGGTTCTGAATCTTGGCATTTTACCAAGGAGCAGAAGAGAAGATTTCTGAATTTTGAGAACATATGACTTATAAGGATGCTGGATGTCAGGTGGTACGACTAATGAATGAGGCAGTTTGTCTTTGAACACAGCAGTGGCCTATAGCATTCACAAGAAAAGCTTTGGAGATGGTTGGATCATGAATTGAGAATACCACCTGTTACCTGGTCAAGAGCCGTACTGTTTTATTACCTGTAAGTGACTTGAGGAATCGGACTTCCATTCTGCACGATGTGTTTATAATACTCTCTTCTTAGTTTACTAACCTCAAACTAGAAACCAAGCATTCATGGAAGTTTTTTTATGCATCCCACAACCAATACGATACATCAGTGTTATGATAGATAGACTTGCAGTCTCGGCCTAACATGGGAGGATGTGGGATGCCTGGTAGTGGACCAGCATGGATGGAGACATTATATGGCACCCTTGTATTCCTGATAGCGTGTGTGATAGGAACGTACAAGATGTTGATAATGAATTATAAATTATGATTTTAATCAGATTAACATTTGACAGGTTATTGGATGTACACAAAATTTATTTTGTATATGAAATAAATATCAAATAGGTCATGCAAAATTTCTGCTAAACCCAAAGTAGTTTCCACTTATTTTTTTTGTAACTAAACAATAATGTGAAAATTAATTCAATAATAATCTGAAAGTACCTTTGTTCTCTTGACGCAGCCTGTTGAGATCTTGGTGCAACTCTTCGAGGCGCAGCAGATCAGGTGCGGCATCCCACGCGAGGCTACGTTCCCGTTCATCGCTGCACTTGCTGGTCAGCTCTGCGCGCGTCCGTTCCAACTCGTGCTGCAGCTCATTCACCAAGACTGTAGCTGTTTCGTGTGATTCTTTTTGTTTCCTATGTGCCTCCCGGGTCTGCTGTAATTGTAGTGAAAGACTGGCCACAGCGTCCTGGGCTTCCCTTAGCCTCTGTGATTCAGCATCCACCCCTAACCTGAGTCCTTCAGACACCCCGCGTAATCTGCCAGACTAAAACACAAAAAAATATTTATTTATTTCAACAGCCAAATGACCTTTTTGGTGCAAAAAATTACAAAGATAAATTAAATTAACATAAAAGCAGTATTATACAATAGAAAAACAACAATATAAGACGAGCCAAAACACAAACCAATATAATTTACTTAAGAACCCAGAAAGAACTACTTCTTTACTTTACTCTAGCAAGTAGTCAAAGTCATATGAAAGTTCACACAATGCTCCTACTGATTGCCCAATTTGTGTAGTCTTGTCATTCAGGATTTATATAAATAATTAGTAGTAGCTACATCATTATGGAATAAAATATTTTGCCAGGTGGGCCAACAAGGAATGCTAAGACAGTTTTGGACTGTAGAAATATGAGCATCTTAATTCATGTTGTGAAGTCATACATTTTGCATTATGAACAAAGAAAAATTGATTTACTGTCAAGCTACTATTACTTGAGAAAATAAAAGAGCATTGTAAAATGAAAAAAAACTTAGACTAGGAGCATTTCAGCTTTTGCACTTTGCTGCTCCTGTGTGCAATGGTCTGCCTCTAAGTGTTAGAGATATGGGTGATGTGTGCAGTTTTAGGAAGTTCTTGAAGACAGCTCTTTCTGGGAGGTCACATCAAAATATATGATTAACATACACTACACCTTAAGCCGAATATGTTACTGTGTATCAATATCACATATCGGAAGATCATAAAGGTTTCTTTGTAGTTTGTCTTCTCTTGGCAAATTCTGCTTTTCTTGGCAAAAAAAGTTTTCTTACCAAATATGTTTTTCTCAACATATGAAGATGTGAGGAGATAAATGTTCTAACAAAAATCAAACCCACGAACCCCGGGCTGAAAGACAGGCATCTTACCAAAAAGGCCACGAAAATCATCATTGATTTTATTTTCAAATTTCTTTATTAGGATGACTTATTTATTTTTTATGTGAGTGCACTATTTTTATTTATGAATAAAACAAAAGTGGTCTCTGAAAAAATAACAGTGTAGAGCAAATCTTATTAATAGAGAAATTCTGGTATAAGTAACTGTAGATTTTTCTGGATTGTTCCACATTTAAAGCTGTACATGAAAACAATTAGATTTGAGTGGGTATTTTTGAGTTGGGTTTTGCTCCACTGACACAAGACTAAAAGTCATTGAACTGAATTGTATACTTTTATAAATATAAATAGCTTTTAGGACAAATTCTAGACGGAGTGTATTTTTATTTGTGAAATATGAGAGGTGCAGGAAATTTTTTATATGTTATAGATTTCTTCTTATGTATATGATGCAATAGAAGCTGTCTCCAAAAACAAAATAACATCTAAGAGATAATGGAGACCATTACGAAGGCCACTGCAGAGACGAGAAAAAGACTGCTAGGTGTAACTGGATGCAGAGAGGGAGTGCTCAAGAGAGGCAACATTTTGGAAAAGCATTCGTCCTGCAGTGGAACAACACAGACTGAGAATAATGATAAGTTTCTCGAGACTTCTTAACTCGAAACTTCTACAGAAATACATACCATTACGCTGTCTTTTTTTTTTAAGTAGGCAGAGCGGACGAAATCCATGGCTTTCTAAATATGCACACAGCTCTCATCTCATCAATATCCCATCATCTTGTCTGTTTCTCATACCCTCTATTTTTCTGTCACTTAAAATTTTTCAAGTTATCTTATTTCACTCTTTCCTCGATTTACCTCTTTCTTACCCTCCATTAATTTTAAATATGTATTTGTTTCATAAGTCTTTTGCAAATTATTATCTTAAAATGGCTAAACCATATCAGAATTCCTTTCTTATCTCTACTTAGAGCATTCGTCTTAATCTTTATCAAAAACTGTAATACGAGATATTCTATGCAATCTATAGATAGATATGTTTTATCTGCCTTGCATAGAATAACGCGTAGAATTACGTAAAACATAGGAATATATTTGGTGAGATTTTAATCTCTAATTGACACTAAAGAATGTGTGATTGTATATGTACCTCCTGTTTAAGATGGCTGGCCTCCGACTCAGCAGAGGTGAGTCTCATGTTGAGGGTCTCGATTTGCGAGTCCCTATCCCGCTCCACTCTCACGATAGCCTCGCGACATCTCCTTTGTTCCTCTGCAATGCGCTCATCACACCGCACTTCAATCTGAAATTCAATTAGATATCAAAAATGCATTACTAGTAAGTTCATGTAAGATACTAATACTCGTATATATACATATAATGATCTGACTAACTGATGTCTGCATTTTACAAAATGTCAATGTTTCTAAAGAAAGATGAAAGTCAATACTGTATTGGACTTGAATATTGAAAGACTTCTCAACATTTGTAGCCCTAACAACATCTGTAGCCCTATCACCGCTATCAAGCAGATTCAGTACACCGTACAAGAAACCAGAATAATCATATTATGCATCTATATTTTGATTTTCACACGAATGTTAAGACTGAATCCTAGTTTGGTACAGCACATATTATCTGTAAACTGTAATATTTTAATAGCTCCATTTAGATGTAACATCGGCTTCTATAGCTCAGTGGTAAGCATGTGCGGAAAGTACAATGACATACATATTGTACTCTCTGACATAGTACAAACTGACTCACATATGGAAATATTATACACAAACATTTTTCATTTGTTTCTCCTCAAGCAACGTTTTGCAACAATTCAGAAACTTAATAAAAAAAACTCTTAAACCATGCATTAATTATTTAGTATTTAATAAAAAGCAATAGACATGACTTCATGCACATCTAGGGGAGCAACATGTAAAATCAGATGAAAAGTGGGAGCGAAACCGAGACGTCAATAATGGGTCATATAATTGTCATCAGTAATGCTGTCTCAGAATTTGAATAGAAATAGAGGAACATTGTGTTGTATATTTTCGTTATATACAATACAACATGGCAGGTTTATTGGCATGTTACAATCTCTACCAATCGATCACAAAGATATTAAAAATTCTTAAGTTAAAGCCAAATTTAAACCTTTTTTAAAAAAATGTGGGTATCAATGGGAATTCGACCCGTAACCCAAGGGTCGGAAGACAGGCATCTTACCAACTAAGCTATGGAGGTTGTCTACATTGAAAGAAGATGAGGAAAAAAGAACTCACATCTCTAAGTTGCTCCTCGAGGATGTGCACCCGGGCCTGCAGCACGGCATTGTCAGCCTTGGCACGTGCATAGCGGTCGTCTGTAGAGCTCTGCGTGTCCGCCAGGACTGTCACTTGCTGCTGCAGTAGTTGCACCTAGAACCATTAAAACACATTATTATCATCTGTCTCCTCATTCTGTGATACAGGCAAACTAGAGAAAATAGAAACCTCGGGTACATTTGGTAAAAAAAAATCAAAGACTTAAAAAGTGTATGACTGTGATTCTCAAACTTTTTCATATAATGCACCCAAAATTTAAAAAAAAGGAATGTAAGGCTCCCCAAAAAGAAATATTTTTTAACTACCAACAGTATTTCATTTTCCATTTTTACTAAAAAAAATATTATACATAATTCACTTGCTTATAAAGCAAAAATTAACTTCAAATTTAGCTTCTACAGCTGCAGCCTACAAAAACATTTTAATGAGAGGGTTGTGATTGCACATTTTTACATAACCAATCAATATCCGGTACAGTATTTAAATGCTAATTCGCAGGGTTACCTCAAAGTTTACATTGAAAGGCAAAATATGTATTTATTTTTTATTACCAGTAATGATGAAAATGTTGTTTGCATATGTATGTTGTCGCAAAAGAAATTATGATTATCGAGGCTGCTTGACGATTGAAATTCTTGCTCCTGCTTTATCCAAAATATGAAATATTTCGCATCTCCCTGGCAGGAGCTCCACGGCACCCTAGTTTGAGAAGCACTGTTCTATGGTATAGATGAGTTTGAGATCCTAAATAAACTATTTTATATCTATTCAATACTCTTATTTTAGTGTGTCATTATCGATATCAATAAACGTTATTATCTAGCCGTGATGACCTACATGACCTAGTTGGCAAAACGCTTGACTTCCAGCCCGGGGGTCGCGGGTTCAATCTCCGCTGGAACCCAAATTTAAAAAAATAATTTCAGTCCGGTTTTTCACTTAAGGCCTCTTAAATATATTTCTGGTTGGCTGAAAGAGATTGTCACATGGCATAAATTCGCCAGGTTGTACTATATACAACGAAAGTGTAATACAATACAATGATATTTGCCAGCAGTGTTACTTTATGAATTGTGGCGCCATGTTGTGGAAATTACCAAAATTTTCAAACTAAATACTCTCATAGGCGCTATAACCAACAGCGAGTTATGTGTCTACTCAAGTGATTCTAATCACCGAAGGCATTCATGGAGTCGAAGACAATATTGTTTCCCGGTCACGCTCTTCAATATGTCTGAATTACCAATTCGTTTGTGTTGAAGGGTATGATATTAGGTCCTTACATATGAAATTGGCGTTTTGTTTGGGAGGAACATAAAGTTGATTTTTTTTTAATATAATATATTTATTTAATCAAAGTATGTACCATTGCTATCTATGCACTTTTGCCATCTCATAGGTAGTTCATCGATCCCTTTACTAAAAAAACCATTCGGACGGGAATCAATAAAATCTTTGAAGTCGGTTTGGACTGCCCCATCGGAGTTGAATTTCTCCCATTGCAAGAAGTTATCCAAATTTCGAAAAAAATAGTAATCTGTTGGGGCAAGGTCTGGAGAGTACGGTGGATGTCTTAGACATTCCAATTGAAGCTCTTCTAATTTGGTAGCCGTCTGTTGTGCAGTGTGTGGTCTAGCGTTATCATGAAGCAGCAGTGGCCTAGAGCGATTAACCAGCCTCGGTTGTTTAGCAGCTAGCTTTTCCATCATGGTTTGCAGTTGCTGACAATAGACATCTGCCGTAATCGTCTGGCCAGATTTAAGAAAGCTGTAGTGAACGACACCAGCACTAGTCCACCAAACGCTCACAAGTAACTTTTTTGGAGTCAATTTTCGCTTGGGGCATGGTTTGGCTGGTTCGGCAGGGTTCAGCTATTGCGATGAGCGCTTCCGATTATCATACAGGATCCACTTTTCATCACAGGTAATGATTCGATTCAAAATCCCTTCATTATTGTGCCGGTTGAGTAATGCAACGCAGCAGTCAACGCGCGTTTGTTGATTTGCTTCACTCAATTCGTGAGGTACCCACCTTTCAAGCTTTTTCACCTTCCCAATTTGCTTCAAGTGGATTAAAACAGTTTTATCACTAACACCGCAGCCTGCAGCTAACTCGGACGTGGTTTGCGATGGTTCCGCTTCCACAATAGTCTTCAATTCTTCATTATCAACTTTGGTCTCCGGCCGTCCACGGGGCTTTTTCTGCAGGTCGAAATTTCCAGAACGAAAACGTTGGAACCAAAAACGCACTGTGTTTTCTTTTGCGGCACCGTCGCCATACACATCATTAATCCTTCGAGCCGTTTCTGCAGCACTGGTGCCACGGTGGAACTCGTACTCGTAAATAACGCGATATTTCAAGTTTTCCATTTTGTAAACTGAGTGACGCAAAGAAAAAAAACAATTGAGGAAAAAACAAATTAATTATAATTTTCGAAACACAAATACTTGAGTAAATAGCTGTATAAATTTTAATTTGGAATTCCTAACCAAAGAGAAGATATTTGAGATCAAAGTTGCCAGTACGGCAAAACGCCAATTTCATACGTAAGGACCTAATATAAATAAATTATCTTATATGAATAAATAAATCATCTTCCCATGGATACATGACCTATAAATTTACAACACATACTAGGTTAGTCAAAAAGTTTTGAAAGCGAAAATGAAAATACATTTTTTTTGGGGGGAAATCACTTTTATTGCTCAGTATAGTCTCCCATAAGATCAATACATTTGGTCCAACGATCTTCCAACTTTGTTGTCCCATCACGGAAGTGACTTTCTGGAAGGCCTGCAAAATACTCCTCTACGACGGCTATAACCTCTTCGTTTGATGAAAAATGCTTTCCACGAAGGAATTTTTTGAGGTGTGAGAACACCCAGAAGTCAGAGGGAGCTAAATCTGGCGAATAGAGTGGATGCTGCAACAATTTGTACCCCAATTTACTGATTTTCGCGATGGTTTTTTGAGCTGTGTGAGCAGGTTCATTGTCTTGAAAAATGATTTTTTTCTTCTGCAAACCAGGTCTTTTTTCACAAATTTTTTCATCCAACTGGTCCAAAAGGTCACAATAATAATCAGAGTTGATTGTCTTACCAGTTTGGAGATAATCTATCAATAAAATTCCTTTTGCATCGCAAAAAACTGACGCTAACACCTTCTTGGCCGATTTCTGGACACGAACTCGCTTCGGAGCCAAAGTGCCTGGTTCACACCACTCCTTAGCCTCTTGTTTTGATTCAGGATCATGGTGGTAGACCCAAATCTCATCCATAGTGATGAATCGACGCAGAAAATCCTTTTTATCCTTTCAAAATTGCTCCAAATGTTGCTCAGAAAGTCGCATTCGAACGTGTTTTTGTTGCATTGTTAGCAAATGCGGCACCCATTGTGCACACAGTTTTTTGAAACCCAAAACTTCAGCCAAAATATGCCATGTTGTTCCATGTGAGATGCCTATGGTGTCAGCTATCACATCCACAGTCGATCGATGATCTTCCAAAACCATATCCTGTATTTTTCGCTATGATTTCTGGTGTTGATGCACTTTTTGGACGTCCTGAGCGTGGATCGTCTTCAACGCTTGTACGGCCACGCTTAAACTCCAAAACCCATCGGTGAACGGTTGGAAATGAAGAAGAAGACTCCTTTAATGCTTTCACCGTCTTTGCATGGATCTTAGTAGCCGATAAACCTTCCAAAACAAAGAATTTAATCACTGCATGATATTCGGATTTTTCCATTGTTAAAAAATACACTGACACGTCAACTTCAAATGGCTTGTAAACAAAGAATGAATTGACAGATCGAAATGAAATTTTGAGTACGTTCTTATGAAAGATGAAATATTAAAATGGCGTAGAAATTTTGGTTTTTCTACTGCTCCATAGATGTCGCTTTCAAAACTTATTGACTAACCTATTAATACTCAGATACCCATCAAAAGTCAAAGAAAAAAGAAAGTGTCAAAAGTTTAAACATGGTTTGCTTTCTGACACTGGCGTATACTCCTTCATATATAGGAGTTCACGGTCATTATTCAAAAAGAAAAAGAAGGTTTGGTTACTCTGAATCGTTTGTTTATTTCAATGTGTTGTTATTATCTGTGTATCAAAATTTGCACGTGAAGAAGCTCAGTTTTTATTTTTCAAATATAGACAAGTCCGGGAATCCTGAAAGTGTAAATGGGCTCATTTGAGTGTCACTGTTTGTCAGGTTGATGAGAGCGTGCAACGGGGTTTTGTTTTTGTGTAATAAAAAATTGGAAAGAAGTATCGATTTATTTTTTCATGCTAAATATCCTCAGTGAGATACAGGCAAAAGCCTAGTTTACTGGGGATACGACAAATGAAAGGCAACAAACCCAGATCCATTAAAATTGTATGTCCAAATCAAATTACCTGTTGTTTTTTCTCAAATTGTGTATATTTCTTGTCATGTGTAATAATAAATAAATAAATTGAATATGGTTAGCTGTGTTTACATTTTTTGCGAAGCGACGTAAGTTTTGATTGACTTAACGGTTGAGGTTCATTTATTTTTGTAATCTTATAAAATTACCGTCTGAATTGTTTAAGGAAAACTGGATGAAATCCCTCGCGCTTTTTTCCAACTTCTATTCATTGTTGCTATCTGATTAGCTCTCTGATATAATAGCATAATGTTATATAACCTGCGACACGTTATATAACCTGCGACCTTCAGAAAAAAACCCATGTAAGTGGTATCGAAATCGATTCGGTGGTTCTTGAGTTTTGAGAATACTAAGCAATAATATTGGTTTAAATACGTCTAAGCTAATTTGAGATCATAAAGACACTCTTATATATAATATTTGTAATAAACTTATGTAAAAATAAAATAGTAAAAATAAAAAAAACAAAAAGTAAACCTAAGAATCAATGAAGTTGACCCGAACGTAAATAATACACACATACAAATCAACTATCCACCAGACCAAAGATGTTGAATCAAATTCTGTTGTGTATGTAAATCAAGACCAATCACATCAAATTTTAAGTAAACAGCGACCAAATCAACTTTAAAGTAATGAGCTACCAATCAGATCAACTTGATAATGAAGAGCGATCGATCGTAACAACATTACAGTGAAGAGCGATTGATCATAACAATTTTACAGTGAAGAGCGATCAATCAGGTCAACTTGACAATGAAGAGCGATCAATCAGGTCAACTTGACAATGAAGAGCGATCGATCATATTAACTTGAAAGTGAAGAACGGTCTATCAGATTTATAATAAAGAGCGACAAATAAGATAAACAAATAAAGAAGAGCGATTTGACGGTGAAAAGTGATCGAGGAATATTAAAAGTCAAGTCAAATGATATTCTAAATAATTGCACACGAAGGAGGCAATATTGATGTACATATTTTGATAGAAAAGTGTTAGGAAACATTCACCAGGTGTTTCCTGAAGCAATAAAAGTTAGACGTTTAGAAATAAACATGAAAGGATTTATTTAAACGTGCGGATGTTAGACTAAATATCCTTGCTCAAATTCTGTGCTACAAAAAAGCAATCACAAAATTAGACACTTATTTTTAGATATGCTAACATTCCTAATCTGTTAAATTATAAGTTATGTTTTTTATAACTCATTACAGATATAAACTACCATAGCATTGTTAGGCGGTTTGTTTAATGATACAGAGAGATATGTATATATGATCGGTTCATAAAAACATCGAGAAGGAATTTCAAAACGTTACATACGCGTACCTACAATACCTGAGTTGGTTCAAATCAAACACGGCTAAATCCTCTTTTGTTAAATAATATTCAATATATTAAAAAAAATGGCGACCATCCGTAGCTTAATTCGTGAGACGCACGTCTCCCAGCCCGAGGGTTGGTTAAATCTTAAGTAAATCTCTTTCAACCAACCAAAATCACCTTTTTGGTTGATTGAAAGATATTCTCATATGGTAATAAATTCACCAAGTTGTTTTTATTATACTTTAGTAGTAATACAGTACAACCTGGCGGGCTTATTGTCATGTGGTAATATCTTCCAGCCAATCAGAAAGATTTGAGAAGAGTTGAGAAGGCAGAAGATCGCCACAAGTGAAGCAACTTGACCGGAGTTAGCGTCACAATTGATCGCGAACTTCACGAGGGTATGCTTAAGAAAAAGAAGAAAAAAAAATTAAAATACTTCATTTTTATTTCACGATTTTTTTCAAACCAAGTTTCTTTTCAATAATATTCAAATTATTAATAAGGTTCACATTTTTGCCAATGAAAATAAAGGTTTCAAAAATATTTTTTTTATATTGTATCTAAAATTAATAAGAAATATAAAATAATAAGCAGAATCAAGAACGGAATCTCGATATTTCGAACGTAGGAAAAGAATTAAGATAATAGTATGAGCTGTATGAGAAGGTGTATGTATGTGAAAGAGGCGAAATGATGTGTCAAAATAGGCAAGTCTAGTGCTGTGTCCTCTCTGCCTACCCCAACAGGGAAAGGGCGTGATGTTATGTATAATATACAAATAATAATTGTTTGATATCCAATAGAATTGGCCAAGTTTTAAATACACCAACTCGTTCATATTCGTGCAATATACTCGTAACATAACATAGCGATACATTCGCCATATAAGTAAGAGATTGGATATACTATAATGTAGCCTTGGCAATGGCGAGTAGGAAATAACTTGTAAGGTATGGTTGTAATTCGGAATTATTGTATCTTGCTAGATGGGAAATTACTTGGAGGAGGAATTTCGTAAAAAAAGCCTTCTTTAACTGTCGAAAGACTCATCGATTCTAAAATAAGAATCCAAGGTAAATCTGAGAAATACTCGTATAACGTCACCCACGTTAAATGTACCTAAGTGGTTTCCAATAAATCACATTTGTTTGTGGTTACTAAACAGTTGAAATAATATACAGTCGACTCTAGATTATCCGGGGTGGAGGGGAAAAAGTGCCCGGACAACCTCCGCCAAAAAAATTAAAACAAAAAACTCACAATTATTCTAAACGCCCTTTTATTTAAAATATGACTGCAAATTTTGTTTTATCCCTCTATTCACTTTTCAGCAAATGGTGCTAATTAAATTTCGCAACATTCGTTTGGGATGAGATGTAAAAATGACTACACGACTCGAAAACTCACAAAAAAATATTAAAAATTCAAGAAAAAAATACACTTAAAACTTTAGCACAAGGTTATGTGGCACAAAAAAGCAAAATTGAAAATATAAAACACAAGTACAAAGAATACAAATCGTCAATAATAAGCCAACAGTAGTGCACACGTAATTTAAATTATCTGACGTAATGTGCCCGCCCGCTTGCATCAAGAGTAAATACTGAATCGAAGTGCATCCAAATAGATAATAGTACATATTGTACTCGTATTTATGAATTCGAATGAATAATCTTTAATTTTAAACAATATTTCGAAATGTGAAAAAAAATCTAATTATTTTATAACTTATAATGTATTTTTGGGTTTTAAACTTATTTCGAGGTTTTATGGTAAAGCAAAACAGGACCAACTTTTTTTGGTGTTAAACCTATTCAATGGAATGATCTGCCTGCGTAGCTGAGACTTATCTCAGACATCTTCTGGAGCCTTTCAGAAAAAAAACTGAAAACAGTTCTGATTTTGAGACGTTATCTTAGGATGTCTCAATGTCACTAAATGACCCACTAATATAGTATCATTAAATATCTTGGGCTTGATGATGAGGCTATAGATCTACGAGGAACTTTTCCGATTATATCAAAATTTATTATTGTATATGAACACTACATATATACACACTACACTACACCTTAAGACCTGACTATCACATATCGGAAAATCTACAAAAGTATCCATGTGCTTCGTCTTCTCTTTGTTAGTTTTCTTACCAAATATGTTTTTTAAACATATACAGATGTGGGGAAGTACTTAATCTAATAGCCGCAGTCAGTACCTTCCTATCTTTACACTCGACTTATACATAATTATTGTGTAATACTTTTAATCTGTCAATAATAATGGGTTTAAGTCCCGAGTTGAAGAGTGTTCTCTAAACGGCGCTATATAAGGTGCCCTTTTATTATTATTATTATTGACTGGCAACATTTTCAAGTTTAATCACTTGAAGCTTTAAATCGTTTAAAATTTTTTTTTCATAAATTTCGTTTATTATATTGACTCTTTTATAATAGCATTTTTGGCATTAACAGTGATGGCACGAACTATCCTTATGTGGGTGGGTGGATTGTCTATATATAATATTATAAAAAATAAACATCATCAAAAGGGAATGTCGGAGGTCGTGATTTAACGTTATCATTAGCATTCACGCTAAGCAAGTGGGCGTCCTAGGTCCGATTCTTGACGGATTCATTTACTGACTAGTTTTACTCTTAGACCATACTATTATACATTTAAATTAATGTTTTTCTGAAGCTCATAAGCCACATACATACATATCATCACATCGCTTCCCTATCGGGGTAGGCAGAAAGGAGAGAGCGCCAGTCTTGCCTATCGCGACACACATCTTTCACCTACGATTACTTTGACTTTCTTCTTTCAAAATATCGTACTCTTACACTGTACATTTGTTTAGTTAGTTTTTCCTCACTTATTCACTCCACGTGCCCAAACCATCTCCGAGTGCTATTTTTAATCTTGTTCAATACATCAGCCTTAAGTTTACACTCATCCCTTATTACTTAATTTCTCTCATAAGTCACATATAATAAATTATTTAAGTGTTACTAAGCAACACAAAAATAGTGCTATATAAATCTACCAAACAAAAGACTGAAGCGGATAAAATCCGCCTATATATAGTCTTGATTTAACCTCTCCCTGAGAATTAAAAGTATGATCTGTCAAGACTACTAGACTCACACCAAACCAATACACGCAGAATGGATGACAATTATTATCGATCACAAGATTGGCTTTCATCATATCATCAAAGAAATATAGTTAGTTTGATCTGTCAAAACTATTAGACTCACACCAAACCAATGTACGCAGGATGGATGCCAAGTATTCTCGATCATAAGATCGGCTTTCATCGTATCATCAAAGAAATATATTTAGTAATTGAACGAGAAAATTACAAAAAATGCGGTCATACTCGTATTATGAGGAACGGCCCACTGCACGATTTTGCAGATATTTTTTTATTTTATTTATTTATTTATTATTACACATGACAAGAAATAAAGACAATTTGCGAAAAAACAACAGGTAATTTGATTTGGACATACAATTTTAATGGATCTGGGTTTGTTGCCTTTCATTTGTCGTATCCCCAGTAAACTAGGCTTTTGCCTGTATCTCACTGAGAATATTTAGCATGAAAAAATAAATCGATACTTCTTTCCGATTTTTGATTACACAAAAACAAAACCCCGTTGCACGCTCTCATCAACCTGACAGTGACACTCAACTACAACTGGAAACATCTTGCGAAATTCAACTCCTCACACATCATCACTCCAGGTATACTATTGATGATCTATTAATTTGACACATGACGCGACCTGTAAATCTTTTACGCAATCAATGCGATAAATTGAGGATTGCAAGCCTTAATAAACTTTGTAGATGTAAGTGAGCCACTTAACAGAGAACCATGAGTAACATTGTTCATGTTATCAATATGTTATATCATATTTTAACATTCAATCATTTAATTTTTTTTTGTTATTTGACGTAATTGAATTAAACCAGTATCAAATATAAAATAAATGATCACAATATCAAGCCGTGTCCCCTGCGGGTTAGTCAGAAACAACAGATCTCCAAACTTTTATATCCAAATACACAACTTTCGTCTCCTCCAGATTCTATTATTATTTATTACTTCTAGCTCTACATTATTTCAAAATATAGTCCGTTTGATTCAGTTATGTGTTCCTTGCTCTCCTTCTTACAGGCACACTTTGCACTTGTGACATATATCATATACTCGCTTAGTCATTCATTATCTCCACATGTCCAAATATTTTTTTAAGTTATTTTCTCCATCTTACTCAAACCATCAATTTTATCAATGCAATCATTTCTAATGTATTCGTTCCGCATTCTTTCTTACAGTGACACTAAATTTGTTTTTTTAGTACACGCATCAGTATTAATCTTACTTTTATCCTATCTTATTATAAATAAGAAATATTAGTAAAGAAGGATAATACAAACATTACCAGTTTGTTGCACACGAGGTTTGTTGATGTTTTCAAAGAGTTTAACGAGAGGTCCACAACTTGATGCAAGTGCGAATACAAAGAACGTCGAACCGCCAGTTCCATCAGAACTGACGTGGTTCTCACTAATATTATAGAAAAACACAACGTTAACATCACAATATAAAATACTGCACCGAGTCCGATGCACTGTCCGTTACTAAAAATGCAAAACATTTTGGACAAGTGTATCGCGGCCCTATGTGGAATGTTATTGTCACAATTTCTGGAGAGAAATATCTGACATATTATGGCAACATAATAGTGGCATGTGTGTAGGGACAGATACAGGGATATATGATATATTATAGTCGTACACTCAAAATAAATAAAGATAAGAGATATCGTCAATCAAATCAATCGGAAAGATACAAATATAATGATATTTAAATAAAAGATGCGTAATAATATTCTTCAACTATTCGTTCGATTTGACGACCTCCGTGGATAGTTGTTTTCCAACCTGGGGATTGTGGGTTTGACTCGTGTTGGTTTCCGAAAAATGGTTCCAATCTGGTTTTCAATTTAAGGCCTCCTGAATATATTTCTGATCGGTTGGAAGAGATTGCGATATGACAATAATCCTGCCATGTTGTACTGTGTACAACGAAAATTTAATATAGTACAATATTAACAAATCAAAATACTTTTTACCACAATGTCAATGTGACTACATTATGGTCAAGTATTTGATCGTTTGAATATTTTTTCCAATTTTGAACTGTTGCCATAGAGCACCAAACCATTTTGCAACGAAATAGTAATAAAATGCAATACCCAACAAAGAAGGGTCCCGGTTTGGTAAAGAGTGTAGTTATGTAGTGACGAAGAAAGATCTTCCCAAAGGGACTCCTCTGGTGGCAACACACCTGGGTGAAAATTGAAGATTTCGATTTTCTAGTGCAGATCACGCCGCAAGGGGGCTTATTTTGTCGTGGGTGGTGGACGGATCGAACTTAACTAACCCCTTTATTTGGTCCATCCATTTTGTAGGAGACTAATCTTGCTCATTTTCCTTCAAACTGTCCCCGTGATTACCAGCATCTCTAGACTTTCATATTATTTTTTCTGCCAATATACCAAAATAATCTTAAGATTCTTTTCCTGCATGCTGTTCAAGTCTTCAGTAATCTCCAATTTTTGGATGATGGAGACTTTGGACGCTTTGCGGTCCATGAAATACGGAGCATCTGCCTGCAACACCACGTCTCGAAGACATCTATTTTTTTTCCTTCTTTCTCATTGTCTATGTTTTCACTCCATACAGTGCTATGAATAATACTAGGAATTTCACTAGATTAATTAATTTAGTTTTTTTCTGAGTATAAACCGGTTAATCCATATATTCGTCAGATTTGTCTTTGCCATTCCAATTCGTATTATTTATGGCGAATAATCAATCTTAAGTTTACATTCACCCTTAATAACTTAATTCCGTATTCTATCATACATTGTCACTCCACGTAATATTCTCAATGCACGCATTTCTACAGCATTTATCGGCTATTCTCAGTATTTTTGAAATAAATATTATAATATGGAGTTTGACAAAGTTAAAGCCAAAACCTTTATTTAATCAAAAAATAATTAAATCAAAGTGTATACAATATGTAATCAATTTCAGATGAGTAAGATTGTAACTCTTAGAACAGTAATATAAGTAGACAATACTTTATTAACAAAGCCAATAAATCATCATTAAAAATCTACTGAACCATGAAGCGTCTCATTTTGTAGGAGGGAACAATCGCATCATGGAAATGGATGTCCTATTTCCGTAGTCCATTACTTGGGAACCGAGAGCTGAGATGACATAATGAAGCTACTATTTGCTGAGGTGGAGTCACTCACGCCGCTATTTACTATCTAACGTCTGCCAGAACAGCCTTGGGAGACATTTCGCATCATCGTGTAAAACACACTCAATGGAAATACAAAAATATAAGTCATTGGGACGAAAACAGATGCTGTACACAAATCATTGTATTCTAGAGGAAAGAGTATTTTATCACTTCAAATCTGATTCTGACTAAATCATAGTGTTATTTAATTTTAAACAGATTTGAACATTTCACACCTTTTTGCACTCAAATATCAATTTCTTTCGTGAAAATTGTGGTACTCTGAGTGAGAACACAGGGGTGGTTCCACCAGGAGATTTCTGATACGGAACAGTGATACAAAGACAGGTGAAATTATTCTTTGTTTACAGATTTCTGCTGGATCAGATGTTTCGTACAAGCGGCAGTCAAAGAGACGGCCCATGTAAACAATGTACGCTCGATGCCTTTCCTTCTTAGTATTAAGGCACAATAATGTATCTAAAACAGAAATATCAGATTCATCTTGTAAACCGAAGCCAATCAAGAACATTGATTTACCAATCAGAACTCTGTCGTTTTCGTATTCAGCTTTTTGTTATATATAATACAAATTTATATGATTTTTTAAATTTAACATTTTCCCATTGGGGTAGGTAGAGAGAACAGTTATCTACTTCCTTCTATCCTGGCACACATCTTTCGATTCTGCACCTACTATAAAGAATTTTCACTCTTCTCTCGATCAGAATTTGATTGATTTTGTGGTGCCACGATTTTTCAACTCTTCTTGTATTAGGAATGAACACATGGTTTTGTGACCTAATAGCAGATTATATATTTATAACTGGCGCTTCTTCAGTGGGAGAACTGCCAGATGTTGAGACTTTTGTGAATCAACATGATTTTAGTCATAAATTTTAATACTGAAATTACCAGATATTAAATCCGATATCGTCTATTAATATGTTTTTATTTCTGACATGATTTTGTATTTTTGTTAAAATAAAATCTATAATATATTTTAAAGAACACAGTGCAACATACAAACTTAGTCTACCTTTTCAAACTCAAACGCAAATTAAATTAAGATGTACTGTGTTACATTTTCGTTATATGATATACAGCACAGCCTGGCGGATTTATTGCAAAATCTTGAAATCAGAATGAAATATTTACTAAAACAACTGGGTACTAATGGGAGTTGAACCCGTAACCCTTAGGTTGGAAGACAGACGTTTATCAATTAGGTCACGGAGGTCGCCTAGAAGGCGGTGTGTTCGTGGTACTTTTATTATAACGATGTTACAAAATTTATTTAAGTAATCATTTTGCGTTTATCTAGTATACTATATAAACAAGACATTGAATATATACAATAATAAATAAAACAAATAATAAATAAACTTGCAAGACGACTTCGCAATAAATATTTTTAGGTATTATGGATTTTAAAACAGGTTTCTGTGACATGGAGGCAATTTTCAGTCATTTGACCTCTAACGATATCGAACATTTTGCAATAATTACCACAATTAGCGCGTTTAACTGTTATATAATAAATATATAAAATACATTTGAAGACATTGAGAAGTACTTTTTAATGTGTAAAATTTTGCTGCATACGACTTCTGTCGCTAAGATGATAAGATACTTGTATGAACCCGGAGAGTACGGATTCAACTCTCCTTGAAACTCAGTTTTTTTAAAACGGATTCCAGTCTGGTTTTCACTTAATGTATCTTTAAAATATTTCTACAATAGTTAGTTGGAAGAGATCGCCATATGAAAATAATACCGCTGGAGTTATGGGTGGCGTGAGCGACTTTGAGAGGCACTTGAGGGCAGCCCTTTTTGGTAGATTTTATCAAAGTTTATGATCATATATGAAAATTACACTCCACCTGAAGCCGAATGTGTTACTACACATTTTGGAAGACGGAAATGTTTCTGTGTAGATCGTCTTCCTTCGTAAATGTGTTTTTCTAAACATATGCAAATGCGGGGAAGTCCCTAATGGCTACAGCCACCACTTTCCAATATTTCACACTCAACTGTTTTTTTTTGTAATACTTTTAATCTCTCAATAGCAACAGCTGCAGCTACCACCTTCCTATCTTTCACATTCAACTTGTTTTTTTTAAATACTTTTTATCTGTCAATAGCAATGGGTTTGATTCCCGAGTTGGATCACCTTTGAGGAGAATCTACTCTCTAAACGACGTACGACTCTCTAAACACTATGTACATTGTCAATTTATTATTATTAAAAATATACACCAAACAAGATATGGAGTTACAAGTCTCCTTCTCACGATTGATGAATTACAGCTTGCAACAGTTGTTAGTTAATTACTATTAACACATTTGAATTATATAAAAGGCTTCGTGGTTTTCTAGCAGGAGTGTGGAATCAATTTGTGCGGGCTATCCTATATGCGGGCTTCAACAAAACTATGACTTTCTTTACAACGAAACATTAAAACGAATATAATCCTGATCGGATCTCATTTGAAGTATTGATTACACAATTTTATTATTAAGATATATAGTAAGAAGCTTATCTTCCATACTGGTAAGGTTCCTGGTAGTACCTATAAAAAAGAGTCCGAGTAATTTTTCACCTCAAACTTTTTTCATATTTTTTATTGGTCTAACGAAAGTATCACATAACAATACGCCTACCAGGTAGTGGCATACAACGGACGTGCAATACAGTAAATAGTAACCAATCAAATAATTTTCGCTTGTAAACATAATGCATTTGTTAAAATATTACTGAAGATGTTTAAGATAATATATATTTACTCCAAGTGTCTGCAATAAATAATAACTATAATAATAATTGCCTATTATTTATTGAGAGATTGGAAATTCCACGATATGTTATGTAAATGCAGAGATAGACTTGTATCGTAAACTGAGGGAGAAACTTGGATAATAACACTTCCTTATGAATGTCGGTAGTTGTGCTGTGGTAAAACATTGGCATTTTGATTAAAATTAGCATTTACATGCACAGATACATACATTAAGTAGAGATTTGGAGACGAATTGTTATGGCAAAATCTGCAATGATCAAACTTATAAAGATGTGGAAAAATCAGTCTATACTTATTAACGCCAAAATTCGTTTGGTAAGAACTCTGGGTTTCTCCAAAGCACTCATGGTGTGGAAACATGAACATTGAGAAAAAAAGAAAAATATATGCTCGGGATATTTTCCAGATGCGGTATTGGCGTCGAATGTTTCGTATCTCATGGACTGCAAGATGCACCAAAGTGTCCATCCTTCAGGAACCTACAGGTCATGAAAAGGTTTTCAACGACATGCAACAAGAGAACACTGTCATACTTGTCGCTAGAATAGATGAAGTAAGGTTGGAGAAGCTGGTAGTGACTGCGAGTGTTGAGGAGCGGCAAGCCAGAGGACGGTCTCCGGCAAGGCGGATGACAGACCAAATCAGAGAGATGACCGGTTCCTCTTTAAGTGCTGCACTTAACATGGCTCAGGAGATGGAGATGAATCATCCACTCAATTCCAGAACAGAAACCACGACGTTCAGTCAAGAACAACATGACTAAGAAGAAAAATACATTACGCATCAAAATCAGACGTGAGATTAACTATTATCGTCATCATAGGCATCAAGATTAGTCTTAGCTATCTGCAGTAAATTTTGCCACTTGTGTCTATCAGCAGCATCTCTCCTCGTCGTCTTCAATCAAAGACTCCAACCATCTTAACTTTGTCCAGCCCATTTTGTTACGTCAATATCCTGCATGCGATAAAAATATCCTAGAAAACGCACTCTTACAATTTTGATTATTTCCGCTACAAATTTTGAGTTCTTCCTCGTATTTGACGACCTCCGTAGTCCAGTTAAACTGTCGAGTATCTCGTCTTACAGCTCAGGGCTTGTGAGTTCGATTTCCGTAGGTACTCCATTTAAAAAAAAAGATTCCAGTCTGATTTTTATTTCAGGCCTCATTAATATATTTCTGGTCTGTTGGAAGATATTGTCGCATGGTAATAAATAAACCCGCAAGGTTGTATT
Source organism: Odontocerum albicorne (assembly GCA_949825065.1). Lineage (NCBI taxonomy): Eukaryota > Metazoa > Arthropoda > Insecta > Trichoptera > Odontoceridae > Odontocerum > Odontocerum albicorne. The sequence continues at coordinate 13,817,685 of OX463845.1, forward strand.
GTATACAATAATAGGTAATATAATACAATGCTAGTTTCACTATACATGGCTAAAGATTCTTCGTTGTACTTTCATCGCTAAATGTCATTATACCGTATATCCTGCGGATTTTTTTAGTTGTATACAGTACATTTTGGCAGGCTTATTGCTACACGGTAACTATCATCTTTCAACCAACCAGAAATATATTCGAGGTCTTAAATGAAAATAAGACTGAACTCTATTTAAAAACATTGGGTACCGACGGGAATTGAGCTCACAACCGGTTTAGAAGACAGGTGTCATGCCAACAAGGCCACAGTATCGATAATTTTTATATAATAACAGTAGATATTAGGATAATTCTATAGTTATGAGCGATATTTTTGTGTTTTAAATTTTTAATTTAATTTCTAATCATATTAGGAATTAAATAAAAAAATTAAGTACAAGGTTTGGTTTGATTTGGTAACAAATATATTTTCTTTCGTAAAAACATTTCTTGGCTTCAAATTTCGCATGCCTAGGTTATATGTTAGATAGTTTGAACGCGTGAGTTATTTTATTATATTAGGCATATGAGCACTTGTATGGCATAAAATTTCACTGTTTTCCAATTTTAGGTTTATATGACACGCGATCATAAATTTAAATATGATCATAATCATCAGATCTTTTACTCTTCTACTGGTCAAAGACATCCTGAAATTAGAGGGTTGGACATTTCTACAGCAAGCTAAGGAACTACGAGTTGGAAGGCTTAGAATGAGATATATGTATAATATGAAGGACATATCTAAAAATATACGAGATACTTGTAACATTCAAAAGCTTCCGAGTGGAATAAGTTAGAGCGTGTATGGACAGATACCACGTCGACCGCGCCCATCGCATGATCATATGTTACAGTTAAAATTTGATATGTCTTACCTCGTAGTATAAGTCAACTCAACTTAACTAGAATCGATAGAAGCCGCGTTGTTTCGTTATATTTTAAAAAGATAAAATTTAATATCGCGCGGTTATTAAGTTTCTTTAAAAAAAAGGCATTTATAGACTTAGCAGGGTCATTTGTCGACTTAGTTTATGGTGTATTTGTAGACTAAGAAAAAGCATATGATTGTGTAAAAAGGGAGAAATTGTGCGAAGAATTAACAGAGTATGGAGTGAATGATAAATTACTGAGTGCAATTGTCTCGCTATATGAAGACAGTAATGCATGTGTAAGGGTAAATGGAGAAATCACTGAGTGGTTTAAAATTGCGTAAGTCGTAAAGCAAGGATGTGTGAATTCACCTTGGTTGTTTAATTTAAATATAGAATCGTGTGTGCACGATCTAAAAGATGTTGGAAGATGTGTAAGAATGAGTGAAGTAAATGTATGTGGACTCCTGTATGCAGATTATATGGTTTTGCTTGCTGAAAATCAAGGCGATTTAAGGGATATGATAAGTGATCTTTATGAGAAATGTCTAGTAAAAGGTTTGAAAACAAATGCAGTAAAATCAAAGGTTATGGTTATAGAAAGAAGTGTAGCTAGGTATTTAAAATTCGTTCAGTTATCACGGACCCACCGAGATTCAAATTTCGAATTACTTTCGGAGAGAATCCAAGTATTCCTCTCTCGCTCTCTTGTATTCAAAATTCAATTCTCGTATTCTGTCTTCGACGACAACCATCGTATGGGTTTTGGCCTATTTATACTATGATGTATGTGTACATCTAAGTTGTCATTTAATGTAAAAAGATTTTGTGTATAATATAGCCACATTGTAAAGCTTTACTCACAGTTCGACAACGTCATCTTTATGGCGAAACATTGTCACTAATTAAATAATAGGATATAAAATTATCAAAGCCATTCATTTTGATTTTCCTAGAAAAAAGACAGTTCAGAGATTTGTATCATTGCTAATAAATGACAAATCAAGTCTATTATACTGGATTGAATAGTCTATTATACTGATAGGGGTGACATCAGAGCAATTTAAGAGCCCGGCTGATAAGGGAATATCCACCGCCACATTTTGGGTTGGCGTGGCATAGAAATCCAGAAACGGTTAATATATATTAGTAGATCCGATCTCAACCAAAGACAAATGATAACAAGGAAAATATACTGACCAACCCTTCTACACAAATGCAGTTAATAAAGACGTTCGAAGAAGTTCGTATATATAATATTTGGACACAAAACGCAGACACGATGAGGATTTTGAAAAGGAGGTTGAAATAGGCAGAAGATGACGCCTAAATAAAATATGCATTTATAGTACAAGTGAATATTACAGGGGCTCCGCGGAATATTCTAATATTTTCACTTATTGAAATGAGACTTTCGTGTATTTTAGTCGGACCATCGATGTGCTGATGTGATGATAAGAAGCGACATCTAACAGACATTGTGCAAACCATTAACTATTGGTTGAGATGTCAGCTAGATTTCGCTTTTCAATACTAATATTGTAAGGTAAGAGTATGTTCTGACTTATGGTGCCGTGGAAAAATCCTGATACAGTAAGGGCGCCGTGAACTGAAAAAGCTTGGAAAACACTGGTATATATGGTTTAGATGAGGATATTCAAGCACCAGGGCTATATCGGACACTTTGGAGGGACAGAGCTAGCAAAACTAACCGCATTTAAGATAGACGGAGCTAAGGAGAACTGGTAAAGAGACGCAGTTATTGTAGTTGTTTGACAATGTGAATCAAATGTCGGAAACTGAGGTACTCATACATCTGTAGAGAAAAGAAACCCAATATTGTATACTTGAGCAGCTTCTGAAAATAGACATGGGTAATTTCGCTCAACCCACTGACGAAGAACATTACCAATACTCCAGGAATAAAATAATTATTTTCATTACTTTACAACCAGAGAAATTCGCCGAAGCCACTGACGCATGGGCAATGTGGTTTTGCTTTGTGGATTCAGCAGCGACAACTTAATATACCTATGTACAATCACTATCACAACAAACATTATTGACGACTCATTAAAACAAGAAAAAAAAAGAAACTCCTTTTTAAAGACAGATATTTTTTACATCAAATGTAAGTAAGAAGAATAAGAGTAGATAGAGAGGTTAGTATGAGAAGGTGTATGGATGTAGAAAAGGCGAAAGATGTGTGCCGCGCTAGGAAAGTTTTGCGTTCTATCCTCTCTGCATACTCCTACATGGGAATGGCGTGATACGTATGTACTTGAGATATATCGATCTAGTGATAACTGTATCCTAGAGATACAATTCTTGACTTCTTCCCGGGGGTTTCGGGTTTGATTCCCGATGATACCCAAAAAGGGTGCCAGTTTGTTTTAAGATTTTGTCCGAGCAGTAGTGTTTCCAACACGCTATATTACGAACCGCGAGTTTTAACCCTACTCCAGAGGTTCTAAAAACTCGAAGGCTTAATTACTGGGGCCGAAGTCAACATTGTCACCCGGCCACACTCTTCGATATGTCCAAAACACGAATTCTGATATACTGAGGGGTACCATACGAAAAAAAAATTACGATTTAGATTTTGTTTTAATTTTTGTTACTTTTACTTAAATATTATTTTTGCTTGTTAAATTTAAGCAACGTAAACGATACCGGTAGTAATGTTGAAAAAAATCTGGTTAGTGTGAAAAAATTGCTTTCAAGCAAAAAAATCGCTAGATGGATATATTGGCATGGAAGTGTAAAATAAATAAATAAATTATATATCGTAACCAGAAAATGGAAATTTAAATAACGATGGTGTATGCGTTGATAGGACTCCAAATGTTATCAAAACAAAATCACAAATGGAAAATGATGCTCATACGTACAAACTACAATAAGAAAAATGAATATAAATAAGTAGTAATATAAAAGTTAATGAGAAGAGAACACATATGGACCATCCGTCTCCAACACATCTCGATGGTATCCATCACGCCTCTTCTTTCTCATCGTTCATATTTTCACTCAATAAAGCCTATGGAGAATACCAGAGAATAGTTTTTTTAATAAATTAAACTAGACGTGTAATTTATTAAAAAACTTTGATCGAAAGATACAGAAAAGTATTTTAATATTTAGAATAATGAATACAAGTTCAGTACATAGGTGCCAGCGTTGTCGGTCATGTTCTTGATTTGGAAACAAAGGTACATTAGGAAACATGTTCGGATGCCAAAACAAAGCTTATTTTGATTTCTTTGTTTTGTTTCCGTAAAGTTCTTGGAATATAAAAAGTATTGAACAACGATTAAAATATTTCGATTTCTTTGACGTTCACATTTGAAAATAATATTTCACTGACGGTTCATAGGATAGTTCTAATGCATATTAAAAAAAATGAAATAAGTAAAAATTCAAGTGTTGATGACCATTCATGAGCTGTATACAATCGAGAAGCTGAGAGTTTCTTAAACGTGGAAGGGAATTGACATGCCCTGTTAAAGAAAATAAATTTGACGCCATTTAATCTGATTTAAGTAAGTAATTTGGCGGAAAACATTTTTTATTAAATTATTAAACCGATATGTGTAAGATTCAAATGTTAAAATTAGATTTATGCTGCTATGAAGAAATAAAATATGAATCTGAAAATACTGTAAAAGATTTGGGGTAGTCAGAGAGGACAAATCTCCACGTCTTTCTATCCATACACAAATCTCTCGCCTAGCCATCCATACATGCTCTCCTGTTTCTCATATTTTTTTACTTTTCCTTAGTTAAAACTATATCCTTTCACTTTTTCCTCGGTCTACCCCTTCCACGCTCTCCATTAATTTCAATCTAATATATTTGTACCGGTAATCTTTAGCAACTCATCCTCTCAATGTGGCCAAATCGTCTGAAGATTTCTTTCATGATTCGATTTATAACCTTCATATTTAATCGTTATTTTGTCTCAAGACAATTTTTTACTCTATCAAACATTTCAATACCAGATATTCTACCCAAGACACGTATTTTTACCACATTTATTCCGCTCTTATCACTCCCTTTCAATGATCTTACTTCGCTTCCATATATCAAAATTGGCACTAACACACTTCTGTGTACAGTCATTTTTTAAGACTTTATGATTGATTCATTGGAAAACAACGATGTTTTGATTGAATTTAATATTACGAACCCAAAGCAAATGTTTCTGAATGTTTGGATATTTTAAAATAAATATTTAAATATTTCTTAAACATGTTATGAAAATCTTCAATGTCACAATGTCAACATGAGATGAGAACGGGTGACATTTGTATTGAGGATTAGGTAAATAGTCATATTACTGACTTCAAGGTATTTTGTAATCATTGACGGTGCGGTTTTTCCAGTAGTATGCCAAAAAACATATAACTTTTTATGTTATAAAATATTAATTGTTTAAAGATTTTCATGGTTTGGTCGCTAGCGTATAATATTATCAATGGTAATAAATTATCTAACATTTTTTTAAAACTATTAAAACTCAACTAAAGAAAGGAAAAACATCAAAGAATTTATGTGGATTTATTTACCAAAACAAGGTTTTCTACGATTAGAAACACAATCAACTGATAAATCACTGAAAGTTTTTCAACCAAATTGTGATAACATTCTACACGATAAGATAAACCCATTCTTAAAAGAATCAACAACATAAATACCACATATCTACACACCATCACGTCGTGTCCGTTGCGAAGTAGGCAGAGATAACAGTTCTCCGAACTTTTCTATCCGAACATACAACTTTTGATTCCTCTACATTCATACATCTCGTTTTGCTCAATCTTCTACTATTCATACTTCTCACTTTACCTTCTTTCAAAATCTGGTATACTTGATCCAGCTATGTTGCCAAGGACTGCCTTTTCCACGCACACCTTGCACTTCTGACTTGTACTATATACTAGCTTAGTCTTTATTTTGTCATTCATTTTCTCCATATATCCAAATCACCTTACGTAAAATATCAATTTCTGATCGTCATTCAGCCGTCTTTCATACATTGACTCGACACATTTTTTTTCTTAGTGTACACATCCCCACAGCATTAATCTTACTTCTTCTGTCAATTCGATATTCACTTCCATACATTAAGATGGCCACCAATACACTATTTTTTAAATTTTGCTACGTTTGATATAGTATGGTTATTGTACATTACATTATTTGCATATTACGTCCTTCCCTCTCCATACATTCTCGAATAATAAAGGAAACAAGTGTGCACTTTATTCTGGGCCACCTGGTTTAGTACAAGGAAAAGTATGAGAAATATAATACATTTTCAAGTCTCTCATGAACGTGCATCATAAGGACAGTGGCTCTTTCCATTTGGTTGCTCGTTCCACAGTCGAGTCGAGAGAAAATAATATTAATTATACAAAAAAATATTCAATACAAATTATTATTTCTTTTTCTTGAAAAAGTTAAATGACAATAATTGTATATATGGTATTTGAGAGGGTTGATTTTGGAGTGGAACGAAGAGTATTTATATCGATAAATAGCTAAAGTTGGCTGCAGGCTTACTTATCTCAGTTGACACAAGCTAACACGCTAGTTAAATATTTTATTTCTCCTAAGATAAGACACCGATTCGGATGGTGAGCACTCCACCCCACCCAACACTGGCGGGGATTATATCATGGCTATCTGCAGGAAGAGAGGAAAGAGGAAGCACGCTCAAATAAGCAATAGTGAGCCCAACTATTGGGTCGGGCTCTAGCATCAATTACAGATACATAATAATGGTGCGCAAGTCTGGATTCGATACTGAGGCGGGGCGAAACAAGCAAGGTGGTCGGTCAAATATTATTTTTAAATAATTATTCGTTTTCATCAATAATTACGAAATCTGAAGAGACTGATTATAAAACAAAACTTATAATCAATTTTAGTATAATATTACCCACATTCGAGAGTAGCAAAGCTTGCTGCGCATAATAGAATATTGGTTCTTACATTAGGATATGCAAACGAATCTTGGACGTGGGGAAAAAGTTATAACAGTAAGATAAATGCGGTAGAAATAAGAAAGTTTGGTAGAATGTGTGGAAAACATATGGCAGAAAAAGAAATAACGACATTTATAAAGAATCTGCATTAGTATAAGTTATTTTTAAATTTATTTATTATTTTATCTGGTAAAATACTTGTGTTTCGGGTTCATTCCCGATAGTACCAAGGGTTTGGTCAAGATTATTGTTTATAAAGTTATTACATTTTGGCCATAGTATTACCAACACGTAGGATGACGGACGGTGATTTTCATAACTACTCAACTGATTCCAAACCCGAAACTGGACCGAACACAATATTATCTCCCCGTCACGCACTTCAACACGTTCTCATCACCAATGTTTATATGTTGAGGAGTACCATACGGATGAATTAATCAACTTAATCGATTAAGCTTAAGTAATTTACTTTATTGAAATTCAGTATAAACGTCAATAAAAAAACGACATATTAACTATTGTATTTAATAACGTTTCGAAAATAACAAATGCGTTTTAATGTTTTTATGGAAAAATAATTTGAAGATATAATATAACATACATGTCTATGTACACATGATAGAAATAAACTTCATTTGTAACAAAAAAAATATAATAGTTCCGGTTTTTTCATATTGCTTACGAAAATCGAGCGAGTTTCATATTTGCACTATCATATGTTGCTTGCAATAATACAATTATATTTTATATTAATCAAATATATTGAATATGAAATGTTATAGGATGTTTATACGACAAAAATAATATTCAATTCAGCATTAAAAAAATCCAACCATCAAACTACGAGTACATTTCCTATACGATTATTTTTTGTTTAAAAAAATACTTGTAACACTAAAGGAAAGATAATTATGTTCCTTGGCGTATTTTAGTACAAACTTTGATGTAACATGGGATGTTATGGGAGTGAAAGGCGAACGTAGAAAAAAACTGAAAGGAGCCGTATAGTTGCTGTATAAATGCGTGCACTAAGAAGAATACGTGAAGTGACACTGTATGACAAAATACGGAATGAAGTGATTATGGATGAATGTGAACTAAAACTGATGTATTCAGTAAAATGAAGAAAATAACTCAGATATAGCTTGGGCATTAACAACGAATGAATAAATAAATACTAACAAATATTCAGAGTAAATATGAGTGGAAGGCGTGGTAGAGGAAGATCAACGAAAGAACGGTTGAGATATCGTGAATAATTTGAAAGAAGGAAATATAAAGTCAGAGAAATCGTAGGAGATGTAGAGGAGGCGAAAGATTTTTGTCGAGATATAAAAGTCTGGCGCTTTGTTTTCTCTGCCTACCCCGACAGGAAAATAGCGTAATTATATGTATGTAATTTATGTTTCTTTTATTTATTATGAGACGTAATTTAAAGGAAACTGATGTTTCCTACGGAAAATCCACTAACTTTTCCTGCTTCAATAAACATTTCCAAGTTTATCATTGACAAAGTAATGATGTATGGATGTGATATGCGCGGGACGTGTGCACGCAGCTTTACGATCAACGACACGGCGGGCGAACCGCTGGTACTTCGTTATCAGAAAATAGACTGAACACACGTTATGAATTATTTCTCCTCTTGTAAAGAAAATTGTTGACTATTTCAAAATACCCGGTTTTCTTTAAAAATACCCGTATATGATCTAATTAGATAACAAAACCTAACAAATATGTTTTTTTAGTTATTTGCATAGAGCACTACATGAGAATTACGGCCGAAATCAGATAATTTTGGAACAACCAAAAGTTCGAGTATATTCATTGCACCTTTCGATATCTCCCTGAACATTTGTTAAGTACGAGTAGTTTTGATTGAATCGGATTTCTCTGCGAAAGCGCTTTGGTGAAATGACCGTTCATTGCTGCATATTCAGACTTGTACATAAACTGTTATTTTTATGTTCAAAATATATTTTAATTTATTGTATATTTTTCTTAAGTATACAAGTCATTACGTCGTAACTATTTTGTCACTATCAGAATTAGTTTATACAGGACGATATATACATCGAGCAGTTTTTTTTATTCTCGTTTATTCTTTTTGTTCTAAATCAATACTTTTTCAACTGTATCGTTGCTGTACTGAAATGTTGTGAATACAGATTGATAGTGAAGTAATAAATATTTATGAGTGGGCGAAGACAAAATACAGTAAATCAGATGAAAGTTATCAAAACGGTAAAAGATATTCTTACTGGAACAGAAAATCGGAAATCATGTGTTTTGTCGGACACTTATGATTTGTTTTTTTAGGTACGAGTATATTGAGTAAAAACAGCTTTGTTTAAAATCTGTTAAGATGGTAGTCCACAACAGTATTTTAGTACAAACTTTGATGTATGGGAGTGAAACATGCTGTAGAAATTGCGTGGACTGAAGAAGAGCACTCTGAGATGGTTTAGGTAAATAAAATGTTGAATCGTGATATGGTTGGATCAAGTGAATACATTTTAAAAGAAGGTAACGTCAGATAAATCGTAAGAGTTGTGTGAGAGGGTGTATATGGATGTGTAAGATTCGAAGGATGTGTGTCCTCTCTGCCTACCCCGAAAGTGAAATGGCGTGCAGTATGTATATGTATTTTCTTTAAACTATACAAAATCTCTCAAGTCAATAAATTACTAGTTTTATAAAACACTATAATTACTCGTATGTAAGTAATGAGACATACACATAACATCTCTGTCGAGCTGAACAGAAAGGACAGAGCGCCATACTTTCCTAACTCAACACACACCCATACACCTTCTCATACAGCCTCGACGATTTCTCTTACATATGTATTAATGCAGGTCGGAGGGGGATCAGTAGAAACCTATAAATCCTCGATCGTGCAATATTTGGTTATATATTTTTAATAGAATATTAAATGTAACCTTGGTCTACTTAGCAAGGGCGATGCCTGTCCAAGACTCATGTAAAAGGATCTCCGTCTGGTTATGAATTCGTCTGGAAACAATACTCGTACGCGAGTGCTGTTGCCTGTTCATATATGGTAGAATTTCAAACATATCCAATGCCAAACTGTGAGTTAGTGCCTACTCTAGTGGTTCTCATAAGGTTCGGTTATTAGGGCCAAAGACAATATTATCTTCCGGCAAAAAATATCAATATGTCCATATCACCAATTCAGATATGTTGAGATAAATAAATATACGGAGAGGCGTGAAGATGTATTCGAGTAGATAAGGCTAAGGGCTGGAATAAGGAGAGGGCGGTGGTGGTAGGCTTATAGCCCCTTCCCGAGGGAATCACGGGAAGATAAGTTCTATGATGATGATTTATGGGTATCTATCTATCAATCAATTTTTAACGTTAATACGTATGATATATTTGATGCCAATCAAATTTAACCTGACAGATAAAACTATTGTTATCTTCTAATTAAGTACTGATAAGGATTTAAAAGGATTATCTATGTATACTTCGAGTGAATTGAAAATCAATATATTATACATATTTTAAGATCTGAATTTGAATAATGTGATTAGTTCATAATTGTTCATGTTATTATATACTCGAACATACCATCACGCAATTTCCCTGTAGGGGCAGGCCGAGAGTATGATGTTTACGAGGGATATTCAAAGGAGTGTAGCGATAGGAAACAAAGTCAATGGAGAATAAAAACATAAACCTATACTCGAACCGAAAAGTAGAGGCGTAGTTAGGTTTTTGGCACTCTTGACCAATTCGTAGTTTTTCAATGTTATCGTTTTTCAGTTTTGTCAAATTATTAAAGCTTGTAATTCGAAACCTAAACGGGGCCGAGGGCGCCTTCTTGCAATCCGATCTAGCTACTGCCGAAAAGTGTTAAAATCTGCTAAGAATATAGTCTAAAACAATACTTTAGTATAAACTTTGACGTATGGTCTTGAAAAAGTGAACGCAGAAAACGACTAAAATGAGTGGAATAAATTCATGCATTGAGAAAAATACACAAGGTGTAAACAAACGTATAACAGAACACGAAATTATATCATATTATTAGGGATGAAGGTGAATTTAGGACTGATGTACGAGTATTAAATAGAATGAAGAAAAGCTTCTAAGATGGTTGGAATATGTAGAATGAATGAATTAAGAATACTAAGAAAACAAATATACTATACTGTGCAAATGCAAATGGAAGGCAAGGTAGAGAAAAATCAAGGAGAGTATCGCTGGATCTAGTGAATGATATTTTGAAAGAAGGAAATGTAAATTCAGAGAAATTGTAGTTGTATGAGAAGATGTATGGGTGTAGAGGAGGCGAAATATGTGTATCGCGATAGGAAAGTTTCGTCCTTTGTCTTCTATGCATACTCTTAATAGGAAATGGCGTGATGGTATGTATTTAGTATAATTCGATTCCGATCACATTTTTTTCATTTTTTTAAATTTGTAATGAAAAAAATGCCATTGAAACAGATACCAGGAATTACGACTTAGGTCTACAGTACTAGAGACGACTTCCATACATTGTTGGTAAGACGCATTTCTCTTAACCGGAAGCTGGCGAGTTCGATCCCCGTTGGAATCATTTTATTTAAAAAAAAGATTCCAGTCAGGTTTTCACTTAAGGCTTCAACATTTTTCTAGTAGGTTAGAAGAGATTACCACATGATAATAAACCTACCAGGTTGAACTGTATGCAACGAAAGTTCAATTCAAATACAAGTATGTCATTTATCCTAACATGGATAACGTTTGTTATCAAATGTATTATTTAAAGTAAGATGAAATCCGATATCTCTTTAAATATTACAAATCTTATCTTTATTTATTTTACGTGTACAATTACGTTTCTTTCTTTGAAAAATTACTTCATCAATCAAATGTCAAAACTCGAGGTTGAAAACAGCAGCGCACGCGCTATTTTGTGTTTCAAATAAAATTCAAGAAAATTCACGGAAGCCTACTTAATTCATTATAATCAAACTTCATTTTAATTGAAAAGTTGAGAAATAAATTAATGTCAAAGGTTCAAGTAAATAAATAGAAGAGGAATATTATTTAGCATCTTTTCGAGAGGTGGTAACATAGAGATATCTACTTTATATATCTCTGTAGTGTAATTAGTAAGACGCCTGTCTCCCAACCTGGGGTTTGCGGGTTCAATTTCCGTTGGTACCCAGATTTTCTTAAGAGTATTTCAATCTGGTTTTTACGTAAGGCCTCTTTAATATTATTCTAGTTGGTTGGAAGAAATTGCCACAATAGACCCGCCAAGTTGTACTGTATACAAAGAAAGTATGTTGCTGCAGATTATATGGTGCACTTAGTGCTGCTTTTGCTAATAAATAATTCGCAAAAAATCAAATATTATTGTTAACAGCGGTGTGCTAGTGCCAACCTTGATGTTTTGATTCACATAATTTATATCATTTTCAATGACCTGTTATCACGATTGGACTGTACATTAGATGAATACTGATAATTGGGATTTAAATCATTGGTATTATTTAAACATGATCTATTTGGTATGTCTTCGTTGATCAATTTTGTGCAAGTGTTGTGATAAGAGCAGAATAAATGCGCGGCTTGCGTAGAATATATGGTATTACAATATATGATAAAGATGCATTTTTTAAGTATAATTAAGAAATAACTTTTTAGATGGTTTGGGAGAATGAGTTACGAAAGATGAAACAAATAGGTATATACAAGTATGTCTGAAATGAATGGGGAGTGAGGGCGATTACGATTGAGGAAATAACGCAAGAAACTAGTTGGAGAAATTTTATCAGAGAGAAAGGTTAGTAGTATGAGAAACAGGAGAGCATGTTGACGAGGTGTATGGGTGTGGACGAGGTGAGAGCTGTGAGCGTATATAGAAAGGCGTGGAGATGTGTCCTCTCTGCATATCCCAAAAGAGACATGAATAATATATATTGAAAATAAAACAATGTAAAGAACGGCCCTCTGTAGCCTAGTTGGAAGCATATTTTCTAGCCCGGAGGTTGCGTGTTTGATTCAGGTTTTCCCTCAAAGCTTGTTTAAACATCTTTCTAGGTGGTTGTAAGAGATTGCCACATGGCAACAACGGCAAAGATATAAAGACAAGCAGTTGAGATACGTCGATAACTGAGTGGAAGAAAGTTCGACCGGTAAAAATGAAAACATACTCGTAAACTAAACGTTACTAAGCATTTATATATACTTTATTAATTTTTTTTTTAAATATTGTTTCAATCCACATTTTTATACAAAGAATAACTGACATAGTTATGTTTAAAATATGGTTTATCATACTTGGCCTGTTAAATTGTCACACCACTGATGGGCCATGGTCTTCTTGCCTCCGTTGAGACCATTCTTGAGGTGTGGGGTCAGGGGTGACCCCGTGAAGAGGTCCTCGAGACCATCTCCATCTGAGGTCACCGAAGATCTCACTTGAGGACCCACGAAGTCAAACTGCCCATCCCACATATCATACTCCAATTCGGCACAATCATCGATTTCACTAGATTCACTCCTATAACTCATTTTTGACTCGAATAAATTCACTAGAATATCACTTACTAAATTCTAAGTTACTCGAAAAACACCCGATTCACGAAGACGTTCAAAAATAGGCATAAAAAACTCACGGATATACAATATGCACTAATGAATATTCACAAACTCACTAATATAAAAAAAATCTCACTGTCAACGCTTTTAGCAACGATGTCATCGTTATTTATGACGCTCAGAAGTCAAAACATCAAATAATAAAGCGTTTCAATCACATTTTGCAGGGTCAAATGTGCAAGTTTGATAGGAGAAAAGTTCAAGATGAAATTATGTTTGAATATTCGACAGACGACATGTCTTGGCAACTGGAAATTTTAAAATACACAATCTTAGCACGAATATTTTCTTATCATTGTTTTATCGATATCTCTCCGAGTGGAGGCCGACACGCGAAATGGGGCACCGCTTGGGACCATTGCGTGATTCACAACGAGTACAGGAAGAATAATGAATCATGAAAATCCAAGTATATTTATAGGTTAGTTACACAGAAAGAGTTGAGCTAGTAAACAACTGGAGATGGGTCTGCGCCGAACTAACTAATTCAAAACAATATATTTCAAGAACTAGAGAAAAACATGAAAAGTTTAAATGTAGATAATTTCTTGTGATTCACAATTTTTAAAATTTTGGACAAAAAGTTCTAATCAAAAATATTTAATTTCCTGTGAGACTAAAACTCCCAACTTTCTGCATTTATTAAAAAATCTAAAGTGAAATGGATCTTTGATTATTAAAATGGATATTGAAAAAAAAAAACAATTAAACATCGTTAAAAAGAGAAAACAAAGAAATAATATACTGCGACAGAGGCGTGGATTTGCGTTCGAGAAATAACAGGATAAATAATAAATAAAAACCGAATAGACATACAACAAAAAAAAGGTAATGACAGGTTTTTTCAACCGTCAACAAGATCATTTTTCACAGATTGGTTGAAAACGAAACACCAAAATAAAGAAAAAAAATAAATTGAAAATATAGTTGTAATAGCCAAAGCTGGAAAATATTGATAAAGTAACAACACTCAAAGGGCACTCTAAATTATTTGGAGAAGCCAATCAACCATGAACTACTAACTACCAATAAAAAACTAATTCTCCCATCACTATTTATAAACAACACTAGTTGCCGCTGACAGCCCGCCAAATTCACCAAAAGCGCAATTTTGTTCATTCGGCGCGCAAAACTTTTAAAAATAGAACACCTTCACTCCAGAACTATTATGATAAGGTTGCCAGGTACGGAAAAAAACAACTCCCTATACTAAAAAAGAAAAAAAAACAATATCCCGATAGATTCGAAATTAGTTTTTGTCACGACCGCGACGTTTTAGCGATAACGTCGAATTAAACTCGGTAGAGGGTCGCGGCGGATGACCCCTCACACGACTCAGTGCGGAGGAGAAATTACATTTATATTGGAGGGGAAACGTCGCACCCGCGTGAACGAGATCGACGACGAAAAATCGAGATGGTATGCATTATTTTAATCCGCTTCGAATGCATAATATCGCGTCTGTTTAGGGCGTCGACCAGACGGCCACTGAATTAATGAACACAATTGAAGTACGGAGTGGGAGTGCCGGTTGCTTGTTTACTGTTTGGAGTTTATAATTCTTATGGTCGCTGTCGAACGCGTATTGCTATTGCTGTTGGCTGCTCGGTTGTTTTTTCTTTATTTATTTATTATCTCGTTGTAGAACCATGCGGTCCCTAATGCAAATGGTTTTCATCTGTTTAGTTATGCCCATTAAAATGTGTCGAGGAGTCGGGAGACGGAGGCGGACGTGATGCAAGTTGGCCATGAGGAATAATGAATCAATTTCAATCGGATGAAATTCAAGATACAATGAATTAATGATGTAACAAACTTTACATCTGAAATTCATATGAATCTTCTTATTTGCATAGTTTTTAGTTTAGCTACACTTAGGAACTATTTTTTTTAAGAAATACAAATTAAGGATAGAATCACTGTACGAAGCCTTCCTTGCAGGGTCAGCGTTCTGCATGCGGTATAAGTGCCCAAGCTAGAGCAGTTGAGCATTTTTTATAACTTTTAAGTGGCAGCTCTTCGTTCTACCTGTCTTCACGCGCTTTTATCATAAATTGGGGCAATCTTTCTCTCAAAAGTATCGAAAACCAATTCGTTCCGCTTTTTAAGTGTCCAGCTCTACGATGCGTAAGTTAGCACAGGTTTAAGAAGTCTTTTATATATTTTGCTTTTTATGTTCCAGCAGAGTAGGGGAGACAAGTAAGAGTATTATAAACTCAAAATAGCAACATTTTTCTGACAGTTTCCTCTTATATATTTTTTTCACTGGTGTTATTCTTCTTCTTGATGTGCCCTGTCAGGTCCCCCCGACGTTGGCAATCACTCTGGCGAAGGCCTCTCCATAGTGATATCCTGGGAATGATAATCAGGGTGGTTTCCCGTTGCCTTCCCTGATAGGTGTTTCTGTAGGGGTCACCCTCCCTTAGCCGGGGGGGTCCGGTTTTATGGCGCCGGACACTCGCACATTCATCCTCTCCTATCTGCTATGGCACTGATGGTAATATGCCAGTGACCACATTGCCCAGGGCTCGCGGGGCTTAAGAGGCCACTCGTGGACGCTAGGAGTAGGACTATTGGTAGTGTTGCTGATGGAATGCAACTATGGCGTTACGCGGTATTTTATAGGCACACATTTTCCGGCAAAACATGCACCACCGCGACCCTACCAAACTTTGAGCCCCCTGGTGTTATTAGTAGAGTTTATTTGTGTTGGTTGAGTTTAAAATATATGTACACATAAGATATTTATTGTATCTATAATAATTATAAATGAATAACCGAGGAACGAATAGAAGAATATAGTGAGAAATGGAGCATGTATGTCGACACATATATGTAAAAGCAATGATGGAGGAGATTTATCCTGTCTGCTTACAGAAAATGACGCGATAGTATGTACATATAAATAAAATATACAGAGTTCATAAGTCACATTATAAGCGACACTAAATTAAGGTCTGGAATCAAAGTTCAATCCAGAACACTCATACTCATGCGTAACAAGTCAACTTTCGACCAGACCATTGGCACCGGGAATGCTGACTGATGTTTGGTCAGATATCAAATCGATCAATTCGATAGATAAGTCAAATAGTTTAGAAAACCAAGGAGCAGTTCAAAGAGTCACTGGCTTTTAGCGGCATAAAAATCAATTGATTTTTTAAACTCTCATAACAATAACTTTATATAAGAATAAATATTCCTCGTTTTTTAGTTTTTAGTGTGAATATCGACAAATAGAGCAAATACCGCAAGTTCGAGAAAAAGTAAAACATATTTTGATTAATTGAACTTTAAATTTATAAATGTTGTATTATATTAAACTTTGGTTGTATGCAGCACAACTATATTATCATGTTGTAATATTTTCCAACCAACCATATAGTTTAATCAGACCATAAGTGAAATTCAGACTGGAACCTTTCGTTTTATTGTAAAAAAAACTCGGAATAACGGGAATCAAATCGAAACTCCCAGGTTGGAAGACAGGCGTTTTACCAACTAGACCGCGGAGGTTGTTGAATTGGTATTAATTAATTATTAATTTTAAAACAAAGAATGTTTAAGTTCAAGTCACGTGAACTTAAAATGTTTGTATTTAAAACTTTTTTTAAATAAATACTCAATAATTATCCCATTTCAATGACTATCCCATATAAATGATCTCTTATATCAACTAAATGATATCGATTCACTTGTCCATCTACAGTTTGAAAGCTTTAAAAATATAGTCCATGAAAGCTTTAAAAATATATTTAATCAATGCGTATATTAACGAATTCTATGGATAAGTAAAGTTTAGTTGATAAGTTGACCTGTTTTCCAGCCTGTAGGTTGAGGGTTCAATTCCACTTGGTACCCAGTTTTTTTTAAAGAAAAAGGGGTCCCAGTCTGGTTTTCACAAAATACTTGTTTTTTCAACCTTTCAAGTTGAATAGAAGAAATTGGCGCATGCTAATATACCCGTAATTTATGACATATTACCTCCATTCACTTTACAAAAAAAGTAGCAACTGTTGCATTAGATAATAAAAAATCGACGTGAAAAAAGAAAGCACGATTAATCTCTATTAAGTAATTGAGTTCGTTCACGATCGAAGTCTTACGCTGAGACCTGGAAGCAAAACACTGAAAGCGAAATTGACAAGTAGCATTTGTGATAAAAGACAACAAACAGCTTTCATATACAAGTCGGTTGAAAGTGCCGCGCATCGCGGAGAGACCGAATCGGCGTGCCATTCCAAACCATTGAGTTCATTGCCACTCGTATGCCGCATGCCGTCCGAGTAGAAGCGCTTTAACTAGTTGACAAGCGATTATAAACAAGTTGGAGATTGATTAAATTGGTATTAATGTTGCAGAATACCTGTTGGGGTTGGGGCAGAGCGCTAAGTTTTCCCATCATGACAACATTTTCGCCTTCTCCACATTTATGTATCTTCTCATACTCGACGTTTTTCGGAGTTGTTGCCGTTTTGAGTTATGTTAACTTCAAAAAAGATAATAGTTGTGTATGGATAAGATAATTTGGAGATGTGTCGTCTTCTCTACTTTCGCCAAAGGGTAGTTATATACACACATTACGCGATTGAT
This sequence comes from Odontocerum albicorne, assembly GCA_949825065.1. Lineage (NCBI taxonomy): Eukaryota > Metazoa > Arthropoda > Insecta > Trichoptera > Odontoceridae > Odontocerum > Odontocerum albicorne. The sequence goes on from OX463845.1 coordinate 13,835,798, forward strand.
CTTCATAAAGAATTATTTTTATTAAATACATTGTAATACAAATAGTAGCTGGTTGTCGTTAATACTCTTCTACTTAATAAATATAAGAGAATTACGTAGTTCTCATCATTTTTTTCTAACAATAAGTTATTTAAAAGGTTCTGTAACTCTATTATCTTTATGGCTTCGTTGTGGAGAAGATATCACCCAGAATTTATTTTTCAAACATCTGGATATGTGAACAAACTAGAAACCAAAAGCTTTACAAAGAAAAGAAAAACATTTGAAGCATCAAAGTTACCAAAAATTACAAAAGGAAGATACGCAGTGAGATTTGTGGACTAAAGTTATATTTTTTTAATATTTTGTAAAATTATTAACAATGGATGGCAAACGCATGTTGCAGTTTTTAAGAAACATAGTTCGGAATAAAAGCGACAAATGTGCAAAAAGGCACAAAAAATATGCTAGTTTTTACGAATGCTATATTTTTTTTAGAAATAATACAATTCTTAAATACCAAAAGTCCTGTAAGACAACACAAATATATAAAGTCTTTATGGAATCACAAACGTTAAATTAAAAATATGTAGATAAATAAAATATTTAAAAACAAACCTAGAAAATTAATATCATATGAAATAAATTGTGAACAATTTTAAAGATGTCCAAAATGGTATTTTGGCGCCAATTTTGATGCATGATACGTGGACGGGGAAAAAGACCGAGAAGAGTCGAATAAATGCTGTAGAAATGTGTGCATTGATAAGAATACACGGAGTGACAATGTATGACAGAATACGGAATGAAGTGGTAAAATATGAATATGAACTAGAGGCTGCTGTGTTAAGCATGATGAAAAAGAGCATGCTGAGATGGTTTGGGCATGTGGAACAAATGAATGAAGAAAGACTAAAATAAAAATAAATAGTGCAAATGTGAGTGAAATGCGCGAAAGAGGCAATTCAAAGAAAGTATAGTTAGATCAAGTGAATGATCTTCTGAAGGAAGGAAACGTAGAAAGTCATGAGAAATTATAGGATTTGTATGAAAAGGTGTATGGATGTAGAAAATGCAAAGGATGTGTGTCGAGATAGAACAATCTGGATCTCTGTCCTTTCTGCCTACCCCGACAGGGAAATAGCGTAATGATATATATGTATAAAGTTAAAGCTGAAACCTTTGATTAGTTATATAATTCTTCAAGTTATGAAACTTCCGTGTCGAAGAACGCCGGTTCGAACCCCGCGTTGTTACTCCCCTGGAACATCACAAGGCTTTTTACGCCTAGTATTCGGGGGTATAAGGATACTTATGACTTCGGACATATATATTGTCAAAAAAGAGGGGAAAATCATGCCGGTGTGCTCCGATCGTCTCACTTCGGTGTGCCATCGGATCCAGTAGAGCGGTGTGGCCGGTGAGTTTGCTGGTGTGCTACGGCTCACTCACAGAAAGAAAAAAAAACTCCACGAGACAGCTTCGTTTTCCAACTTAATTGACGTTGGAATGGCGAGTGTATTTTCGACTACGAGGCTCAGCAATGACGATGAATTTTTCAAAATGATGAATCCCCTTCGAGTGTCTAAAACCAATAGATTGAATCACGGAAGTGACTTTATTTTAATGACTTAAGACGTAATATTGGATTACACTTATAGCCAATTTATTTATACTCTGTACCACCACCTACACAGGCACGCAAGTGGTGTTCCTAATTGAACAAGAATAATAGTTAATTCAAAGATAATACACAATATTAAGCTTGGCGAGACATAGCAGGTTATGTTTCTAGTATAGGATAATGTAAATAATTTTGGCATAAAATTAAAAGCCTGTTCTGTTTAAAAAAAAATAAAACGTTTTTCCACATAAAATTTTGTATTTCAGAATCGACCATCAATTCACCAAAATTTAAAGTGAGGTAATGAAATCAAGCGACTCGCTTATTTAAGGAAGCCACGACAAATTTGTCCGAAATTCAATTTTAAATATTAATAATATCTTCATAAAAAAATATATAATACAATATTTAACATTTACAGGCCTAAATCTTTGAGATATCATTTATAATTTACATACATACCATAACGCTGTTTCTCTATCGGGGTAGGACAGACTTTCCTATTGCGATTCACGTCTCTCGCCTCTTCTACATCTATATAAATTCTCATACAGCTCCTAAGATTTCTCTCACCTTACATTTCCTTCTATCAAAATATCACGTACTTGACCCAACCATACTTTCCTTGGTCTTCCTTCCACTCACATTTGCGCCTTCCACTCACATTTGCACCGTGTTTTGTTTTGTTTGTCTTTCTTTATTCATTGTTTTGTTTGTCGTTCTTTATTCATTGTTTTGTTTGTATTTCTTTATTCATTGTTTTGACTGTCTTTCTTTATACATCTCAGAGTTCTCTTCTTCATTTTAGTCAGCACATCAATCAGCTTTACGTTACGCTCACCCCTAATCACTAAATTTCGTAGTCTGTTATACATTGTCACCCTATGTATTCTTATAATTTCACGCATTTCTACAGAATTTATTCGGCTCTTTTCAGTATTTTCCCCGTTCTCATTTCACTCCCATATCTCGTTTCACTCCCATACATCAAAGATGTTATAATTTTAAATGTATTTTTCGATTATGATATTTTAAGTCAAGACATGCAATTTGATTTTTTTTATAATGTTTACACTGTTAAGCTGAATACTACGAGTAGATACGAGTACTAAACTGTATACTTTTTACTAAACATTTACTTTAAGTAAATATAACAACATACAACAATCAAATTTTAAATGTTCAAGAAAGAAAAACATATAGCCATGGAAATATTAAAAGAAACTGTGTAATTTGCATAGATGGATGGAATAATTACTTCTGACTGGAGAATCAGCAATACAGCTGTCGATACTTGACTGTTTTGCTAATGGTTGAGGAATGTTCTGAGGACAATGTCCTCGCTAGCCTTATGCCATTGGAAGAACATGGCAGATAAAAATCAATGTTAAACAGTTGTATAAATGCTAGTAATACACACAAGTTATGAGAATGATAGATTAAAAAAATAATCACATATTTTCAAGGTAGGATTAAGTTATAAGGATCATGTAGGTTTGACTTGAATTTTAAGTTAATACAAATATAAAAACACGAAAATACTTAAGAAAAATATCGAAAAAAACGATAAACTAAACAAACATAAATCGCGAAAATATTAGTAACCGTGCATACAGTGATAGCAAACAAAGTCAATGTCGCACTACAAAATATATACTCGAATCGTAAAGTATAATAATCTGCTATGGTAATAGTTCACAACAGTATTTTAGTACTTTGATGAATGGGAGTGAAACATGGACAATATTAATTGTTCTATTGTAGTCATCGAGCAACTAAGTATTCCTACAACTTGTCAATCTTTAAGCTGATAGTGTGATACGAGGGTTGCTACTTAAGTTTTGAGATATGGCAACACCAGTGTAGATACGTCAAATCTGACATCAGCATCGTAAAGTTTGACGTTTTTAATGGTATACGTGCTCAGAAAGTTTTGTCATACGAGTGCTATTTGTGGTGTTTACAGTAACTTGAAAAATTCATCTCGGCCAAAAATGGAATTAAATCGTGAACATTTTTGTACGATGATTTTCGAGGTGGACTAACTCAACAACAGTGTGCCGATCAACTCACTTCGACTTTTGGTGATGAAACACCATCCCGGGTCACTGTTTCGCTAGTTTTCCGAATCCAATCGTGGTCGTAGTTCGCTCCAGGATGAATTTCGTGAAGGTCGTCCAAAATCGGTTGTTGTGCCAGAAAACATCGATGCTGTGCGTGAACTGATATTGCAAGATCATGTAACTTATCGTGAGATTGAGGCATGTTTGGGCATTAGTTCCACTCGCATACATTCAATATTGCATGAACATTTGGCCGTCAAAAATATTTGTTCGCGTTGGATACCGCATAATTTGACAATCGGTCAAAAAACGCTCGTGTCGATTGGTCCAAAGAAATGTTGAAAAAATTCGATCGCGGTGCTTCAAAAGACGTCTATAAGATCGTGATAGGCGACGAATCATGGATCTATGCATATGAGCCAGAAACTAAACAGCAGTCGACTGTATGGGTCTTTCAAGACGAGCCAAATCCAACAAAAGTTGTTTGCGCACGAAGCACTTCGAAGCAAATGGTGGGTTGTTTCTTCGGTATAAATGGTCATGTCGCAACAGTGCCTTTAGTGGAACGTCGTACGGTCAATTCTGAATGGTATACCACCATTTGTTTGCCAGAAATGTTCGGAGAAATGAGGAAAACCAACCGCCGAAGACGGATCATTCTCCACCACGACAATGCACTCTCACACCTCGGCTCAAACAAGTGACTTTTCGAGCACTCAAAACATCGAGTTGATGGGTCATCCGCCGTACAGCCCTGATTTGGCACCCAATGACTTCTTTTTATTCCCGAACATCAAAAATAAATTGCGATGTCAACGTTTTTCGACGCCTGAAGAAGCGGTTGATGCGTTCAAAACGCATGTTTTGAAGTGACCTCATTCGGAGTGGAAAAAGTGCTTCGAAAATTGGTTCAAACGCATGCAAAAGTGTATTGATCTTCATGGAGAGTATTTTGAAAAACAATAAAGCCATTTTCGATGATACATATTTGTTTTTACTTGTCTGTCTCAAAACTTAAGTAGCAACCTTCGTATCAACATTATTTAAAACATATTATAATGGCATAGCAAGTTCAAACGATCATTCAAACAGTGTAAATAAGTATGAACTTAAAAAAATCACTTTCTTTAGATTTTTATTTAGATAATATTTTTTAGTAATGTTTAAAATACACAGTGCAGTGCTTGTTAGGGTACTAAAAACGTGGAAGTCAAACATGCCATTGTTATTTGATATATTTTATAAACTATCTTCCCAAGAGTTCATTGTGACTAAAATACAAAGAAAAACAAAGAGGTTATTGTAACAAAAATACGAAGAATTTTCGTCTTCTTTCTCTTGACTTGGACCCGTGGTCTGTTATCATCAAGGCTGTTTCTCTTGAGGTGTTGACCCCCAACTATCATTCCTTCTTTTTAAAGGTATCTTTGAACTATACGTGTGTGTCCACCCACATAACCTTGCCAGTATATTTTGTGATGCCCTATTTAACAATATCTTCTACTTAACGTATTTCTCAAATAGGGAAGATTCTTGCAAATAAATTAAACATTCATTCTCAGATATTTCTCTTCGTATCTGTCATACATATAATTTACTTATCAAACTCTGTAATTCGTCCTTATTCTCCGCTAATACTACTGTGTCATACAACAAACCGCATGCATTCCAATTCGATATTTTTATGCTATTTATTGACATTTGTAGTTCCTTTAAACATTAATCTATGTAAATATTAAACAAACCAGGGTGACACAACACAACCTTGCTTTACCCCTTTTGTAATCTTAAACCATTTAGTCAAGGCACCGTTTACTACAATACATGTTCGCTCTATTTTGAGAATATGACGCAATATCGTGTATCAATTTATATTTAACACCATATTCATTCAATATTTTCAATAGCTTGAAAGTATTGGCGAGTATTTAAAAATAATTCTTAGTAACATTAGATCGACGTTAAAATTAAAACAACTATCAACTGAAGTGTGCCTTTGATCTGCGAAAAAAATAGAGAACTGCTCCCGACCCTGCATGGCATCATAAAAATCGATATATTTTCGCACGTGTAGTTACAAAACGCATCTACCATACATTACACTCCTCGTCCCCTATTACATAAAAATATCACCCCTCGACCAGATCCCCCTTTCAATTATATTAAAGCCACTCCTTAAATCTAACACGATCTGCAAAAGGGTATCAATTGAATAGGAACTAACCAAAGTGGCTTTAAGAACCAAGGGTTCATGGAATAGTTTAGAATGACTTATGGTTTTAGGATGGTTGTATTTGATATAACTGCAGTCGAAGAACCATTTCAAGTGACACGTTCCACTAGGTCTTGAATGCAAATTGGATGTTGAACATTTCTATACGTTGTTGCAATCCTGAATATGCTGCGAAGGCGTAGTGCAATGTTGATTGCACGTTGAACGCGCCTATTTTCCTGCAATATTTCAAGTACTCAAAAATTCCTTTGCAAGGTGGCGGATAGAATTGTGTATTAGCAACACTTGCCATAATTTTGCATGATAAATAACCATGTGATTGCATCATAATATTATTATTATTTTCACCATCACTCTATGCCCCTATTTGGGCAGATAGAGACAACAGATCTCCACTTCATTATATTTTGGCACACAATATCTTCTGTCACGTCCATAGACATCATCACGCACACTCGCATATTATAAAAACTTTTCATTGTTTCAGAATTTGATTAATTTGGTTCTGTCACGTTTTTATAAGCCTCCCCAAATTTCTCGTACCTAATCTACTTCTCATAAAAGAAAAAAAAATAGGAAAATAAGTATGAAAATGTAATGTATATATTTTGTCACAATTATATTTACTCGCGTAAATACCGACACAGAGATTTGATTTTATACTTAGATATGTTAGATATTATTCCGGAAAATAAATGCATGAAAATCAAGTAAATTAAATAAATAAAGCCAACGGTTTGATTAATATGTTTATTTAAGAAATGTTCCCTTATTTTGTAATTAATGAAGGAATTCATTTAAAATAAAAAATATTATGAATTTTTTTTAATCTTAAATATCTTAAAATTCATCACAAGCCACTTAATTGAATCATTAGTAACAATTCATTAAATCCAATCAATTCACTTGTAACACCATGTTGCCTAGTGTAAATCGTATCAAAAAGGTTTATTTACGTTAAAGTATCTAATTATTTTGTCTAAGTTGCAGATTTCATCGCCAAAATAGGTATGCCAAAATAGGTACACTAAAATAGGTCACCACGTGTCAATTGTCAATTTCAGTAAATATGCCATGTGTTAATTTCAGTAACAAAGCAAAATATGGTAAAATATATTCAAATATAGGTTTCAATAAAATATCTCCTCGTGTAATTGAAAATAAAAAATCGTATTATGTATTTTTCTACAACAAACCTCTCCATTAAAATTATAATATCAAATTTTGAAATACTAAATTCAGCGACAAATTTTCATATGTAAATTTCAGACACAAATCTCACTATATATTGTTAAATAACAGCAAAAAACCCTTCCAATGTAAATTTCAGACATAAATCTCACTATGTAAATTCAGACACAAATCTCACTATGTAAATTCAGATAAAAATCTCACTATGTAAATTTCAGTAACAAACACATGTGTATGTAAATAACAGTAACGACTCCCAAACTAAATGCCAGTAACAAATATCACTATGTAAATTTCAGTAACACCTCCCTATGTTCATTTCATTATATAAAATTCAACAGCAAACGTTCAAATGTACATTATAGTAACAAGCCTCCATAACTAAATTACAGTACAAATCTCACTTTGTTGCTGCTGCTGAAAGCTTGTTGATATTATTGATGTAAGGCAACACATTGCCTTACATTAATAATATCAACAAGCTTTCAGCAGTGAATACTGCGTTGTCAAAGCCACTTTTAATAAGTGGCACCGTTCAGTATTTTTTTCAATCGGAAGTATTGCTATTCAAGAAGCCAAGAAAAAAATATTAACGCAACTTGACAGCTATTCTCAGTTTAAGTTTTGTACTTTACAACACTGAGGTAAATACGACTAAAAGCATATAAAAATACACAAACGAGTCATTGGATTGTTCATAATATCTTCATCGCAATGAACCTAAACGATTCAATTGGAAAATGGGAATTTGATGAAGAGAGCGTGTCGAATAACAATCGGGCGGACGTGAGTTGTATCCTGGCATCAGCCAGTCAGTCTTGGGAGCAAGTCGGCTCGTCTGGTGAATCACGACGGAACATAGGAAGTGCGACACTCGAAGTTCTGAGAAAATTTCCCGCGTGAATTGTAAAAACAAATACAAAATGGAGGAAGTTTTATTAATTAGCAGTGCTCGCGGTAAGATATAATAAATAAAGAAATTGTTATTGTTAGTACAAATACGGATGCTTCTTCACACGGTTGTTTTCGATGAAAATACATTGAATATATTGTATGTATCATTAAGTCGACTTACGGCACGATTCAAGGGAAATTGTTGGAACGCATTATTGTGGCAGGTTTTAATTATTTTAAATAATAGGTTAACCCTCATGATCGAGTATGATTTTACCAGTTATTTTGTGGATGGAAGACGCATGTCATTGTATTAGTTTATTGTGTGCAAGCCGTTGCACTTCAACAAGTACATAGTCTTGACAGATCAACCTCAAAATTTCGATGGCAAGGAGATTAAACATCCAGGATGACCTGCAGGTTTAATCTGCTACAGCATTTAATTAGGCCGATATTTATATATCGCTGATTTTGTATCGCTTATTTAAGAATTTATGATTCGCAGCATATAAGCTGTAAAAAATATAAATCCGCAGCATAAACCCTGTAAAAAAACATAAATTCAGATGTATAACGGTCTATGAATAAAACCAGTCCAGAAGTGAATCCACCAGGAAGTTGAACCACGACCGTCAACATTTCATGTAATACTCTTCAATACACTGAGAACATGTTTTTTATTGCTACGCGAACCCGTAACTCCCGATGGAAAAGGCATATATCTTAACAAATAACTCAAGGAGGTCATCAGAGATTTTAATAAGATGATGATGGTTTGTTCTTTGGCATTGTTAAGTGACATTCAACAAAACTGAAATGTTATATTGATTTATTTATTATGTTTTATATTTGATACAGCTTTACCAAATTACATTAAATATTATACAATGCAAAATATAATAAAAAAATAATAGATAAATGTCTAAAAATAATAATATTAGAAACTAATTATAAGAATAATAACAATGTGAAGTTATATCTCAATCCTCAATTTATTCACCGATATATGAAAGATATCGATACCAGAAAATTCGTTCAGCAGGGTAATTCCGTGTGCGAGTGGTGCTAATGGGAATAAATTTATTTTTGTTAAAAAAATCGATGATTTATCAAATGCTTTTTGAAAAGCCGTGATCGATATCAACCTGAGAGCTAGCATACTAGAAACTAAGTCAATAAATATCATAAAGGTGAATTTAGTTGATTTGTCACATCAATATTATGATAATCAATGTGTGATCTAAACACACGATCAGGTAGAGTACCAAAATAAATAAATAAAGCTAATGTTAAACGAAATAATAGAAATTAATATGTGATACGGCATATGGTCGTTAACGGTTCGTAATAATAGCTTATTCAACCCGACTGTTAATGCCTAATATTGTTTTTCAAATTTCTTAACCAGGACATCTTGGAACTTTTACTGCTATTTTATCCAGATGATTTCAAACAGGTGTTATTTTGACGTTTACGATGGCACCCCATGTTTGAGTCAAGAGGCAATCTCCATCACATGAACGACAAGGAACCCGTGAAAAAAGCTGTTTAGCGAAACAACAGTGGAAAAATAGGGAGCGAACTGTCATGCCCTGGGAGTGAAGAAACGGAGAAGAGACGTCGCAGACTAACAGAAGTGGTAACAGATCCTAAAAACAACCAAGACCCATCCTGGGTTGTAGCGGTGATGATTGATTGAAAAATAAGCAGTAAATACATAAGATGTAAGACTTCATTGCTTGTTTCAGGTATTATTTTTCTCATACCTGTGCTATAAAAGTAAAATATATTTGTTAATTATTGACGAAACCCGAGACTTCCTTTGAAAATTTTGTGAAAATCGTACGAAAAATCTTCGACATAAGTTTTCCATGGCATCACGGACAATGTCAATAAAACTAACTTTTGATGACAATTAACAAAATAAGAATTGAACCGTAATTGTTGGATTTTATGATAATTTTTTGTTCTCAAATTGTTTAATTCTGGTGGTTGATGGGATGTGAAATGTTTTTTTATGTGTTTATGTTTGTTTTATTGTACCTAGAAATCCGGGTTTGATTCCCGATGATACCTTAAAAAAGGGGTACCAGTCTGGTAACAATACTCGCACGCGTTAGACATGTGCGAGAGTAGTTGCTTGTCCACGTTTGGTAGTATTAGCAACACGTGCGATAGCGAACTATAAGTTAATTGCTTATTCCAATGGTTCTGATAGCGAACTGTGAGTTATTGTCTATTTTAAAACGAAGGCTTGATTACTGAGACCGAAGACAATATTGTCTCCCGGCTCTTAAAATGTCCGCATCAACAATTCGTACATGTATAGGAAACCAGATGAATTAATGAATATAATTATTCGAGAAGAGTACTTGAATTTTCGTTTTAATCACACATAAGAAAAAATATACACAAGATCATACAGAAAATATAACTCAACACATTCATTTTATTAAAACACTGAACTTGCAGTCGACTAATTAATGTTAATTAAAAATAATGATCAAGGGACATAAATTCCATCGGGCAGTTAGCGAAGCAAATTATCTAGATGCCAAACTAGTACGAGTATGAAAGCGAAAGTCAACGGACACGGGCGTTTTAGGCACATACTCAGATGGAATAGGGAATTGGGGTCGAGCTCGCACTTGCAGCAGGACCAAATAAGGAATAAGATGAGGAACTAAGGAACTGCGCTGCCACAAGCAGTCTGTTGTGTTAGATTTCCATATTATACTCGTAATATATTAGTTATCCACTCAATAAACATATGCAATTAACAATTCTCGTTGGAAATATCGTGAAAACGAGTTGTTGGACATGATGATAACGATGCACAGAATAAAGGCGACGAATAGAGAGACGATTTTTTTAGTTTAGGTTGATTGAAAACGAATAGTTAATTCTATAATGAATGGACAGAGATAAAGAACAAACTAAGAAAGAAAGAAAAGAGAGTTGAAATTGTGGCAGAAGTGCTAACGATACAAATTATATGATCTTCCTTCTTTCAGCTGTTGTCTATCTACTGCAGGATAAAATCTCTCTGTGACTTCCCCATTCCTTTCTATTCGAATATGTTATGTATGGCAAATTTAACAAGATAAGAGGTGTTTATCTAAAACCACAGCGGTACTGAAAACTCTTCGTAGAGGTCAAAGAAGACGGGAAATCTAATCAAGGATTCTTTATTACAATGCAAATTTGTATGAACATAATCGTAATATGAATAATTGATAGAGATCAATACTATCCACTGTCTTGACCTGATTTCGATAAGGACGCGCCGCGCCGTCTATATCATAAAAGGTTCCACTGCTACTTGCACAATAAAAAAAACTTTATTGAATTCTCCACCTTCTTCTAGGAGTTCTAAGAGTAGTTTCCAATACGGTGGATGGTTTGAATAAATAAGTAATTCAAAAATAGTACGGAATGCTGTTCGAGACATAATATAATCAACAATTAGCTTACGTCAAATTTATTTAACATAATTAGCTCAGAAAGTTAATCGCAAATATTCTCTTTCTTACCGTTTTGCCGATAATTTGTTAGATTTAATATAATTTGTGTTTAATTCATTCCTTAGACGTAAGAGCCAAGAATTCGTGGAATTAATTCAGTCAATGACCACGAATGACTTGAATGTATTATATGAAGAGTGAATAACAAAAGAAATGTTTTCCGATTGACTCTGGATAAGGTAAATGAAGTATGTAGTCTTATAATATCGATGTCGGGCACAAACAGACGACTTGGTATAATGTCACTGGATATTGTTTCAGATTGCTTCGGTGGAAATATAAGATTTTTTACTGAATTGTCTAGTTGTAGAAAATACATCAGATGTAGATCTAGCGAATAGATAAAGCAATTGCAAAACATGAAACACCTAATTAAGAAATTATTCCATTTGTCGTTGATAGAAAACTGTGGGAATTCGGTGCACAAAGCACACCATGTACCTGCTGAGAAGTATAATATGTTTGGTCAGTTCCTGATTTTATTCATTTAACAAAAGTATGTAACAAATACATTTTCAGACTTAGTAAAGCAAATAATGTGAAGAAAATTTTAAAATGTCAATTATTCATCTTGGTGATTGGTTCCAATTGATGAGTGGTTTCACACACGATTGCGTTTTTTATACTTTGGAGACTGATTTTCTAAACAATGATGTCGTGCTTTTTCCTTATAAAGCAGGGGCGCTCAGACTTTAACCATCGGCGATCTACCATAAAAGCATGAGGCGGCAAGCGATCGACTAGGTAAAAATAAAATACAAAGTTTATAAATGGTAAGTATTTATTAATTGCAAAGATGATCACATATAAATAAGTATTATCATTGAAATAATAAGTGTTCTGTAACTAACGTTCTTTTGATGTCGATGCATGGCACTGCATGTCCTCTGCATACTTTTCATAGGATGGCACGTAATTATTAAGTGCCAACTAAGTGTCTCGGAAGGTTAAGACGCGTTTGGTAACTGGACGAGATAGAAGCTATCTCAATTTAAATAACATCTACTAAATGTTAAATGATCATCTATCAGATAGATGATAATTTAATAATTAATGTTCGTTACTATATTAACAAATATTAGGTTAAAACAATTGTTAAAAAATATTTAGTGTACTTTTTATAAATTAATTGAATGTCAGAAATTTCAAAAATATAATATGTAATTGATCGACTTAAAAACCTCCCGCGATCGACCGTTTGAGTACCCCTGTTATAAAGGTTTTCAAGTCAAGACATCACCCTTTTGCCAGATCTGCGCCTACATTATGTTATATATTTCCTTGCATTATCAGCTGATGGATCCGACGTTTTTTATATATCTCACGATAAGGCCAAACTTTTTTCGATTCTGAGCATTGCTAATTTAGTTATCTTATTTCATTGGTTCAATATATCTGCATTTCTTACTTTGGTCACTCGAGAAATGCGCAGTTATCGTCGATACATCCACATTTAAAAGGCTTCTATTTTGTTGCAAAGTACTTTTGTTCTAATACAGCCTTCGAGTGCACATGGAACAATGGGGTAAATATAATAACTAATCATGAGTATTCACAGATTCAAACTGAAGTCTCGACCACACAGAAGTTTTTTTTTCATCTTGACAAATACATCGCGAGCTTCTTACTTGTACTTCTTACGTATTCTTATTTACTGTCTCGAATCATACTGTTCGTTAAGATATTAAATATTAAGTATTTATACTGTTTGACACGTTTCTCTTCCAAGCGTCAACACATTGTCTGCTATGCTATTTTTACATATTAAATATTAAGTATTAATACTGTTTGACACGTTTCTCTTCCAAGCGTCAACACGTTGTCTGCTATGCTATTTTTACATATTAAATATCAAGTATTTATACTGTTTGATACGTTTCTCTTCCAAGCGTCAACACATTGTCTGCTATGCTATTTTTACATATTAAATATTAAGTATTTATACTGTTTGACACGTTTCTCTTCCAAGCGTCAACACATTGTCTGCTATGCTATTTTTGCATATTAAATATTAAGTATTTATACTGTTTGACACGTTTCTCTTCCAAGCGTCAACACATTGTCTGCTATGCTATTTTTACATATTAAATATTAAGTATTAATACTGTTTGACACGTTTCTCTTCCAAGCGTCAACACGTTGTCTGCTATGCTATTTTTACATATTAAATATTAAGTATTTATACTGTTTGATACGTTTCTCTTCCAAGCGTCAACACATTGTCTGCTATGCTATTTTTACATATTAAATATTAAGTATTTATACTGTTTGACACGTTTCTCTTCCAAGCGTCAACACATTGTCTGCTATGCTATTTTTGCATATTAAATATTAAGTATTTATACTGTTTGACACGTTTCTCTTCCAAGCGTCAACACATTGTCTGCTATGCTATTTTACAGATAACCATGAAATAAATTATATTGATATAATTTTTTGAAGTATTTTGTTTGTGCTTGCAATTGAAACTTTTCAACGTCTCCACAACACCGACACCAAATGAATGAATGAATGAGGCACTGTATTCTTGATTATTTCACATTCTTCGTGCCTTTTAAAAAAATCTGGTTTTGGAGCGAAGACTGACCACTTTGCTTTTTTTTTAAATGTTTTACCCCGATCACTAAAAGTAACTAAAAAAAGCCTTGGAAACGCGACTGCCTACACAAAAGACACGGTAAACGGTCGAAAGTCGAGTAGAGATAATTTTTGGCATCCTGCCTACACATGCTCAATACTGGGAAGTGGCAGTGGTACTCTATGAACGTAATAGTCAGCCCTTAAATAGTTTTTTTATGTACGAGTATATTTACTGCGCTGCGAGTCATCTTCCTTCTCCTGAGATGTGGATCATAAGTCCCTTGTGACTTCTAATTTTTTCAAACTCAGATGTGTGGATGGTAGGGGAATAGTCGCTTTGGGCAGTCCCTTCTTCGTCACTAAGTGAAATCGTGCTCATTATAAATAAAGAAGATTTCGATCTTTTACGGTTGATCGCGCTGGATGGGATTTTGTCTCCCATAACAGCGTGAGTGATGGTGGGTTAGAATTGAACTGAATAGTCTAAAAAATTTGCCAGTATACAATCTGCTTACATAAGTTTTTTTTTGTATAAAAAAATTCTAGAAAAAATACAGCGGTTCATTTTTTCGCGTACACAGTACACATTCATGTGGCAGTGAGACACTTGGGAATGAACGAAACACGTAGTAAATGGAGGGCTAGATGTCATGGGAAGTTCTCGGGCTTGGTGACTTTCGTTTTCTGTACGCGTTCAGATAATAGCGTCTGAGAATGAGGAACGTAATAGGACAGCACTGTGTACAGATTACATCACATGGATAACACTTGTACCCAGAAACGTAATTATACAGTGTCCCAAAAATGTATACACACTTTCACACCGTGTGGTTTACTTGAACTTGCTGCAGGAATTTGCCATATTACGCATTCGTGAGGGGTTTAGAGATGAGGACTTTTATTTCCAGCAAGATGGTGCATCTCTCTACTACTATTCGTGATGTGACGGCATATCTTGACAAAAAAATCCGAACAGATGGATCTGACGTAGCATTGAATACCCCCCGCACTTCCCAGGTCTCACACTAATGAACTTTTGTTATGAGCACTCGTCAAATTTAAAGTTTATAGCACAAAACCAGCAACATTAAAAACATTAAGAGCAGCCATTGAAATGCCCCCAAATACCAAAACGAATCCACGGTATTAACAGTGCATGCAATTTGAGTACTTACGATAACCAAAAATATCAACGTCTGTTTTCTTTAATTTCGAGTATTAATCTTAGATATAAAAAAAGCCAGGGTGGCATGGAAAAACTTTGAAAATAAACCCATCTACCATATACAGCGATAAGAAAATTAAAAACAGAAAATTTCTCGTCTCAGATGGCTCTAAATAATCAAATAGATACTGTTACAAGTTATATAAACTTATAATATTCTGTCATCCATCCACAACATAAAAAAATAACCAAACACATCCGCGATCATTGTATTATATAACACTTTCGTCGTATACAGTAAAACCTGGCTCATTGCCACGTAGCAATCGTTTCCAATCAATCAACCAGTAAGGAGTTAAAGAGTCCTGAAGTGAAAACCACATTAGAATCCATTTTTTTTAAACAAAAAGTGTACCAATGGGAATCGAACCCGTAACCCGTGGGCTGGAAGACAGACGTCTTATCAACTTGGCCACAGAGATCGTTAGTTCGCCTATATGCATATAAAAATACTTTAATCTAGATGAGAAACAGAAAACTTTGCGTCCCTTTTTTAGTTTATTTTTTTAGTCTTTATAACTTGAGTATGTGGAGTTACTGGTATGTCATCATTCGGCAAATAATGCAACGCTTATCAGACGGATCACGGTCGTATGGGCGTGGACAGAGTCTCATCACCCACTCCTTTCATTGTGTTGCCTTCATAATTCATGGCAACCAAGGACAGAATTGGGCTCTGGGAGTCTACGGGACCACTTCAGCATAAATCCCACGCGAATCGGCAAAAACCGCACGCGCAATAAATTATTCACTTATATAACATTGTGTGTTATTAGGCGTACGTGGGAACTATCTGGATTGTAGTTGTGGTTGTTGGTGTCTTATATTGGCAACAACGAGTGGGATAAGGTTGCAATAGATTATGTCTTGATACATACAGAATAGGTGAAATCCAGCCGAAGTTTCTACATTCAGGAAGATCGATGTTTCGATTTTATGGTGGTGCATATTATTCATTCCAAGGTTTTAAAGAATAAAAGTGCAGAAATAGTTTCGACATGCGGTGCATTTTACAAATTAGACTACTTGTAGGAGTGTTATATATGATATTTATTAATTGGAGAAATATACGGCAGTTAAGTGTCCTTGACAAACCATAGCAACATTCACTAAACAAAAGATAAATCATTCAGAAAATATACGGTGTATGAAATCACTAATATAGTACAACACTGAAAGAAAAAAACAATCAATAAAATATAATCAAATAAAATTAAATTACAAAAAAACAAGACAAAATGGAATAATCAGTCTCCCAGTGAAGGTCTACTACAAATAATATTGAGGAAATGCCGTAAACGGGCCCTCCTGAACTAAAGAGCATCTACATTAAAAATATTTGCCAAACCAGACATGTAGTCACCCAATAAGTCCATTCTCACGATTGATAAATTACACCGCGCAACTGTTTTTCGAAAATTGCTATTGACACTTGAAATTGTAAGAGGTTTCGTATGTTTTCCAGTAGGAGTGTGGATACAAATTTAAGCCAATATATCGGGTATATTAACGACGTATTATACCAAGGTTGTCTATTAGAGATTTAATAGTTTTTCCGCACATTTCTTAAAAAATAAATAAACACACGTTACACAGTAATTGGCAATAAAAATGAATACCACACCATTAATATATTCTCAGGATAATAACAGTTTCACTGGATTTATCGTAAAATTTGGTAAATAAGATTTTTTTTTAAATAATTCAATATGTATGCGATTAAAACAATATAACTATGTACCTTCTCGTAATATATAGGAAACGTTTTATTATAATATTTTCAAAGATCCATATAATTTGAGTGCCCACTTGATAGTAGGCAGAAGATTGGAATTGTTTATTTATTTCGACACTTGCGTGCCGTGCCTTATTACCAGGCGACAAGCTCTTCCAACCTAACAGATTGAAAAGTAAATACTCTCGAGATAAGTTATAAGAGTAACAAAATAATTGTGCATTTATCAATAATGAAACGTCATGAATCGACCAAATAATTATTAACACTTGGCGAATTTTCGATACTTTTTATTATTTCATACCAAATTCTTTCATTAAATTTTCTTTGATCAATCTAGTATTTGTATTACATAATACTCGTTATATATAATTTTCTTAGGTAATTAATGATAATATGGCTCTGAAAATAAATCAATAAAAACAACTAGATTGGAACACGAGTTTGTGCATACATATTTACGCACGACTGATGTGGCGTGTTTCCTCGTAAGCATTAATCTCATCTGGTTTTTAGTCAGGAAATCAAAATAATTGTCTTTAACGAAAGTTACAAAAAAAACATTTTAAAATTCAATCATCAGACAGACTTGTACTAATCACGTGAAAATCCAAAATCATAATTATTAACACTGTTCAAAATCTCTAGTAGGGTAAGCAAAAAGAACAGTTCTCCATTTCTTCCATCCAAGTATACCTCTGTTGCTTCTGTCACGTCTGCTACATCTTGTCATGTACTCGTATGATCTTCTTTTTCAAGCATTCTCTTCACTTAAGAATTAAATTAATTTGGTCTTTGCACGTTTTCCTAGGCCTTCCTAAACTATCTATTTTAATTTTTATTTAGAACGTCATTGTAAATACAATCTGGCGGGTTTATTACCAGGCAGCCATCTCTTCCAACCAACCAGACAAAAGTAAGTAAATCAAGTTACATGGTCGCAAAAGTATTCACAAGATTATTCATATTTATGAAATTTATGGGCATAAACATATTAAATTAAAAATGAGATATCATTAATCGAAGGAAAAGGAAAGCGACTAGAAATTAAGAGTTTTATCAGTCACTCCTTAAAGCATGCCAAGGACAGAGCATCTTCTACTCGTATATTACTCGAATATATTTTTTTCATAATTTATGGCTGAACCATTTCAGTGCCTCTTTCGTCACCTAATCACTACATCTTCTCATTTTTCTTAGTATTTCATACATCTTCCTTTCATTCCATTTTTGCTACTCCAAGTCTCATTTGCGTATTCTGTCGGAAATTCATTCGGTTGGGATCAGGATCCAACAGAATTTCCTTATGTCCGCATTCGTTATTCTATCACACATTTTTTTTTCCAAACTTTCTACGCAATAGTCACATTTATGTTGCTTTCGTCGACATTAATGCCATTGTGAGTAGTTAGTTTAGTTAAGATTACTTCCAAAATCATAAATAATAAATGAATATACACGCAAAACACTATCAACTGAGATAAACATCTGGCGGTCGGTTTTATAATTTTCCATAAATAACTTATAAGGCAAATTGATTGCTTGCAAAACACCGAGTGATTTGATCACGTCAGTTTCTTATGGCAACCGTGAAGAATCTATAATCTTATTGACTGATTTATAACAGTTTTATAATATGTTTGATTTCACAATCTTAGGTAAGACAATCGTCCCTACACTTGTCTAAACTGCGTGGAAGTGATTTCTTCATCGAATTAAAATTAAACCTATAATGTCAAGAGCGTCTAATAACTCAGAACAGATTATTATTTGGTTTTGTAATGCGAAACACATAATATATAATCAGAAAAAAACCCTAAATTAATGGTATGGAGAAATTAATTAATGGTATGGAGAAATCACTTTGTGTGGACTTGTATGGGACGAAATTCGTTTGAGTAAGAATTCCACATTGAAATACGTATTTTAATTGAGGTGTGCTTATTCGATATTTCCAACAAAACTAAAAGAAATGGGTGTTACAGGTCCATATATGTGCGCAAACACGAAGTTTCATAACGATTTATACCGAAAAAAATTCTTAGATAAAATATTTAAAAACAATTATTACAAAATGTTTATAAACTGGAGTTAATTTGACATATGTTATTTATAACATTGAAATTTCTTTCACGAATATTTATCATCTAATCAATCGGCGACCTTTGTGGTAAATAAATAAATATAGGTTTATTGATATCAACATAGTATGTACTCGTACATATACTCGTATAAATACATTCCGAAATTTCACATATATTTAAGATAAAAATCAGAAAACACATTTAAGAGAGAAGTTATCAAAAAATCTGGGCTCGTCTCATAACATTTTCCCGGCCGAGATATACCCCATCAATATAGGGCGAGTCCGACCGCGAGGACATTAGTGTTTTTCTGCCCACTCCCTTAAGATGATGTCAGTCTTACAACTTGAGAATTACCGATACGATTCCCGCTGGTACCCAAATGAAAAAAGGTGGGAGTAACTCGTAGTAGACCTTCCAATCCCACCAGATACACGGCGTGAAATTTTTCGTATGAAGACCAGCCTTCGAGGTGGTTAAACGAGGTTCACCTTGCCCAAAGACCTCATCCAGCCAACATTGTAGTAGATTCACTTCACTTTTCGTCGCTAGTCACCATTCGTTTCCAAAATGGTTCGTTTTCGTTGTAGTAGATCGCTTATAGAGACCTGATGTATTCAGTTTTTTTTCGCTCAAACCGCGTGGTACTCAAATATAATATTGTTTCATGTAACCAAACTTCACTAAATGCTCGTGAACGGTGGTTTTCGATATTATCAGTATCTTAGCAATCCCTCATGTCGTAAAATGCTGGTTATTCTCGATCGAAGCTTTGATTTATTCGTTATCAGTGGTAATCGAAACTACTTTACGGACAACCTATTACATAAGCTAATTTAAAATAATATTGAACGAATAGCTCGACGCATATTTCATTTGAGGTATGGAAATTGTTGGAACTATATTCCAAGTAAATGAGCAATGAACGGTCAGATCAGTCGACGAATGTGATCCAGATGCGAGAAATTCCAGTCCAGAGAAAACAGTATGTATAATATTATATATCTAGATCAGAGGTTCGCCAACTTTTTTAGAATTGTACTTAATGAGATACAAAGAGTGGCGTACCACCAGTACCATGATCCCCTCCGTGACCCCTGCCTCTTCGTAAGCAATTTTTCATAATACCTATAGGTACCTAAACCTACCCTCTAATCATTGTGTAATTAATATACCTTAAAATAAGTTTCGACTGTTTTATGTATACAACAAAAACTAACAAATATAGGAAATAATACCTCTTATAGGTTCAATACACATTGTAATTTGTTTTATCAAACACTGTTTATTCCACTTTTTGAAACGGTATAACCCTACCGGTTTCAAGGCTTTCACTTCATCTTCAGGAGAGTACAAACAAGACTAAATTCTGTTCGAACTGGTACCGATATACAAGCTTCAATGGGGACATTCGGGTTGGGGACTGAGGGCTGAGGGAGGCATGGGATGTTTTTAAGCCAGCAGCGGAGAGATTTTTGGGATATATGTGTTTACCAGATGTTCGCCTCGGTGTACTGACTTAGCAATTTCTAGGGCCTCTAATCTTATTTATTTCCGTTACTACTGATATGTAAGAATTTGGCATCATCGATAGAAAAAGTATGGTTTTCATGGTGACAATCATTAGCCATTCAGAATAAATTACAGGATTTGTTAAGGCGGATTTGTGTTCACGAAATCTCTTTTCAAAGAATTTTCCTGTCTTTCCTATATAGAAGCTCTTCCTGTCTTTCCGAGGCGAACATCTGGTAAACACACATACCCCAAAAATCTCTCCGCTGCTGGCCGAGATCGTCCCATGCCTCCCTCAGCCCTCAGTCCCCAACCCGAATGTCCCCAACCGTTGAAGCGTGTATGATATATCGGTACCAGTTCGAAAAGAATTTAGTATTGTTTGTGCTCCCCTGAAGATGAAGTGAAAGTCTTGAAACCGGTAGGGTTATACCGTTACAAAAAGTGGAATAAACAGTGTTTGATAAAATAAATTACAATGTCTTTAAACCTCCACAATGTTAATGCCTTAACTATAAACAATATATCAATCAATACACATTATTTGCATAATTTAAGGAAAACATCTAAAGAAAATTTATACAGACACCAAATAAGTACATTTTGATATTTTTTTCCAAAATAATTTTCCTTTTACATAAATGTTTGGCGAAATAAATTCCACAATTTCTTCATGACTGTCAGAAAATTGGGAATTTCTCATATTACATATTGAAAAGATTATTTTGTGCAAAAGCACGCGCTTCACGCGATGGGTGTTTTGAACAGGCTAACCAATGCGCTTATCTTACCTAGTTAACGAGTAAAAAATATAAGCGTAAACCCGGGTTAAGTGACCAAATTTTCGTGGTGCTATAATTCATTTAATTATTTGAACGATTGAACCCTAGGTTGTTACCTCATCAAACCTTGACATGTTGTAAATTATTTTAGAATTTATTTTATTTTTATACTTGTTTAATCGCGTACCACTAAACTGGGGCTCGCGCACCACCAGTAGTACGCGTAATATAGTTTACGGACCATTGCTCTAGAATTTGTGAAGCACATATAGGACATAGAAGAACACACATGGAGTGCATCAGCAATTGGATTATTTTTAATCGCAAACGCCGTTGTTGGTCACGGCTATTCTGAGTAATTATTTCATCAATTTAGTATCTGTCACGTGATGCGTGCGACCAGAGAACAACGTGGACCACGTTCAGCGGCGAACATTGAGTATTTCTCTGAAGAAACGAAATATGTTTTATTTTAGATATGATAAATGATTTCATAAGACATATTTTGCTTTTTGGCAGTCCACGTAAAATATTGGGTTGTCCTGAAAATAATTTCGTATTTCTCGGATAGATGTGAGGTTAAAATTTTCATTCCTAACTTAATTCTAAAAGTGCTGAATGTATATTATTATTATGAAAGGTGATAAATTGTTTAGCGCATTTATATGACCACTTGTTAACCTATCTTGTTTGAGCGGATTTTTAGCCATTTTGAAGTTGAGCTTAATGAATTGTTTTTTTTTTCGGTGCTTTATGATTTTACAAAAATGAAACACAAACCAAAGAAAACATACGTACACTACACGGCGACGAGTGCAGCAAGCGGTTGAGTGTGTCGCACGTGGTTTAAAAAACCCTAATTGTGATACGACACTTGAATATGTGTCAGCTCAAGAATACCGAGCGATGGCTGAGATGCTATTATCGAAAAAAATATTAAAATAATAAAGCTCATTTTAATATAAAAAAAATTGCGTTTGAATTTGACCTAAAAATACAAAAATACTTTCCGGGCAACCTATTAGATAATTTTAGACTAATTACTAAACGAACAATGCTAACGAGCTCTTGGATATTTTTTTAATTTTTTATCCACTTTGCACGGATTTCTCCTGTTACACAAAGAGGGATATAACGAGCTCTTGTGTAAATTCTATCGAGCTCTTGAATATAGTATGCAAAAAACAGACTTAATTTTAAAAGGGAACGAAGTGATAAGGGAATTAATGGTGTGAACGAATGTGAACTTAAGGCTGATTTGTAAGCAAGAAGAGTTCGATGAGATGGTTTGGGCATGTGAAACGAATAAATAAAGAAGAAATAATAAAAAACAGATATATAGTGCAAATGTGAGTGGAAGGCGAGTGAAAGGAAAAGCAAGGAAAGTGTGATTGAATCAAGTGAATGATATTCTGAAAGAAGGAAACCTAGCAAGTCAGAAACATCGCAGAAGTGATCAGATATAAGGATGTGGAAGAGGCGAAGGATGTGTGTCGAGATATGAAAGTCTGGCGCTCTGTCCTCCCTGCCTACCCCGACAGAGAGATGGCATGATGATATGCATATACTTTAAAAATAAATCGTTAACAAAAAATATACTTCATTTTAAAGATAAATCGTTTACAAAAAATAGACTTTATTTTAATACTATCAATTTCATACATTCATAGTAGTTCGGTATTGGTTGACGCATGTTCGCAATTATATGCCACTCACATTGTGAAATGGTTTTGCATTCATATTAAGCATGAAATTAAACGAATTATTACATCTTTAGATTGATTAGCAAGCTGAGAAAATTTTGTATCAATTCGGATAGCTGCGCACAGTGCGGATATTGAAAGAGTGGTTACAAGCAATTCTGGGTTATACAATGTTTTTACCGACCGGCCAAGAAAAGCAAATCTAGCTGATCATAATTAAATCCTCACCCTTACGATACGCAAAGCGAAAGTGGTAAAAAAAGTCATGAGAGATAAATACGATACAAATGTGTGTTGCGTAGAATGTACAGAAAAACTATGTAAAACGTAAGGAATGAGACATTAGGAAACAATATAGATTGAAAGAAGAAGGAGAAAAAGAAAGTAAGATAGTTCGACCATGTAGAAAGAATGAAGGATCAAAGATTTACAAAACATAATTTTTAAAAGTAATATAAGAGGTACGAGAAGTTTGGAAAGACCTAAAAAAACG
The DNA here is from genome assembly GCA_949825065.1 of Odontocerum albicorne. Taxonomy (NCBI): domain Eukaryota; kingdom Metazoa; phylum Arthropoda; class Insecta; order Trichoptera; family Odontoceridae; genus Odontocerum; species Odontocerum albicorne. The sequence goes on from OX463845.1 coordinate 13,859,420, forward strand.
TGGCAAGACCAAATTACTCAGATTCTGAGAGATTAAAGAATTAAAAGCCTTAAAAATAAGAAATTATATGTGGTTTACGTATTCTCATTAACATCAATGTTCTGCAATTTTCAACCAGGAAAAGAAAATAATAATCACAATTATTTTGGATTTTGCAAAATTCATTCTGAGATCTTTCTCTTCACATCAAACTCTACAACCCATCTTCAATATCCGCTAATACTACAATGTCATCTGCATACAGCACTTCGCCATACGTTCCCATTCGACATTTGTATGCCACCACTTGACCTCTGTAGTTCCTTCACACGTGAAACAACCAGGTGACATAACGCATCCTTGCTTTACCCCTTTCGAAATATTAAACCACTCAGTCAATGCATGGTTCACAAAAACACAAAAAAATATTATATATTCAACGCCATAGGACAATTACTATTGTACTTTGTTATATTATTGTTCATATTCTACTTTTAATGACATAATATTTTTATACGTAATCAGGGAAATTATAATATGGAATTTAGATAAAGTAGGAAGAACGGATATGTGACTTCCTTTGATACGAATTCCTGATAAAATGAATCACTCGCATCACATTTAAAATACTGCTTATGATAGGCACGGTCCTTTGGAGTGCCTGAGCTTGTAGCATGGAATAGACTTTTCTAATGTGTAGGCACGTTTATATCTTGGAGGTACACAAGAGGATTCTTAAGCGTACATTATTATGTGATATTTGGTCACTAAATAAATAGCTTCGAAAAATGAATAAGTATACTTTTAAGTAGAAAAACAACATTCATAATAGTTATCAAAATGTATTTGCACACCATATTGACAATTTTTTTAAAGAATTAGTAATATTATAAAGGTTGGAAGACTTTGATGGTGGGGGCAAATATATTGAATGATGTTAGAACATTTTAAGACATTCTTAAATTTGTCAAGAAATTGGCACAGAAATCCCTGTGTCGAAGTAGTCAAGTTACATTCCATATTTGGCTCGACCAACGCACCGGAAATCTTCCACTGCGTGCGTCATCCGTTCATGATTCCAGAAACCACGAACCTTTCCAAAATTCCCTCTCACTGTTGGCGTTGCTGGCAAACTATCGGAGGGCAGTCGTAACAAATTGCCGCATGAAATGTTACTCAAGATATAAAAAAAAATGAAAGATGCCATGAGAGATATATGGCTGAAACAAGAAAGCAACTTGAAGTTGACAAGTGGAAGAATACCTCCGTAGCATAGTTCGAAAAATGCACGTCTTTCATCCGGAGTTTGAGAGATCCATTAGGACAATTTTTCCCTATGAGATAATGTGATGAGTAAGGTGAAGAGTAATCTGAGATAGTTGGGCCATGTAGAACTAATGAATGAAGAAAGACTAACAACACAAATTTTCAATCCAAATGTTAGTGAAAGGCGTTGTACATGAAGACGAAAGTGTGGTTGGATCAAGTGAATAATATTGTACTTTGAAAGAAAGAAATCATAGGAGTTCGATGATAAGGTGTATGAATGTAGAAGAGACTAAGAATGTGTGTCGAGATAGTAAAGTATGGCGCTCTGTTCTCTCTGCTTACCCCGACAGGGAAAAGGTGTGATGTGATGGTTTGTATGTATTCTTCACTATATCGATGAGCGAAATTGTAACTAGTATTATCAACACGTATATACGAACCGCGAGTGTCGTGTCTACTCCAGTGGCTCTAGAGCCGAAGGCCCACTTAATGAAGCCGAAGATAATGTTGACTCTCGGTCACACTTTTCAAAATATCCACATCACCGAAGGGGGTATGAGAAGAGAATGTCAGTGTACTACACGAGATAATAATAATCTAAGAGTTGGGACTCACCTTGTAGTTGAGTCCCTGGACGTCCTCCTCCAGGGACACATCGGAGTACATGTCCTCGCCAGGGTCCCCCGTGGAGCCGCAGCCCGAGGAGTTGAAGCTCGACGAGCGGTACAGCTGGCTACAAAGCAATTCTATAATTAGGACATCGTATTGTGGTACAAAACGTAAAATGTATCATCTGAAATTTGAGTGTAATGTATGGTAATTTAACATTTTTTACAAAAAAATACATAAAGTAATTTTTTTATATACCAGTATATGTTTATAAGTAAGATAAAGAAAGGAACTATAAAATATTTAAACATGTGGAGACTGAATGACTAAGCGAGTATAGATTTCAGAAGTGCAAATGCGCGTGTAAGAGGTAAACCGAGAAATAGTGACTAGGTCAAATGAACTAGATTTTAAAATAAGGTAAAGTGAGAAGTACGCAGAATAGAAGATTGTGTATGACGAGATGTATGAATATGGAAGAAGCGATAGTTGTGTCCTTATATTGAAAAGTTTGGAGATCTGTTATCTCTGCCTACCCTGCAAGGGACACGGCGTGATTATACGTATGTATGAATAGTCAAATTTCAAATACATACTCATCGAAACGCTCATTTGTGCTCACTTTAGTTGTGAAGTGCCATCTCCCGATGAAATTTAACAGCCATATTTGATCATACGATTTTGTAAAACAAAACTCGCGTTATCTATCAGTAATAATTTTTACATATTATATCCGGTTTCTTTTTACGGCAGGAGTGCATTACAATTTTCTACCCAAAAGATAAAATCATGCAAAATAATTATTTCATATGAAAGATATTTATTTAAAATTTATCATCACTGAATATTAAAATGATTTTTTTTTATTTCTAATCCAGCAATTTAATTTATTTGAAATGTTTGACAAATTATTGTAGAATGGAAAAATATTTTAAGCTTTGTTTTCTTTATTATTTTATTTAAGAACTTTTTCAAAATTTTTGCATTGCATCGTACATTGTGCGACATCTACAATTGTACGATCTAACTAATCAACTCTTAAAATAGCACTCTATTTTACCGACTACACACACGACTGACAAGAACAACATTCACAATAGAAATCTGCTTTACCGACCAAAGCGCGGGAAGCACAAATATAATGAAAAAGAAGGAAATTCTACTTTTTAATAAAATTATGTTTCGTTAAAATTGAGTTATATCTATTTTTTTGTGAGGAACCCACTAATAAAAGATACTATTTTTTTTCATCAATTCAATATAAAACTTAATTATGTCATCATCTACCTTCACCAATATTTTAAGCATCCCTTGGATAAATATTTGTTTGTTTAGGTTAATATTATTTTGTGATAAAAAATTATGGCATGGAAAGTTTTCTTTCTGTAGTTTTCACCAAAAAAATGTATTATACAAAGAAATATGCTATAATTAAATATATTTCTTCCAGATTCTTTGTTACTTATGTACTTGTAAGTATAACAAATATTTAGTTACTGATTTCGCACGTATTTGGACGAGTTTTCCAGCTAGTTTTAAAATAAAGATTCATTAATTAACGTACTTGATAATGTTAACAGATCATAATATTAGTCTATAAGGTTTTATTGGATGAAATTATATACATAGTTTTATTGAGTGTTATTTATAAATTATTTTCAAGATACAGACTTGTTGGAGATTTTGAGATCAAAAATTATCCTCATATTGTATTGTATAAGACTTTCATTGTATACAGTACAACCTGGCTGGCTTATTGCCATGTACAATCACTTCCAACCAATTGTTGTTTTCTTAGGAAAAAAATATCTATTAATCTTACGAAGGCTATTGATAAGTTTGATTAAATTTACGACAATATAAAAAATGTTTTATGTACATAAACAATTATGATTATGTTTATATATATTGGGTAAGTCGATGTATAATTACCTCGCTAGAGCATTTGATCCCAGTTGTCGCTTTCCGGTGCTGGAAAAAAGAAGAAAAAAGAAATAAGTAAATAAATAAAAAAATCCTGTTAAAGGCTATATATAGTCCGGAAGCTACAAAAAATGCAAATTTGAAATAAAAACAAAACATAAACTGAATACTAGCTGAAGAAATCTGGGCTTTTATTGGACTCGCTGTTTTTAAAAGTGGGTCAACTTCTCAAAGTTTAAAATTGAAAAGGTTTTTGAATTGATCAGAAAAAAAAATTAAACTTCACTTGGGTGTCACATTTTTTTCTGAAAAAGATAGAAGTTTTAAGAGTTGGAATATTTTACATATGTGTATGAGTATATTCCTCGTCACTCTTCCATCATCTACAGAAAATACATCGTGGTATTAAAATGTATTATATAGTAAGCAATGCTCGGATTATGGATAAGTATTTATTCGAGTCGGATATTATAAGTAAAATTAACTTCTTCAGACTTGGCGTTCATTATAATGGACACAGAGTTCATTATGAACTCTGTGGTATATTTCTGTTCCCAATTATAACAAATGAAGTGTAGGATACTGTATTGTCGACTTTGAACGTATTGGGCACCATCTATCTAAAATAATACGACATAATGTTGCATTATAAATAATACACTCACTTAGTAATTTATTTTTATCAAACACTGTTTATTCCACAACTGGAATAAACAGTGTTTGATAAAAATAAATTACAATGTCTTTAAACCTCCACAACTTTAATGTCTTAACTATAAACAACACTCACTTAGAATTAATTCAGGTCTGAACAGGTTATGAAAATACTTTTGGGATGGTTTAGCCACATTCAGAGAATGAGTTGCGAGAGCCTCACGAAACAAATATACTAGTACATGGTTGTACGAATAAGAAAAAAAGTCAAAAGCCACAAAAATAAAATATATATGTTCAAACCGAATAGAATCCACAAAAACATATAACAGCTAATATGATCCACTTCGTCATTTTAGTGCCAATTTTGGTGTATGGGAGTGAAATATGGATGTGAAAAAAAAATGTAAAAAAACCGATTAAATGGTGTAAAATGTCTGCACTGAGAATAATATAGTACACGGGGTAACAATGTGTGACAGAAAATGGAAGGAAGTGATTTGGGATTAATGGGAATTTAAGATTGATGTATTAAGTAGAACGAAAATGAGCAGTCTGAGATGATTTGGATATGTAGAATGAAGATAAAGAGAAGACTAACAAAACAAATATATAGTACAAATAACAGTGGAAGCCATGATGGAGAAAGGTATGATTTGATCCAGGAATTATGAAAGAAAGAAATGTAAAAAATCAGAGAAATTATAAAAGTTGCATGGATGTAGACGACGCGATAGATATGTATTGCGATAGGAAAGTTTGGCGCTCAGTCCTCTACTTAACTCGGCAAGGAAACAACGTGTTGGTATGCAAGTATGTTTGTATAATTAATTATTCGATTTGAATGGAAAACTGGGAAACAAAATGACCGTGAGTTGCTTTTTATGGCTTATATCATCAAAAAAATATCCATTGCAAATGATACATATAATATTTGTGTAATCAAAGCATTTCAATACAGTAGTCCCCCCCCCCATTCTGCGGGGAATACGTTCTTAGACTCCAAGTAGATGTCCAAAATCGCGAATCGTACCGAAACCGCGAATAGTACCGAACCCATATGTAATAGTTTTTTCTTATACATATTCGTATATATGGTACCTATGATAAAGTTTAATTTATACAAAGAACAATACGAGATTAAAAACAATTTTAAAAAGATATTGAAATAAAATATATGGGAATGTGGTCTTTCTATCTCTCTCTCAAAATATTTAACATATCCTTCTTCTTCTTCTTGTGATGGTGTAATAGATGTAGTGAGGTGAATGACGTAGCGTTAAGCAACTATAGAGCTACTGACGATTGATTATAATTTTCTATATATTTTTCAATCGCGGTTGACCGCAAGTAACTGAAACTGCAGAAAGTGAAACCGCGTATAAGAGGGACTAATATGCTTTCTAAAGAACCATTTACCGGAAACTAAAATTAATATTGAATTTATGCGATTAACAATTAAAGAACGATCAGCGTGTAATGCAAATATAATTATTGATCCAGTATACTCGGACATACCGGAAAATGGCGAAAATGTAATAACACGTGAATTGACCACTAAAACACAGAGTAGAGCGTAATGATTGGCAACACAGGTCACTCAACTGCCCAACGCACATTGGATCAAAAACTGCCCAATGACACCCGAAAATAAAATTTAAAAAGCGATCTAGTCTGAAAAAAGTAATCGTCTGGTAAGAATACTAACACATGCCAAATACGTGTAAGTGTTGTTGCTTCTTCACGTGCGATAGCATTGTCAACAAGTCGAGGAAAGACATAGAGTATAACGAAGAGTTTTACACCATGCATGGAGAAGCTAGCGTAGCAAAGGTTATAAAAAACGTTCAACTGTGCTGACTTGGGCACTTACACCGCATGCAGGTCACGGATTATGTAAGGAAGATTTCGATCAGCGATGCGATTAGGCATGGGATAGTAGGGATACCAAAGTTGAGATGACTGAATGGTGTGTCAGAGAACTGCTGCACATTAGGTATATATTTGGAGGAAGGATACTGCTGAAAAAGATAAGTGGCAGATAATCCAGTAGACAGCCAAGACATTTCCTGGGTTGGGCTGATGCTTATGATAATAATGAAGGTTCATTAATAAATTCGATCAAAACGCTGGATTCCCTCTTGACCGCGGTCAGACTGCAAGTTTGCTGGCGCGAAATTCATAACAATAAAACAATCGCCAAAAAAGCTGATGGCTATCTAACAATCCGACCTGAAATACTGTAAAAATGTATACAAACCCTGTGCCATGTGCATAATATGGTAAACTTAACTTTGACCAAAAATCAGGTAGAGCGGTATGGTGGTCAAGTACAAAACCCAACCAAAAGACATGTCTCACAAAAAATAGATTGTTTTTATTCAAAATTTTATTTTGGACATAAAATTAATATTCTTTTTTATCTGAATATATTTTTTGTTCTTGTCATTTATTTACCGTAAGAAAAATTCAATATGAATGTCTGTTTTCGATTTTAGAGAAATTTATTTTATTTACTTTTGCACGTTGTGTATGTTGCGACATAGTATAATTAAGAATAGCATTTATATAAAATTCCTATTTATAAAGAATAATATTTATATAAAATAGTTATTTAATTAACTCTGACTTTTTAGACTGGATTCATACTCTACCGCGGGCATATTTCTAACTGCTCACGAACTGCCTTTTGGCCGACTGTGATTTGACTGTAAAATGTCCGCGGTACAATAGGGGCTGCATTTTTTAACAGCGCAGTCATATTTTTAAGTTGCCTGCCTGAAAGTTTTGCTACTATTGTTTGATAGTTGTGAAATTTACATTAGCAAGCTTGTGGTATAATATAAGATCAAATATAAGATATCTGAATTAGTACTTATGTAAGGCATATTTAGATGAAAAATAAAAGACCAACAGTGATTTAGATTAATCGAAAAAGTTTTTCATTAGCGTTTCTACGTCTATACGAGAGATATTTTCGATCCAGTGTGTGACGCGGTCACTGCGTTGGAAAATGCACACCAACGTGCTGCTTAAATGGTATGCAATATGAATGGACAAAAACAATTTTCACCAGTGGCTCAACAATATTCCCTCTATTCAAATATCGTCGCATATTCGAAATACTCCTAGAAATTTATCATTTTTAATATTTAGATGTGGTAATTGATAATGCAATAACTGCAAAGAAACGTCTTTCACAGTAGTTAAATTTTATGTGAAAATAACTGCGAGGCACTTTACACGGCTTATTTCAAAAGACTTGCGTATTATACAAATTCTAAAGAGTAACGCGGCTCGTCTTACTCAACATCGTTCGCAATGTGACACTAAACACATTTATTTATCAAAATACTTTTCCACTCGAACACTTTTTACACACACCATTAAGAAAGAGCACAGGTACAGAAGTATGCTATATACGAGTACAACACTAATTATGTTACATGCCGTAGATTATTAAGAAATCACTCAGAAAATGAATGGCGTTAACATTATTACTGATGATTTGTTTTTGGTGCAGTCACGAAGACACTCCAAGGGCACCTTTAAGACATCTCAAAAGAGGTTTCTAAGTTCCCAAGGCGTCAGTTTCTATTCACTCAACATATTATTCATTTTATTCCTTATAAATAGTAAATTTTGCCGGCTCCAAGCCTCATTTTGCCATTAATTGACTACAGGGATGTTTGTAAACTCGATACGATTATGTCCAGTTTATTTTTAACCAAAAAATACGACCATATTTCCGAATACGGTTGTTTGAAGGAGATTGCCCAACAGGTCGTACTGTATACATCGAAAGTGTAATACGGTTGTTTGAAGGAGATTGCCCAACAGGTCGTACTGTATACACCGAAAGTGTAATACGGTTGTTTGAAGGAGATTGCCCAACAGGTCGTACTGTATACATCGAAAGTGTAATACGGTTGTTTGAAGGAGATTGCCCAACAGGTCGTACTGTATACATCGAAAGTGTAATACGGTTGTTTGAATGAGATTGTCCAACAGGTCGTACTGTATACATCGAAAGTGTAATACGGTTGTTTGAAGGAGATTGCCCAACAGGTCGTACTGTATACATCGAAAGTGTAATACAAATTACAAAAGGTTTAATTTTATAGAAAATTTTACTTCTTACTAAAGTTGCTCGATTCCCAAAAAGAAAAATAATCGTAAGTGTATTTTAAGGAATTTACTTGAATTTACAGAATATCACCAGTCTTTCAAACGGCTCAAAAAAAAGACAGCGAATAATTCTCTATGTTCTTTCAACCCTCTTTGAAGTATTGAACATTACAAGCTGTCCTGAATATCTGCAAGAAAAAATCAATTTTCTTTGTGAGCACGGACTGGCGATCTGATCTGATAATGACAAAATTCTTTGTACTCCAATGCATCATACATCATTTTACACATAATCTTATGTGGTTTAATCGGCTTGACTTTGGAAGGATCTTTTTAGTTTAATCAGATGTACATCATCGTTATCAATAGCATACATACCTTCACACAATTTCCCTGTCGGAGTAGGCAGAGAGGGCATATCGCTAGATCTTCCTTTCTCGACACACAACCTTAGCTTCTACATCTATACACCTTCTTACACAAATTCTACCATTTCTCTGACTTTTCCTTCTTTCAAAATATAATTCACTTGATCCAACAACTTTCCTTGGTCTTATATTTGCACTATATATTTGTTACGTTAGTATTTCTTCATTCATTCGTTTCACATGTCCAAACCCCCTGAGCGTGCTCTTCATCTTACTTAACATATCAGCCTTAAATTCACATTAAAACCTAATCGCTTAATTCCATATTCTGTCATACACTGTCACCCTATGTATTATTTTTCCTGCACACATTTCTACAGCATTGGTTCGACTGCTTTCAGTTTTTTTCCACGACCACGTTTTCCTCCCAAACTGCTGTTGTTGACTGTTATACGAGTATTAGAAGATTTTTATACTGTCCTCTTTGAGTATATGTTTTAGTGCGCGATTGACTTTTTCGCTTTTTCATTACATAATTTAAAAAAAACACAATTTCCATAAAAAAAATCAAAAGACAATTTTCGTTTCCACAATGGAGGAACCAATCGCGCTACCCTCACTTCTTCGGACTCTTTTCGCGAAATAACGAGAAATAAAATATGTTTTATTTTACCATAATGAATGAATGCAGAATGCCAGCATGATAGAGGTATAAATCACAAAGCGGAGGCGGAGATAAGCACCTCACTGCTCTTATTTCTCATTTCTCGTTAATTAGCGAATTGACTAAACATTTTTTATCTCAAACGAGAAAAAGAAATCTTTTTAACGCGCTCCAGTGTTAATCGAATCACATCGAGATACATTCATCAATTATTAATTGAAATTTAATTTATTGCATACTTATCACCAATTTCATCGATACTACGTTTGCACTGGTGTGATGAATGCGTTTAATTAATGTATTTGTTTAATGTACATAGGTAGAAAAAGCGTAGGATTGTTGGAGAATCTAACATACTATAAGTATGTGACAGAAACGATATCATCATAGATACATACGTACCATCACGCCACCTTCATGACGGGTAAGGCAGAGAGGATTGAGTGCCAGACTTGCTTATCTCGATACATATCCTTAACCTATTCCACATCCACACACCTTCTCATACAACTTCTACGATTTCTTTAACTTTCTATATTTCCTTCTTTTAGACTATCATTCACTTGATCCAACCATACTTTTCTTGGTCTTCCTCTCATATGCCTTCCACTCACATATGCACTATATATGTTTTGTTAGTGAGTTATTAGTCTTCATTCATTCATTCAGCGTGCCCAAACCATCTCAAGGTACTCATTTTTATTTCATAACTTCTACGATTTCTCTGACTTTCTACATTTCCTTCTTTAAAAATATTATTCACTTGATCCTACCAGCCATTCCTTGGTTTTCTCTTATATTTGCACTATATATTTGTTTTGTTAGTCTTTCTTCTTTCATTCCTTCCACATGACCAAACCATCTCAGCGTGTCTTCTTCATCTTATCCAAATCATCAGCGTTAAGTTCACATTCACCCCTAATCACTTAATTACGTATTCTGACCAACATTGTCACAACAGTATTCGACGAAAAGCATGCATTTCTATAGCATTTATTCGGTTCTTCTCAAGTATTTTTCCAGGTCTACGTTTTACCATACAACAAAGTTCACATCAAAATACTATAGTCATCTTAATAGATTTTGATTCTTTCTGGTTGAAAAATACTTGTTTTAGTGGCCCATTCATATATAATAATCATAGATATAAATTATTTATGTCCCGTTCAAATTTTCAGGAAAAACTCGGCAATTAAATATAATCATGTAAATGATTTAATGTTACTTATAAAATGCTATAATTTGCTTTATTGGTACATATTATTCATACACATTTCTATGGTAGTTTTTTTTAAATAAATGTCTTAAAATCAATAATTGTTTTAAACACGTTTTTTGTTAAATAAAATTCAACGAAGAATACAGTTACTAAACAAGATAGCTACCTAATCGATGAGACGCTTGATTTCTATACGGGGCTTTGCGAGTTCGATTCCAGACGGTACCAAGATATTTTTTAAACGGGTTACAGTCTGGTGCCACATGGAAATAAACCCTCCAGGATGTACTGTTACAACGAAAGAATAATACAATAATATGTATGGATGTCGACGAGAAAACAGCAGCACGTGGTTAAAAAGTTGTGGTGATCTGTCTTCTCTAATAACCCAAAAACTATAGTGTTTGCGCTAGTATTTGTATATCACTTGGCCAAATATGGAAAAACATGTAGGACTTAAAATACTGATAAGCTTCCAAAAGTTGACAAGGTCTTTAAGACACAAAAAGACCGCTCACAGCGAAATGTTTGTATTCTTATGCCATGCAATGGTTGGACGACCTCGACGGCCTAGTTGGTAAGACTCTTGTCTTTTAACCTGAGGGTTGCGGATTCAATTCCCGTTGGAACACATTTTTTTAAAAGATTTTCAGTCTAGTTTTCACTTAAGACATCGTTTACATCTGGTTGGTTGGGAGAGATTGCCAAATGGCAATACTCCCCCCAGATTACATTGATACAAAGAAGTTTTAATACAGTAATATAAGAATATGTATGGATCTGGACGAGGAAAAAAACGTACGTGGATAGGAAGCTGTGATGAGCGGAACCCCAAAAGTACACGGTGTCAAAGAATTTACGAACCACTTGCATACATGCAGATTGCATGTGAGAATTTATATACAATACTTGTATTGATAAGCCTGCATAGTTTTGAAAAGGTCCTAAAGATGCAAAAATCCGTTCACAGTAATTCATACGACGTGTAATAATTAAATTTAAAGGAATCGAAACTAAAATTTACTAACAAAAGACATGTTGAAAGATTAGTCGGTAAGAAATTGTAATGATCTGTAACAACTTCGAATATAAAAACATTTTTCTTGTTCGAAACAATTTTCATTTGGTCACTTTCGTTTTTACCGCATTTTTGCTTCCTGTTTTATCGGAAAAGTGACGAAAATGTTTTTTCTTTATAGTCTGATGTTCTGTATTGACTTTCAGAAAATGGCGGTCACGCTCGAGGAGATGTGCACACAAGTGGAAGAGTCCGAAGGTAGAGAACGTTGTTGTCACTTAATTATTTATATTAAAGAGAAATGCACGGACGAGAAACGCTATAATTATCTTTGAAGATGTCACCAATTACCCAAAAATATCGTCATAATGAATAATAACTGATACATACATTCTATCACACCGTTTTCTATCGCAACACTAATATTTCATCTCTTCTACATCCATACAACTTCTCACATGACTCCGACGATTTCTCTGATACCTACAATTATATTACCCTTGGAGAAATAAGTAGTGAACACTTGATTGCCAGCAAGCAGCGTTTCTATCGAATCTAATGGGATCATATGTATAATATTAGGATGTCCCAAATTTTATCATCCCATTTGTTTTTATTACAACTTTTAATATAATGGGATTAAAAGTTATAATAAAAACAAATAGGGTTATAAAATTTGGAATATCATGTATGTAGCTTAGGGGTTCCACCCTTGACCACTCTGCGACCCCGCCCCGTATTGGCGCTGCGCGCCCTCTTGTGGATGGTAATTATGTCTTCAAGTGTCTACGTTGATACATTACTCAAATATTATAAATATCAATCTGTGGGTCATTTTAGAATTCTGAATATGAGTATAAGATATTTGATATGAACATATATTATTATAAGAGATTTGTTCCGAGTTAAATGTTTTCCTAGTTGGTAAAAAATAGTTTTCCGTCTTAGAGGTTGCGGTGTCGACTCCCATTGGCAACCATTTAAAAAAAGGTATCAAGCTGTATTGTATTGATCTTCATGATGAGACCTGCATAATATTTTTAAAATCATTTCTTTCAAGCCTCGCAAAGAGTGGAGTTGCTAACAACCTTGATATCTTGGTATCTTACCAGCAACAATGTCCAGCATGAGTTTTTTGAGACTTGTATCATAGTTACTTGATTTGGGTCCGAAGAAACGCAATACTTTTTGTTGACATATTATGGAGAGGCGAGGGTTTGCACGAAGTGCAAATAAACAGACGGATTTGAGAGTGTTCGATACATAATGAACAGTTTAATTTGAAGAATTTTGGATTTATTTCAGCTTGACTAAGTTGGATGCAGTTCTATATCGTTTGAACGCAGTTCTACTGAGTTGGGTTCTACTGAGGAACGCAGTTCTACTGAGAACGCAGTTCTACAGTTTTACTGAGTTTTTCAGGGCTACAATAAATAAGAAAAATATTGTCTTCATCAATATACAAGATAAATAATATCTTCGTCAAATAAATTAATTGTTACGAATCGATTCAATAAGACGGGGTATTATAACAGGACTTTCCCGTTACTGTTCCTGTAGCGTGGAATGATCTGCCTAGAGATATTGGGTAGCGTGTGCGGCCTTCGGAAGTACTTGAAGATAACCCTTTTTCCTGAAGTTTTATCAAAATTCATGATTATATATAAACATTACACACATACACACCACACTTCAAGCCGAATGTGTTACTATCACATATCGGAAGATCTACAAAGGTTTCATCGTAGTCTGTCTTCCCATGGTATGTTTTTCGCGGATTTTTACCAAATATGTTTATCTAAGCATATGCAGATGAAAGAAAGTACCTTATCTAGTGACCGAAGCCATCACCTTACTATCCTAACACTCAACTTATACTTTATTAAATTTGTTTATTTTATAACATTTTAAATCTGTCAATAATAGTGGGTCCGAATCCCGAGCTAGAGCGGCCTTCAGGAAAGTTCTATACGGCGATATATAAATTGTTTATATATGGTATACACATAAGTATTATTTGTAATGTGGTGCTGGAGAAGGAGGTTACGAAGCCCATGGACAGTAAGGCGAACTAACGCCTCCATTCTCGAAGAACTGAGAATCACCGACAGATTGTCACACAATATGCCTTTAGACGAGTCATCCGACTATTGGGCACATTGCTCGTGGCCAAGGAAACAGTTTGGAGAGGTTTGTGGTTACTGGAGGCGTGGAAGAATGACGCACAAGAGGAAGAATCCCAATGCGTTGGATTGACCAAGTGAAAGAGGTAACTGAACTACACTTAACAACTTCCCTTCAGGCTGCGGAATGCAGGGATGAATGGAGAAGAGTCGTTAGAGGAGATCATGGAAGTCACGATGCTCAGTCATGATTTACACGACAGAATGGATAGATGGATACCTATTATTGTAATAGTGGTGGCCAATCTCCGATGGAAGACGGCGCCTTGAGAAAACGAGTAACATTATGTGTAACGCTATAGTTATACGTGAATACCATCAACGGGTTGAAGTAGGCCAATGATCATAGCACTCTCATCAGTAAATGATCAAATCATAACGAGATGACTCCAATGAACAATTTTAATTGTATCATGTAAAAGGAGGCTGGTCACGAACTTCTGAGCACATCTTAAGTCCAATTACACTTCAGACGATCTAAGACTGGTGGAATCGGTGGTACACACTGTGCTGGGTGGTGAAGCCTACAAAGTGTTTGCGCAACACACAGCATAAAAACCAGTAAGATCTCTTACCAAGCATCCACATCACGGGCCCTGAGCAATGTAGCAATGATTAACAACAGTATTTTCATCGTTTGTTTACTAGACGGTCAAGAAATTTTAAGAATCTTAAAAGATAAGTGGGGGGACAGGGAAGACAGACGAGTATTTGATGCTTTCCATATAACCGAAATTTGCATTGAATTGAATTTGTATACAGTGTAATCTGACGCGCTCATTACCACGTGGCAATCTCATCCAACCGACCATGTACAAATGTTAAATGTCTTATTTGAACTATGTCACGTAATATGTGAAAATACTTTATTGTTGTTTAATTTTGTATTCAAATAACAAATATTTGGAATATTTATTTATGGATGAATAATGCCGAAGTGACCGGCAAAAAAATTTTGGGTGACCAGCAAAAAAACAAAAAGAAAGAGCACTCTGAAATGGTTTGGGCACTTGGAAAGAATGAATGAAGAAAGAAAGACAAAACAAATATACTGTGCAATGTGAGTGTGGGAAGAGGCGTGGTAGAGGAAACCTAAAGAAAGTATGGATGGACTAAGTGAATGATATTTTAAAAGAAGGAAATGTAAGAATTAAGATAAATCGTAGGAGCTGTATAAGGTGTATGGATGTAGAAGAGGCGAAATATGTATGTCGAGATATACAGGTCTGGCACTCGATCCTTTCTATCTACTCTAGTAGGGTAACGGCGTGATGGTATGTATGTAAAATTTAAAATGTTATTTTTGGTATATGTATTTATGGTTATGTTGTGTACAAAGAACAATCTTGGGTGAACGAAAATAACACAAGAACAAAAGATGTTGCAGAGGCCTTAAATGAACATCAGACTAGAATTCTTTATAAGTCTGGGCTGGAAGAAGACAGGCGTCTTGCCAACAAGGCTACGAAGGTCGTCTACCAACTAAGGGAAGAAAACCCTGACACAAAAATCTTGTTCCTGCAGGTGTTGAACTGAGTTTTCCCTCTGACCAAGACGGGCATTACAACAAAGAAGGCAACTCACAGGAGCCTCGGAAAGCGACAGTAAAGTAGTCTTTAAATCTTCATGACCTGTGATGTCAACGGAAAGAGAGAGAGAGAGAGAGAGAGAGGGATGTAAACAAATAATCACTAAAATTATAAATAATGAAGACAAAAAAGTTAAGAAAAACAGTTGTAGTTATCATCAAATGCTAAGAAAAACAGTTGTTACTCGTACTACTGATTAAATAATGATGCTGATGTTAATTAAAGAAGCAGATAACGAAGAATGTTTACGATTGATTATTCATTACGAGCTTAGTAAGTAATTTTTAATTAACATAATAACCGCATATTTCTATATTCCCCTACTTTCTGATTCCGATCATTTGTAATTTTTACAATATTTATGGAATAACAAGTGTTATGAGAGACGTGTACATTGTAAATTAAGTATTCTGCGAATTTTGTAACTTTTCGTATAATTTCGTAATTAATTGCAAATGGTTTATAATTCCAATTATAAATCACGAATTATAATACTTATAAAATAGCATTATTTACATTTATCGCATTTACCTTCATGGTTTACTTACTTGATGATGAATGGGAGTGATATGTGGATGTGGAAAAATACTGAAGGGAACCGAATAAACGCAGTTAAAATCATGCGTGCAAATATAAAAATACATGGAGTGACTATATGCGTGCAATTAGAAGAATACATGGAGTGACTATGCGTGCAATTAGAAGAATACATAGAGTGACTCTATGCGTGCAATTAGAATAATACATGGAGTGACTATGCGTACAATTAGAAGAATACATGAAGTGACTATGACAGAATACGGAATGAAATTATTAGTGATGAATTTGAATTTAAGGCTAATGTATTAAGTAGGAAGAAGAGCACTCTGAGATGGTTTGGACATGTAGAACGAATGAATCAAGAAAGACTAACAAAACTAATATACGAGTCCAGTGCAAATGTGAATAGAAGGCGTGGTGCAGAAATACCAAGTTTGGTTGGTTCAAGAGAATATTTGAAAGAAGGAAATATATATGAGAAGGTATATAGAGGATGCGAAAGATGTGTAAAAGTGCGATAGGAAAATCTGGTATTCTGTCTATCTGTAAAACGACGCATGTATGTTTACTTACTTGAACATTTTTCTATTTTTCTTTATCTAATATTGTTTCGATTGATACATTTAAAAAAAAAAATCATTGATGTTCCTACAAACACGTGTGGTCAAGGATACTTTTCCTTTATTTCAACATAATAAATAAACTCTTTTTATATGTTAGATCTAACAGGGCACATAAACTATACCTAATATATTTTTTTTGTCGTTGACTTCTCATATTGTTTAGTTTTTAAATCTTCAATAAATCTGAAAACGAAACTTTTTTAATGGTAATATTTTTTTGTAGTAAAAGTTCATACGATTTTTTTCGGTTTATTGACAACGCGAATCGAATCCGACCCGAAGGTTGCGGGTTCAATTCCCATTGGTATCCAGTTTTTTAAAAAGGCTATAAGTCTGATTTTCCATTATCTTTAAATATAATTTTCATTTTACGCAAGAAATCCGCCAGGTTGTAGTGTATAGAATGAAAACACATTATATTGTAATATATTTGAGATCTCTTGAAATAATATGAATTTGTTGGTTTGTTGGCCATAAAACCAACATATCTTCAAGAAAGTAATTATCATTGTTGCACGTAATTTATTTATTCATTCGTATGGTAAGCCCTCAACATATCTGACTTTCGGTGATTCGGACATATTGAAGAGTGTGGCCAAGAGACAACATCGTCATTGGCCCCATTAATTTAGTCTTCGAGTTTAAGGAGTAGGTTCGACATCATATGTTATGTGTTTGGAACGCTCGCACACACATGTGGGTATTGTTACAATGTGGTCCTTTTATAGATAAGTATCCTTATTTTTTTTATTACCATAGGGAATCAAACGCAAAATCTGGGGTTTCGCGTTCAAGCGTCTTACCAACTAGGTCATGTAGATCGACAATGAATGTAATAAAAACATAAACAATTATCCAAGATCTATGTAAATTGCAGCAACAAATTGTCTTTGAGAATAGCAGTCATCCTTGAGGGATTCCCGCTTCACACACTTAATAATTATAGCTTTGAATAGTCGCATGACTCATTGCCACCGCTCATCAGGCACACACTATTACCAAGGTAACACGCGCTGGATCGCCTACGTAGACAACTAAGCGCAGCTGCATTCGTGGATATTTGGTAAAAACAACTGAACCAATAAGCCACGTCGACCTATAAGGAGATCGATGCTCGGAATAAGCCATAACATAGGTACGCCTTATAAATTGAATGTATCATATCAATACGAAAAGATGCTCGCAGAAGTACATATGAATATAAATAGAAGGTAACGCTTTTGTTATCATTGCGTCTACGGAAAATCTAATAAAGAAATATCCAATTCCAACAATCACATAAGGTTTTATTTATTCACATGACAAGTGATTATATTTATACATAGTATATGAAAAACATGATAAACAAAATACAATAAATTTAAAAAGGGCATTGAAATTTTATGCATCTGGGTTTGTTGCCTATCATTTGTCGTGTTATCAGTAAACTTGGTTTCTGCCTGTATCTAACAAAGGTTGTATAAACATGCAAAAATAGGTTGATTGTTGATTAGTTATTAAATACCTCTGTAAAAAATCTCATTAACTTGATAAGTTGTGAGACCTAATACCAAGTGAATCGACTATTGGCGTACTTCATAATTTTGGAGAAATTAATAGCACATCTCACAATCTCCTCCACACACTTCTCCAAAACACATCACATTTAAGAGTTTAATTAAATATATATTACAATTTACTCATCTTGTAAGCTCAAGTACTCCTGTCGTGACAACCACGCTCTCGTCCACTGCCTGATTTTTTCGCAACTTTATTGAATTTGGTTATTATATAGTATGTCATAACATTAAAATATAATTCATAAGAGGGACTAAAAACATCTTGAAGTAGAGTATCTTGTCTATAGTATCGACCTTAGTGACTAATTTTAAAATGAGCAATTTTTTTACTTTCTAAGAAATCAACCCCTCCCCCCCCCCCCCTCTGTTCTCTGTGAAACTTTGAAGGCGTAAACCCCTTTACCTCATAGTATAAATCAACGAATGAATTTCGATCTTTCAGGGCGGCAAAATCATCAATAAGTTTATCGAAATTGATTTGGTTCGAAATCAAATGTTCATAATAAAAAAGGACAATTTATATAGTGCCGTATAGATAGTACACTCTCCTCAAGGGAGCTCTAGCTCGGGACTCGAACCCATTATTATTGACGGATCAAAAGGGATAATATGACAATCCATCTTGTTCAAGACAATATCTATTTTTATAAAATCGTATTAATTTTATACTTCTTTCCTTTTTTGTCTGTTCATTTTAGCACCCTTCAGATAACGAGCTTGGGGACAGTACCCCGTCTGTTGCGCCCTTGTCCCGGCTCTGCTGTCAGTACCCTAGAAACGCTCTTGAAATAACATCTAATGTTGACTCACCCAACAATTTGTCTTTCAGAATTAGATGTTATTATGTGTGAGGAGTGGTTAAATTATTTTTGTTTTAGCAAAAAAAAACATCCTAACTCCAATAGCATGATACAAAGTGACATTTTACCAAAACGTGGGCGAGACCACTCACAATGTTTTCGGTGGTGCCCTTGGTCTCATTCCTGACTTCTTTGTTCCTCGAATAGCGCCAACATGCCCTGAGGGTCTACCGACACACCGTTGAGATGTCTTGCATATTTTGCTCATTTTCGGAGATGTTTTATGTGGTTTCAAAACCAACTGCAACAATCTTACGTCATTAGAAGTTGAGGAATTTAGAAAAAAAGGCGGCAAAAACATAGAATGTTTTAAGGTCATATAAAGAATTATTGGGTATAAGTTTTTCATACATAAAATTTGTTTTATCAAACACTGTTTATTCCACTTTTTGTAACGGTATAACCCTACCGGTTTCAAGGCTTTCACCTCATCATCAGTCTTGTTTGTGCTTCCCTGATGATGAGGCGAAAGCCTTGAAACCGGTAGGGTTATACAGTTACAAAAAGTGGAATAAACAGTGTTTAATAAAACAAATGACAATGTCTTTAAACCTCCACAATGTTAATGCCTTAACTATAAACAACATAACATATATGGTACATATATTCTTAAACTCTGTCCCTTGCTGGGTAGGCAACGTGAAGCGATATATTTTTCTATCCAAGCACACAACTTTCGTCTCCACATTCATACATCTTATACTATTCATACTTCTTACTTTACATACACAAATACAATAACGCTGTTTCCCTATCGGAGTAGACTATTTTACATCTATAAATCATACCATATCAAACAAGTCTTACGATTTATTTGCTTTTTATTACATTTCCTTATTTCAAAAATATAATTCACTTGATTCAACTATAATTTCTTCCTTTGCCATGCCTTCCACTCACGTTTGCACTTTACATATTGTGTTAGAATTTTTTTCACATTCATTCTATATGCCAAAACCATCTCCGAGTATTCTTACTAAATCAGTCATAATTTCACATTCATCCCTAATCATTATATCCCGTATTCTAAAATACACTATCCCCTCATGTACCATATTCTTTTCAGTGTTCTTTCAAAATCTTGTCCACTTGGTGGAACCATGTTTTCCACTGAGTTATGTCTAATTGTTTTCTTTTTTAACGGACTCTTGCTAAATGACGGGTAAACTTGTGGCAGTTTTCACTTGGTCCTTCCATCGTATAAATCTTCCTCCATGTCATATTATTGGTCGCCAAAGCCCCTCCATGTTTTTGTTACATACCCATCAACATTTAAAGGAAAATTTATATATATCCTCAAGTTTATATAGTCCAACAAACGATAAGAAACGTTGACGAGAGCTATAATCCCGTAGACTATTTGGAACCATATACGCTATTCAAAACAATCGATCAATAAGGCACAATGCATATTCAAATAGAAGAAGTCAATACTCCTTCAAACATAAACGTCAAGTCATTCGCTACTCCTTTATATAGACTCGGACTCCAATCAGAAGTTATGGCAGCCCAGGGAACATTGTGCATATTTGAAAGTATTTGATATTCGTCATACGCTGAGATAATCTGGGTCTCGAATCTCAAACCGCCTTATTGAATCCTGCAAATCGAGCAAACATACCGGAATATAACTTGATCGTATTTTCAAAGAGGTTGACCCTTTAGGGTGGAAAATAATTCTTGTTGGGTGTCATAAGGTTGAGAACATAAAAACCTTCTAAATACTACTTCAGATTACACCAATTGATAGTTTCAAAAATGAAAACTAAGCGCTCTTGGAGTTACTTCTATCGGCCAACTTGCTGTTTAGATAAGATTGACGACAATTGACAAAGGTTTCCTATAATAATAATAATAATAATAAAATGGCAATTTATACAGACTTTAGGGTTTTTGTAATTTATTTTTAACAAACACTGTTTATTCCACTTTTTTATGACGGTATAACCCTACCGGTTTCAAGGCTTTCACCTCATCTTCAGGGGAGTACAAACAAGACTAAATGCTGTTCGAATTGGCACCGACATAGACACTTCAACGGTTGGAGGCGGGAAGGGTGAGGGGAAGGCTAGGTATAATTTCGGCCAGGAGCGGGGAGATTTTGGGGAAATAACTATTCAACAGATGCTCCGATCGGTATACTGACTTAGAAATTTCTAGGGCCTCTAATCTGTCCAATTTATTTCCGTTGCCGCTAATATGTAAGAATTTGGCATCATCGATAGAAAAAGTATGATTCTCACGGTGACAATGATTAGCCATTTCAGAATAAATTAGAGGATTTGTTAAGGCAGATTGGTGTTCACGAAATCTCTTTTCAAAAGATCTTCCTGTCTTTCCTATATAGAAATTATCACAGTCAGCACATAAAAGTTTATACATACCGCTGTTGCTAAGTATTCCATTTTTGCCTTTCCCATTAAATAAGAGTTTCCGGAGATTAAAGTTAGTGTAAAAAGCTGGCTTTATGCGACTTGGAATATTTTTGGTTATTTCGTTTGATATATTTTTTATAAATAGGACTTTGCTCCATTTATAGGTATGCTTATAGGTGTCGTTAAATATATAATCTTTTATAAGTTTCTTTTTTGTTTTGTTTTTTAAAAGTGAATCAATGAGGCTTCCAGGATAGCCATTATTTGTAGCAATTTTTTTGATGGTTATTAATTCCTTTTTAAAATTGTCGTCGGTTAATGGGACACTGAGCAATCTATGAAGCATACAGTTAAAGGCGGCGAATTTATGATTATTAGGATGGTTAGAAGTTGCTGGAATTATAGAGTCTGAATAAGTATTTTTCTTATATATATCAAAGTCAAATGTGCCTTTTTTCCGAGATAATGTTAGGTCCAAGAAATTTAATTTTCCGTCCTGTTCTGTTTCTAATGTAAATTTTATAAAACTTTCTATAGAATTTAAATATTTAAGAAATTGGTGTAATTGTCTATCGGTACCCGTCCAAACACAAAGAATGTCATCTGACAGATGACGTTCTTTGTGTTTGAACTTTGTGTTCAAACGAAATAACCAAAAATATTCCAAGTCACATAAAGCCAGCTTTTTACACTAACTTTAATCTCCGGAAACTCTTATTTAATGGGAAAGGCAAAAATGGAATACTTAGCAACAGCGGTGTGTATAAACTTTTATGTGCTGACTGTGATAATTTCTATATAGGAAAGACAGGAAGATCTTTTGAAAAGAGATTTCGTGAACACCAATCTGCCTTAACAAATCCTCTAATTTATTCTGAAATGGCTAATCATTGTCACCGTGAGAATCATACTTTTTCTATCGATGATGCCAAATTCTTACATATTAGCGGCAACGGAAATAAATTGGACAGATTAGAGGCCCTAGAAATTTCTAAGTCAGTATACCGATCGGAGCATCTGTTGAATAGTTATTTCCCCAAAATCTCCCCGCTCCTGGCCGAAATTATACCTAGCCTTCCCCTCACCCCTCCCGCCTCCAACCGTTGAAGTGTCTATGTCGGTGCCAATTCGAACAGCATTTAGTCTTGTTTGTACTCCCCTGAAGATGAGGTGAAAGCCTTGAAACCGGTAGGGTTATACCGTCATAAAAAAGTGGAATAAACAGTGTTTGTTAAAAATAAATTACAATGTCTTTAAACCTCCACAACGTTAATGCCTTAACTATAAACAACAGACTTTAGGGTGCTGTAATTCGGAATTTGAACACACTATTATTTAGATATTAAAAATTATAAAGAAAAAAATATAAGTTGCGTATGCGGATAGGAAGGCGGTGGCTGCTGTTATAAGATTGGGTATTCACCCGCATCTGCCATATTTTTGATAAGTAAACAGCAGAAAATTTACTAAGGAACCGTGAACAACCAAGAACAACCTTTGTAGATCTATTCATATGTCATAGTAACACATTCGTCGTGAAGTAGAGTGGAATGTTCATATATAATCATAATTTTTTATAAGACAAACCTTTTCCTATGATATTCGCTAATCATATCACACCATACTCTTGAGAGCTTATTCCTACAGTCGTAATTTTATTCTAATTATCAGTGAGATATCAAAAGGCAAGAAAGAATGACAAAAAAGTCGTCCGGTAACCATCATAAATCGAATCTGACACATCCGTGTGAAAGTTAAGCGTTTTATGAGAAGAGCAAAGGAAATCGTAATCAACTTTTTATCAAAGCAACAAATTGACGTGTGATGAAATATTACATACAAAGCGTAACAAGGGTGCCATCTCGTTATGAAATCTATCACAGAGAAGTCCCTCAAATAAAGACGAGTAAAGAGCTATAATTGAAAGTGATAGAAATAATCTTTGATCTACCACTTTTAGGCATGTAACATATGACAGATCGGTTGAGTCATACATGGAATTTATCATTTGTATTTCTTTCCAATAAAGCTCTATATTCCTCCAAATTTATTTATTTATGGAAGATTCCAATAATTAGTAGTTAACAAAATATTGAACACCGTGTAACGATAGGAAACAAAGTCAATGGGGCATTAAACATATATACTCGAACCGGACAGTATCAAAAATCTGCAAAGACTATAGTTCACAACAGTATTTAAATACGAACATTAATGAATGACAATAAAACGTAGACATGGAAAAAAGCTGAAAAGTGCCGAGTAATGCAGAAAATGCGCGCACTGAGAAGAATACATAATATGACAATGTATGACAGAAAACGGAGGGAAGTGATTAGGGATGAATGTGACTTAAGGCTTATGTATTGAGTAAGATGAAGAAAATCACTATGATATGGTTTGGGCATTTAAAACGAATGAATAAAGAAAAACTAAGTAATTAGAGATGAATATGAACTAAATGCATATTAAATGCTTAAATAAATCAAGAAAAGTACTCTTAGATGGTTTGACCATGTAGGACGAGTGAATGAAGAAACACCAACAAAACAAATATTGTTAATGTGACTGAAAGACTAAATAATGTATGGTTGGATCAAGTGGAAAAAGTTGAAACAAGAGAATTTAAAAAACATGGGAATCACAGGAGTTAAGCATACAACAGTAGAGGGCTCAGAAGGTCCAGCACCGTATGCCGTGCAAGAAAAGAAAACATAATATAGCTCATAAACAAAATTCAATGGACACGCTTTAATGCCTTAACATATAAACACCCTTCTTCTTTACACATTGAAAATATATTTTACATAAATAAAAACATCTTCACAATAATATGAATCAAAACTTTAAATAAGAAGAAAAAAAAACATTTGTGTAACTGTTTCGTGATGAATATCAAAGCGAGGTGACGTCCCTGTTTCTAATAACACATAACAGGAGCATGTTACAAAAATTAAATTAAACAAGTGTAAATGTGCGCTAAGCAAAAAAAACTCTCTAATTATGATTATTTATAACAACATAAGAGGTTTTTTTTACAATTGTTCCGAATCACTAGAAGTCGAGGAACACAAAAAGTGGAGGCTGACTCGTTCTCTCCGCACAACCCCTCAACGGCCCACCCCCCTACAGGGCCCTAACGGAACAGTTTTCTCGGCACGCGACCGCGCTGAAATATTTGCCGGCTCGCTCGCCATCACTTTCACCCCAAATTCTGACCTCAACAACCCGACGCTCTCCGCCTCGGTTGACAAAAAGGTCAAACAAATTGTCGCTTCACGACCCCCGCCGACTTCGGATTTCTTCACCCCGCAAGAAATCCACAAGATCATCCACAACCTCCACAATAAGAGAGCTCCCGGTCCAGATTCAATAAACAACTTCACCCTGAAGAAACTCCCGAAAAAAGCCGTCTGCGCCATAACTTCAATCTTAAATGCCTGCTACAGGCATAGATTTTTCCCTTCCGCTCTCAAATGCGCAGACGTTATAATGTTTCCAAAACCGGGTAAAAAATTAACACTCCCCGAAAATCACCGCCCGATCAGCTTACTGCCTACCCTAGGTAAAGTGCTCGAACGACTTATCCTCGATCGCCTATCAAGCGAGATAACCTCGCTTAACATAATTCCAGACACGCAACACGGTTTCCAACCGCGACACTCGACCTCTCATCAACTTCTTCGCGTCGTAGAACACATAGTGACTGGTTACAACAGAAAACATCAAACCACCCTCCTCTCGCTGGACGTGGCGAAAGCCTTCGACACGGTCTGGCACAACGGACTGCTCTTCAAACTACACAAGGCCGGAATCTCTCTCCGCCTCGTGCAGATCATAGCATCATTTCTCAGAGACCGCACCTTCTCCGTCAAGGTGAGCGGTATAAATTCATCCCACCGGCCCATACAAGCGGGGGTTCCGCAAGGAGCCCTCCTCTCCCCCACTCTCTACAACATATACACCAGCGATATGCCCTCTCTCCAGACCAGTCGATCTATCACCGCACAATACGCGGACGATACGGCTTTTCTTTCATCCTCGAAACACTCTTGCGATTCTCACTCTCGCATTCAAAACTTCATTCCTAGACTGGAACGCTGGTGTAGAAACTGGAAGGTCAAGATAAACCCTTCCAAGAGTGCAGCAGTCCGTTTTTCTAGAAGACGTCTGGACTTCATCCGACCACTCAGACTTTTCGGCCAGAGCGTTCCGTGGTGCGACGAGGTGAAATACCTCGGCGTCACTCTAGACGCGAAGCTGTCCTGGAAAAAGCACACCACCAACATCAACGGGAGGGCGTACGGCACTCTGAAAGCCCTCACACCACTCTTGGGCAGACACAGTAAGATGTCCCCTCGTATCAAGTTAAACTTGTACAAGGCCATCATACGTCCTCAGATGACGTACGCCATCCCGGTCTGGGGCCATGCGGCCGAAACCCATATGCGCAAACTCCAGGTGTTGCAAAACAAGGCAACGCGCATCATTATGGATGCGCCCTACTTTGTCAGCAACAAACGGCTTCACGAAGACCTAGATCTCCCCACCATCCGAGAATACGCGATCTCTCTGGCCGAGAGGTTCTACAGCTCTCTCTCGACTCACCCGAACCCCCTAATCAGCTCACTCACGGACTACGACGTGAACGCTAATCTAATCCACCCCAGGCCCAAGCAAATGCTTCGAACGACCCCCCGACCCCCTATTCGGAATGGTAGGCGCCGAATAGTGTCCAGTGCACATACCCGCGCTTCATAAGGTATCTATCATACCTCCTTATTTATATATGTACACTATTTTAAAGTCACAGCGTTATCCCTCACCCCCGTCTTCGTAATATATTTATAATTACTGAAATATCTATGTCTATGTATACATCACTATCCTTTCTTTCTTTGTATTCATATTTATCAACGCTCGTGACATATAAAAATATAAGTATATTATTATGTAACCTATATGTATCTATAACCTTAATGTATGTACCAAACTCTATCCCTCCTCTCTATACAAAAATTTTTCCAACACCACCACCAAACAACCCAAATTTAATTACCCAAAGTCCGTTCATACAAAACCGATGAAGGAGTAAGGTGTCCGACAATCGGACCGACACTCCGAGTAAAACCCCAACTAGAGAGCAATTGTTCCGAGTAACTTCTAAAAATGAATAGTAGAGCCGGTTAAATACGAGTGTTGCATAAATTGTGATATGTGCCCGACTTATTCATGTCAGTTTGATAGAGGCGAGTGTGATGTGAATGGGAGGCGCGGGGAAACAATAGTGTTAATTATATGCAAAAAATTTAATCAAAACACATTAAAACCCGGATAAATTTTAATGCTCATTACAAAAATGTGATATTTTTGCGACGCAAAAAATGAAAGTGGTTCAGGCTTGAGTTTGTACACATTTATATAGAAATGTATTTGAATCAGAGATTTAACTTAAGATAAGACAAACCGACGACCTCTGCGATCTTTCGTTCGATTCCTGTTTTTCTGGTTGGTTGGAAGAAACTAATACATGGCATAAATCCCCCGGGTTGTACTGTATACAACAAAAGTGTAATACAGTACAATAAGAATTGGAGATGTTCACTAAATATTTGTATTAGAGAATTGCTAATTAGTTTCTTCGAGGTTTACAGTTTTAATCATAAAATTTAGACACAACATCTTACAAATTACTGACAAAGCAATAACAAATTATTGATTTCCACCAATGTTTTGTTTCCATTAAAATATAAAAAAATCAGACGTTAAAAAAAATCAAGGTGGTTTTAACATATGTATAAGGATGAAACGTTTTTTATGACATTAGAAAATGTTTTACTATGTGAATATAACAATTTAGTCTTGTTTGTGCTCCCCTGAAGACGAGGTGAAAGCCTTGAAATCGGTAGGGTTATACCGTTGCAAAAAAAGTGGAATAAACAGTGTTTGATAAAAATTAATTACAAACTAAATTAAAATTAGGATAAAACAAAATTAAGCAATTGTAGTTTATTGGCTGACAATTCTTGAAGGTACTCCATTTTATCAATTTAAAAAAATAAAACCAAAACTGTTTCATTCTGTTCCAGTCAAGTAAGTGGACCAGAATTTAACAGTTTCAATTTTTTTTTTAAATTGATTATATTAAGTAATTATACGCAATATTTTGTTTATTGAACAAGGATTCCCTTGTTAACAAGCTCAAGTCATTTTACTTCATGTGATAAAGACGTAATTAAGAAATAACTCAGTTTCAATAATCACCTCAAGCCAGTGACGAATATCTCTTCGAAGTCTCTGCCCCCACTTGGACACTTTATTCCTTCATAAGACAAATTCAAGCGTGTTGAACTTTGAATGTTGATTATATTAAGTAATTGCGTGCAATGTTTTGTTTACTGAGCAAGGATTCCAATGTCCACTAACTCATACAATTTTACTTCATGTGACGAAGACGTACTTAACATAAGAAATAACCCAGTTCCAATAATGACCTCAAGCTGGTGATGAATATCACTTCGGAGTTTGTAATTTGTTTTATCAAACACTGTTTATGCCACTTTTTGTAACGGTATAAAAACCCTACCGGTTTCAAGGCTTTTACCTCATCATCAGTCTTGTTTATGGTCCCCTGATGATGAGATGAAAGCCTTGAAACCGGTAGAGTTATACCGTTACAAAAAGTTGAATAAACAGTGTTTGATAAAACAAATTACTATGTCTTTAAACCTCCTCATTGTTGCCTTAACTATAAATAATATATCACTTCGGAGTCTCTGTCCTCATCTGGACACTTTACTCCATCATCGGACAAGTTCTATCGTTTTGAACATTTGGTGTTGGTATTTGAAGAGACATATTTTTGAGGAATCGGGGAGGATATAGTTAATATCTTCACCTACCACAAAAATAAATACATTTCTAAGGGTCTCAACAGGTTGACAGGAAGTGCTCACCCATATTTGCGGTAAGCGTACATGTCCCAGCGCGGGAAGGTCCACGATGCGAAGCGTGGTGCGTCGTCTCGCGCGACTCGCCCCACTGCACGAGGAGAAAGACGCCGTAGTACGCGTCACATGTTGAAAGTTAGCACTGGACTAACTGTTGGAAATTTGCTGTCACCAAAAGACCGAATTGCACTTCACGAGTTCTTGTTGTCACTGCACTGGGCACTTGTCACAAAGCACGTCCGACACGATTTTGACATCAATAGTATGACGCAATTATTTAAATACTTTAATAGCCGAAGAAACAATCACCTATTATGTAGCCACACATTGTCATAGAGAAATTGATAGTGAATTTTACGAGAAGGCTCAATTCTATTGTTGTAAGTAATAAAGCTGAATTTAAATTTACTATGCCATAATCATCTATTAATTTGTTCATCGAAGACTCTCTGTGATTTAGTTAGTAAGTTAACCCCTATACAATTCTCATCCTAAACCTAATTTTTCTTGTAATTTATTTTAATTTTTATTTCTTTATTCAAATAATATTTTCATTTACTAAGTTGAAAACACGGCCATGGATAACGGTAATAGTTATGAAACACAAACTGGTCGATTGGAAGATATTGCTTTAAAACAATAAATCAGCCAGCTGTATTTGCATGAAACTGTTAAAAATATGCCTTCATGAAGTTTAGATCAATGACGGGAATTCTATGTGATCCGAAAATGCCAGTCAAGTTAAAAGGAAAAGTATACCAAACTATTGTCAGACCCGCACTCCTCTATGGCTCCGAATGCTGGACGATGTACTCGTATAACTCTTACTCTAGGCAACTAGAAACTGCTGAAATGCGTATGCTAAGATGGTCAGCTGGTGTGTCCCTAAGAGACAAAATAAAAAGCTCACGCATTCGAGGAAGCCTAGGTGTTACAGACATCAACAGTAAGATGGAGGAGAGGCGATTGGGATGGTATGGGCACGTTGGACGCAGAGCACCCGATAACATTGTGAACCAGGCAATCTCCATGGATCTTCCTCGAATAACAACCAGAGGAAGACCAAAGAATTCATGGGTGGTGCAAAAAGATAACCTGATGCAGAGGCACAGCCTGGGGGACGTAGTCCGGGACAGAAGAGCATACAACCTGAGGACGAGGAGAGCTGACCCCAACAGTCTTCGCACACAGTGAGTTGGGATGGAGCCAGGGAGAAGTAAAGTTAAAAATATGCCTTCCATTAGGGGATTTCAGGATCGATTTCCGATGGTACCAAAAAAAACAAGAGTTTCAGTCTGGTAACAGTTGTTGATGAGGAAATGGACATGCCGTGTCTAAAAATCGGTCGAGAAAGTGATTACAGTCTGAAACAACGTGATAGGTGGTCGATATACGGAGACATTTCACCAGTAACAGTATACGAGTATAAAACGCACACCAAGAATAATCGATGAGAACAGAAATGCCCATTTTAGAATTACAATCTCCGAGATCAAGTTGGTAAGACGTCTGTTTCCAAACCGGGAGGGTTGTGTGTTCGAATGCCGGTGGAAGGCAGATTTAAAAAAAGTATTTGTTTACTAAAATCTTGAATTGCAACTTTCTGGTTGGTTGGAAGGATTGCCACATTGCAATAAACCGAAAAATATCTTAAAGAAGTGCTCTCTTCATCTTTTTTTCTGTAACTTGTATTTTATGAGAGGACTGCTTAATAAGATATATTGTTTTTTCGCAATATGTCAAGACTGAGGGCACATACAAGTGGGTTCAACAGTTTAGCCTTTAACTTTCTCATTCGGTCTGTTTTGTATCAATATTATATGATTCGTAAGCCTTATTTATAAAAAAATATACTAGAAATATGTTCAATTTTATGGCATACAGGGAAAGTGTAATAAATAATACAATTCAATTATTTTATTAAAATAAACTTAAGTGTTTATATGATACAGATAATTATAAGTAAAACATTTAACTCAATGAATGGATTCTAAATTCGTCCAAAGACCTATTAGTACATCACCTCGAATTATACTATTCAACCTTTTTTTAACTACCGGAAATCACACATCTTTGTGGATTTTTCTTACTTTTTGTAGCAGTTTTAATCTGAGACTACAAACAAAATTAACTAAGAAGATTTCTCGCTTCCTTGAATGGAGGAAATATGTAATGGCGAATCAAGAGGTAATTAAATGCCGGCAAACACAATGAATGACACACTCTACCAACGGATCAAACCTTTGATTATCAAGGTAATTCGCTCACCGGAGACGCGATAATTCAAACCCATTGTTAAATTATATTTTTGCTTAAGTGTATATCGAATACGCAATGAAAAATATATATACATACCATCATGTAATTTCCCTGTCGGTGTAGGCCGAGAGGATAGAGTGCCAGACTATCATATCCCGACATACATCTTTGGCCTCTTCTACATTTATACACCTCATACGACTTGAACGATTTTTCTGACTTTTTACGTTTCCTTATTTCAGAATATCATTCACTTTATCCAACCACATTTTCCTTGGTCTTCCTCTCATACGCCTTCCATTCACATTATATATCTGTTTTTTTTTTTATTTATTCGTTCCACATGCCCAAAACATTTATGCGTGCTCTTTTTCATCGTACTTAATACGTCAGTATTCAGTTCATATACCCTAATCC
Source organism: Odontocerum albicorne (assembly GCA_949825065.1). Taxonomy (NCBI): domain Eukaryota; kingdom Metazoa; phylum Arthropoda; class Insecta; order Trichoptera; family Odontoceridae; genus Odontocerum; species Odontocerum albicorne. The sequence continues at coordinate 13,890,606 of OX463845.1, forward strand.
TTTCATTCCGTATTCTGCCATACATTGTGACTTCGTGTATTCGTCTCAAAGCATCCATTTCTACAGCATTTATTCGACACCTCTGTCTTTTTCCACATCAAAGTTGGCACCAAAAAAATATTGCGGACTTAGCAGATTTTGATACTGTCCAGTTCGAAAATATATATTTTAGCGCCCCATTGATTTTGTTTTCCATTGCTACACGCCTTTCGATATTCCTCTTGACTCTTCAATCATCTGAGAAAAAAACACCCAAATAGCAGAGTTCTTCAACTTGCTCCAATCTTTCATTATTCACCCATACATCACGTTTACTTTCCTTTCACACTTTTCAATCACCATTACCTTAGATTTTGCAACATTCATTCTCAGATTTTTTTTATTCTTATCTCTCATACAATTTACTAATCAAACTCTGCAATTCATCTTCACTTTCCGCCAACACTACCATGTTATCTGCATACGTTCTTATTCGACATTATGGCTAATTCGAAGTTAATATGAAATTCCTTCATTCAAAAAGATAAGTTTTAATTTAAGAACCAATGGTATTCGTCAGATATCTAATGCTCAGCAATCGAAGATTGGAAATAATATATGATCTATTTTAGCAGAAAAAAAGTTATACGAATGTATATGTATACGTGTACACCTACACCACTGCGATGTTGATAGGAATACCCTAGTGCAGTATACAGGGCATCTATTTGACCATGTTGATGTTTATCCACATGTTTTATATGTATTTTTATTATTAAAAGCTTTTTATTTTTATATACAATATGTGTTTTATACATACTCGAACTGAACAGTACCAAAATCTGTTAAGATGATAATCAAAAATATTATTTTAGTACCGACTTGGCTGCATGGGAGTAAAACTTGATAATACTTCCGTGACCTAGTTGGTAAGACGGCTGTCATCCAATCCAGGGGTTATGGGTTTATTCCCGTTGGTACCAATTTAAAAATTATAAAAAGTTCGAGCCTGGCTTTATCTTAAGGCTTCTCGAACATCTTCTGGATGGTTGGCAAATAAAGAGTGAATAATATTATAAAAAAGTACCTTGCATAAAAACACTTGTAGATATAAATTAAAAATCAAATGATTCAATTTACATATTTTCAACCTAATTTTGTACCAATTTCAGTTGAAAAGCAATTCAATCTAGAAATAAATTTAATATGCTTCGAAGGCCAGTGATGACTCAATTAAAATTGTAAAAAGATTCATCAAAGGTTTTGGCTGTAACTTCTGGACTCATATTAGAATGTTTAACAATAAATTACTTAAGTTGTTCCAAATATGAAATATAAGAAGTTAGGGAAATCGTAGTAGTTGTATGAGAAGGTTTATGGATGTGGAAGAGGCGAAATAGATGTGTCCAGATAGGAAAATCTGGTTCTTTATCGTAACTGGCTACCTCAAGAGGGAAACGGTGTGATGGTATATGTGTTATTCCACTAATTGCATATCTTCGTAAACCGTGTTTCTACCTCCAATCTCATATTCCACCTGAAGAGAGCTTCGAGAGAGGAGGTAGAAACACGTGTCTCGAAGATTAATGTCATTAGTGGAATAACAAAGTAATTTATTGTTGAATATTGTATACTGTAAATAATAATTAATACATAAATTGATCAAAAAGTCTAATAAAAATATGGCAACACTGAAATGTCAAACGATTTAATACCATTATATAATTTGGTAACACACGCGGTACCTACTCGTATGTGTGATATTTCAAATTTGGACAGCGAAATCGCTCTATCACTATGATCGGCGTCATGAACACAATAGAAAACGTCGCCAAGGCAAGGGCACGTTTGAATTTAGAATAAAAACACCCAAATTTAAGCACATCGAAATAACAATAAACAAAAAATCGCGTAATGTATTATCAAATCAAAAAGAGAATAATAACTAGCGAAATCATTGACAATTATTGAAATGTCACGAAAAAAATAAAGTTTTAAGAATCATAACAGCTATATAAGAATAAATAATGATTCATCAGAACATGAAAAAATATAAATGTATGCTGGGCGGAAAAACGTAAGAACATTGTTTATAGGCAAGGGTTTATTTTAATTTGAAATGGGATATTCGAAATCTAGACCTTAGAAAAAAACATGTATTACAAGTTCACTTGCAAATAAATAATAAGTAACGAAAAAACAGTAAGAATTTCTAAAATTCTTCCTCGAGCCAGAGATCCTGTAGTTTCAAAAGTGAACAAATAAATACACTGAAAATGATGCTAATATGATACTACACTTGAAGAATTGTGTATTCAAAAGAAAAGTTACAGAAATAAACTAAACAAAGAATGAAAAAGCCCTTTTTTTATTCGAAAAAAAAAAAACAATATTTTGACTTCACGACACAATTCAAACAGGGAATCGTGTTTTGAGTAAATATTTAACATAAATTAATAATCTCACTTTAAAATACAATATTTTTTTTTGAATCACGTTTTATCAAAATTTAATTATGTACGAGTATATTATATACAAATACAGTGATTTTATTTCACGGCGGAAAATTGGTGAATTACGGTGGAAACTTGATATATTTGATTAAACAAGGTTATATTTGAAATTATTTTATAATAAAAACACTTAAACTTTTATCTCACATATAAAAAATACAATAGAAAACGAGACATTACGCAATTATTATTATATTAAGAAGATGAACAAATATTGTTGGCATTGGAAAATTTGTAATGAAAAACTGGCAAATTTTTTATTTATATACTCGTACATTTGAAACCGTCATATACGAGTATAATGTCTCATTTAAATTTGAAAATGAAAATTTGTCTACATCACTATAAAATCAACAATAGACAGTCAAACACTACGTATTTCAAATAGGATTCGTTGAATATGGAGGGAAAACCTGGAAAATATTTACGGCAATGAAAGAAAACCACACAGAGATAAGAAACTAACACAGTATAAAAAGTGTGTATGTTCTGATAAAGAAGAAACACGAAACTACAATGCGTTCCTCGGTACACGCGCTAATAAACAGTTAGATTTCGAATATTGTTAAGGCGATCGCGTTTTTCGTTTCACAGGCCAGGCTGACGGGCTGCCATGTTGCGCATGACATGCCGATACAGCGGGCAACGAATGACTGAATCACGGCCATTAAAATGTGGGCAAATTGCAGAATCTATTATACCTATGGGCGGTGGAAAAAATATTTTAACCACCTGTTAAAAATGTGTATGCGGCTTTCCACGCAGACTTGAAACACAGGTTTAATGAGATGCTTTATTTGTTGGTCTAATATAATATATTATATGAGATAATGATGTAATTGTGTACCACAAGAAATAAAAATAATAAATTTGTTTATTTATATATATTTTTCATTAACAAGGTTTACCTAGTCGATAAAACGACGACTTTCAATGCGCTGAACCAATCACTTGTACGTAGCCTCTGAACAACATTAAATGCTGCTTTTCGAATGATGGAAAAGAATCATCATGGGTTGTTATAGGAGTCAAGATTATCAGTAATTAATTATACGACACGGCATAGTTTGGTTTATTTCCATGTAACAATCTCTTCAAACCATCCAAAAAGGTGTTGGAGACCCTTAAGAGAAAATTCGAGTAGAAACATTTTTTTTCAATATGGGTACTAACGGGAATTGAACCAGCAACCCTCGGCTTAGAAACTACTCCAGGCTGAACTACACTACGGAGGTCGATATCCTTATGCCGGGACAAATATACCATTATGAGCAGCCAGCGTTGCATCTCTTGAAATATTCCGGTCGGTAAACATATTTTATAGCCCCACCATTCACTCTATTGCCTCCTGCTGCTCTTAATCCAATATCAAACATCACGCAGTACATCAATTTACATTAAATTTCATAAACATCGTTAAATTGACATTTGAATGATAAAACCTTAAAATAGAAGTAACCGTGTACTTAGCTTCATCAAAAATTTATAACAGCCAATGGCGAGCCAATATGGAGGTGAAGGTCGGGTAATGTAGACCAATTACTCGTACAGAAATCATTTTATTATTTTGTACAACGAGAGTTTTCCGGCTAACGATATTTTTGTACGTAACGCAGTAGTTTGTGTCGACCGAGGGAAATGTGACACAGACAAATTAAATCGATTCAGAAAAAGGGAGGAGTAACAATTATGTAGAATAAGATAGAAGTATGAACGTGACAAATATAAAACGGATGAGGAATTATTAATTGGTTTGGTAACCATCAAAATATTGAAAAGCATGGTCGGGAGACAACATCATCTTCGGTCCCATTAATCGAGCCTCCGTGTTTTGAAACACTGGAGCAGGTACGGCATTCATTGTTTGTTATCTATCGCACATGTTGATAATTCTACTGCACGTGTAGGGACAACCCTCGCACACGTCTAGCGCGAGTATTGTTACCAGTACCAGATGAACTATTTTACCATTCTGGGACCTATTTTTTTTACGGCTACCATAGAACAGAAATTGTTTACTGGCTTTCCCAGTTCACTGCTTTTCTTATATTACGCCATCCTTTACTGTCCATGCAGTGAGACTTAGCAAACAGTTACAAGTTAATGTTTGACTCGCTCCCTCATTGGCATGTTTTAAAAAAACGAGTGGAAAAATAAGTAATGGAGTATGTTTTGTTCCTGATTTTTCATTCCACTCCACTATCCTTCCTTTTTTCTTTAATTGACGATATCTCACTTTTATTTTTACTATGTACATATATTGTTCATAAATTTTATAAAGGTGAATATTAATTTGATTTTTTTTTTGCGACCGTGTATCTTCCGTTATTTAACTTCCGGGTTCCCAGCTATGCTTATGATGATAGGATGATATGAAGTCTGTGTTCTTTCCAACTACCGTGGAACAAAGCGTACTGGTGATGAAGTAAAAAAACATGTTTTTTTTCTTTTTGGTGAATTGACTTATTATTTAGTGAATATGATATTGAAATTATCAAGCAGATTGAAAGCGGATAAGGTTTTAAGATAATGATTTTAGCTAATGGGTCTGGTGGTCAGTAGACATGCTATTCATTATCGACATTCTTATTCTTGTAAGCTACTATCAAACTTGATTCCATCGGAATATATTTATTTGTTCTTTCACCTTACTTTATAATATAAAAAAAAAACACAAGTTGTGATTATTATTCATTATAAACTTCTTTGTAATATATTGAATTACAAAATACTTTAAACACAGCGCAGAAAGAGCTAAAACATCGTAAAACTGAAATTTTGACTGGAAATGTGAATGGTAGAAGCAGAGGCTGAACATCCATCAGTTGGGTAATGGACGTTACAAGCTGCAAACACAGGAAACATAGCAAAGCAGGAAATTTTGGAAGAGATGGATAATGTCGATTGCGGTCATCAACTCTATTAGGCCCAATGCGCCGATCTATCGGTCTACTACTAAAAAGCCCGTGACGCCGATCCGTCGGCGGCCGTTTGAATGCGAACTTTATATACTCGTTTATTCAAACGCATGTAAGCAAACATTTTCATCGGTCAAGTACGAACTAAAAAAATGTACTTTTCTCTTTTAATGACTATTATTCCAACAATTTAAATTATGTTTCCAAGAGTTTTCTTAGTTTTTTCAGGTGACAAACATACATATATACTATCACGCCATTTCCCTGTCAGGTTAGCAAGAGAGGACAGAGCACTAGACTTTCCTATCTCGACACACAAGCTTCGCCTTTTCTACAACCGTACACCTCATACAACTTTGACTTTTTCCGTTTTTCAGTTGATTCAACTATAATTTCCTTAGTTTTCTTCTACCACTCATTCATCTCACATTTGCACTAAATATTTTTTATGTTGGTATTTCTTTATTCATTCGTTCTACATGTCCAAACCATGTCAGAGTTATCTTCTTGATCTTACTTAATACATCAGCATTAAGTTTTAATTTAGCCCTAATCACTTCATTCCATATTCTGCAGAACATTGTCATTCCATGTATTCTTCTCAGTGCAAAAATTTTTACAGCATTAATTCGGCTTCTTTCAGTCTTATTTGTATTATTATACTTTTCTTATATACAGTACAATTTATTGTCCACCTCCGTAATCTATGTAAAAAAAAATAAGGGCACTTCACATTCTGCACAAGAATTTTCATAAAAATTGTTTTATATATTATTTATAGTTGACATTAACATTGTGGAGGTTTAAAGACATTGTTATTTATTTTATCAAAGCCTGTTTATTCAACTTTTTGTAACGGTATAACCCTACAGGTTTCAAGGCTTTCACCTCATCATCAGGGGATCATAAATGTTTGTGCTCCCCTTATGATGAAGTGAAAGTCTTGAAACCGGTAGGGTTATACCGTAACAAAAAATGGAATAAACAGTGTTTGATAAAAATAAATTACAAAGTTGTTTTATTTTATTACGTTAACGTACTCAACTCTCATCCATTTACGTTTATTTGTCTCTACTACAATTTCGTAACCAAAGATCATGTCTTGAGATATTTTATGAAATCTAAGGTTGAGATATAAATACGACAAAACGATCTCCGTGCGGCCTAGTTAGTAAGACGCCTGTCTCCCAACCTAGGAATGCGGATTCGATGCCCGTAGACACCCGGATATTTAAAAAAAGGATTCCAGCCTGTTTTTTACTCAAGGAATCTTTAACATCTTTCTGGTTGATTGTAAGAGACTGTTACATGGGAATAATCCCGCCAGGTTGTACTGTATACATCGAAATTGTAATACAGTACAATTTATTATCATGTGTCAATCTCAAATATATATTTTCATAATATAATAAAAATGTTTTAATGTGACTTTATTTTTTACTTCACATAATATGCGTATAAGTGTAACCTTGTGGAAAAGTCCATCATTGTGTATTTGTTACTAATTTTTCAAGAAAAATATATATCTCTATTAATTATAATGAGAATTAAAAGGGGTTAAAATGAGAGGAAGATATGAACATTGTTGAATTCCACAATTAACTCGCGTTTCAAGTACTAATTTCGTACCACTTTCATTATTAAAATAACAGACAAAACTACGAAATTGATAATGGTTGACCAAATTCTTCCTGAAGCAGTGCGAAAACAAAATAAAAAGCAGTGACACGGTTGAATAATATGTCTGTTCTGTCAACCGGCATTTTCAAGGGCAACGTAGTTTGTTTAAGACCTAATAAAAATGTTCGGACCCATTGCCTTAAATAACTAAGGAAATTTAAAAAATGCATAAACTATGGAATAATGTCATAGCCCTACGAAAATTACGGTATTTTAAGTATTACACTTAACAATACAACCTAGTGGGCTTAATCCCGTGCAATCTCTTCGAACAAAACAGAAGATGATAAAGAGGTCTTGAGTGAAAACCAGACTGGAATCGTTTTTAAAAGAAATCTGGATTCTAACGAGAATCGAATTCGCACCCCCGGGTTGGGAAACATGCATCTTACCAATTAGGCCATGGATGGGTATTACATTAATGGGTTATATTAATGAATCCGATTTAATTTCGATAAATGTCGGTATTAGAAAAAATCCTGTAAGCTCTGCATTATTTAAAGGTAGCGGATGCGGCCATTAGTTTGTACATATTGGGTAAGAAACCACTGGAAGACGAACACTCACTAAGGAAATACGAACTACTAAGAAGTGTATATGCAGCTCTTATGATCTGTAATATAACAGACTCAGGTTTTAGTGAAATATAATGTATTTGTGTGTATGTTTTCAATGTAAACAACTGTCGTCTCTTTTTACAAATAAAAAAGAACATTTTCTGGAAAATTATGAACCTTTTTAAGTAAATTGCTTATATTTATAATATGGTCAGATGATATTGTTGTTGTAATAAGAAATGGAGTACGTTGAATGAAAAAAAAAATAGAAATAATCAAATTCGCTCAAAAACGAATTATGCTTTGCATTTCGCACTCCTATTCGATGAGTCCATCAAAATTATGATTGTGGAAGGAATGCAGGGAAGCCTGTGAAGTCATCGCTTGAAAGCGGTTTTAAGCTTGTTTGGGCATACCAGGTGTGATATGTCATGCCGGCCATTTGAGGGGCTTCGACCCAAAAAACTAGTGATTGTTAACAAAATGAAACATCTTGATATATGATCTTGCTTCATTTCGTACGAAGAGGAACTTCTTCAGCGAATGCTGAGCGTCGTGGTCCTCTACTATGTCTCAATCCCTCCTGTTCCTGGACCATGTAGGGTAAAGGGATGAGAGGTAGAACACTTGCTTCGGGTTAACTGAGCACTGATCCTCATCACCTGGAGATATCAAGTTATCGTCACCAAGACTGTCAAGCGTGGTGAAGAGCCACATCATACACGAGGTGCTCCTGTTTTCACAGAATATGTCGGGTCTAGACTGAAAAGTCGATAAATATTCCAGGTGGAGGGCAGCAGTATGCACCAGTACTCGAGGCTAAATATGAATGACACCGGCAAGGCTCCTGTCAAGATTTCTACAAGCATAGTTGGAACAAAAAGGTTTGCTGTAGAAAAAATCTGATACCCAAATTAAATAAACTCATCTCAAACGATTTATTAAGGACTTACGAATATAAATGTACTTATTTTCATATAAAAAAATTATAGCTTTTTGTAGAAAGAAAATCAGTAAAAAGGTAAATGTTATGGGTTCATCGGTTGATTGTTTCTTTAGAAATATTGAGATAATAACGCTATATCTTTAGATCAAATTTTAAGACAATTTTTTTACATTTAGATGCAACTTATCGTAAAACATTGAAAAAATCCATGGTATCGTAATGGAAGACCGCCGAGAGCATATGCACGAGATTGTTGAAGTTGTGGACATCTCAAGTAAACGGGTATACAATAGCCTTTACGAAAAAAATAATATGAAAAAGCTATTTGTGCGATGGGTGCCGCGATTGATGACTGTCGATCATAAACGCATTCCAGAGTTTAAACAGCAGTCAAAACAATTAGCAATTATAGGGAAAACCACTAATAGGGAAAAAAATCCATTTTTTTAAACTTTTACGTTATAACAAGACAGAGAAAAACAATTAATTATAAGATAAGCGAAAATCATATGGCACTGATTTTGCTGCCTGTGATTTGTCGTTCTCCCAGTAATCTAGACTTTTGCCTGATTCTCAATGAGGACATACGATGATTCAAAAATAGCATCTTCCTGTCTGCCTACAATTATAATAATAAAAATGTAAATATAATACAAACTATGTTTTGATGAAGTGTCTGACAGCGTTTTTCACGGCTTAAATTGTGTTTGTTACTCATACTGTTACAGACAAAACTAAAAGGTAATTTCCATGTTCATTATCTTAATCGAGTCACCGTTTAAAATACACAAAAGACGGATGTTCACTTTGTGCAAACATGGGCCTGTATGGCTGGGATCATTTCATATGAGTTTATACGTATCTGCGTGTTCCAAGAATAATATTTAAAATTTTTTGTTGATCTAGGGAAGATGTTTTGTATGTCAACTATTAACAGAGCGCGCCGAAAGCTAAGACGTCCCTAATATCTCAATAGGAACACATATTTTTGTGAATCTTGAAATTATTGTAAAGTATCTTGCCATGTCCTTATTGGGTTATGAAGAGATAAGATCTCCACGTAATTCTATTCTGGCACATGTATTTCGATTCTGCTACATACATACACCTCGTCGTGTATACATTGAAAATTATTTTCACTCTTCCTTTTTTTAGAATTTGCTTCGTCTTCCCACACTTCTCGCATTTTTTTTAATATTCGTATAGATTATTGTTGTAAATCTCTCATCGTTTATATTTCAAATTTCATTTAAAAAAAAAATTGTTTAGAATACAACCTAGCGAGTTTATTGCCATGTGCGATCACTTTCAACTAATAAAAAAAAATAATGCCTTAAGTGAAAAGCTGACTGCTATTCATTTTTATCCACACGCAGCCTCTGGTTTGGAAGACAGGCGTCTTACGAAATACGTCATGAAGGTCATGACGCTGAATTTTGATGTGTCATATTCAATATATTTTTATTAAAAATCTATGCATTTTGTAACCGTTTGAAAGGGGTTTAATAAATGCTGTCGATATGTGTACACTAAGAAGAATACATAGGGTGACAATGTACAGCAAAAAACAGAATGAAGTGATCAGGGATGAACGTGAATTTAAAGTTAGTGTATTAAGCAAGATCAATAAGAGTACTCAGAAGTGGTTTGGACATGTAGAATGTATAAATGAAGAAAAATGAACAAAACAAATATGCAGTGCAAATGCGAGGTAGGCGTGGTAGATGAAGACCAATAAATTTTTTTTAGATAAAAATCAAGTGAACGATATTAAAGAAAGAAATGTAAAAAGTCAGAGAAATCGTAGGAGTTGTATGAGAAGGTTTATGGATGTAAAAGAGGCGAAATATGTGTGTCGCGATAGGAAAGTCTGGCTCTCTCTCATATCTGCTTACCTCGACAGCGTGATATTATGTATGTATACAAATAAAAGTTATATATAAAAAACTCACCAAAACATGTTTAAACAACTGACTTTAAACAAAATTTAAAAAAACTTAACTTGTATTTTGAAACACTAGAACACACGACGAAATGTCAACATGAAGTGAAAGAAAATAAAGACCTATGAATCGGCTTTCTGGCCTAAGAGGTATTTGCCATACGTCAAAAAGATATAAAACATATAAAAGTATTTATCGACCAAATGTCAGGTGACCATAAATAACAAAATAATAATTTTGGGACAGTACTAAGAAATAATAATGTACTGACATTCAGAAACAACAGCATATAGTATGTGGTTCATTTAAGAAAACATACATATATATATATATCATCACGTCGTCTCCCTTGCGGGGTAGGAAGAGAGAACAGATCTCCAAACTTTTCTATACAAGCACACAAGCATCTAGTCAGATAAATTATGGTCTAAGGATCAAAATTTCGAATTTATTAACGACACGACTTGAGTAATCAAGCACAAAGTTTATCAAAAGTTTCGGGTTGAACTTTGTAAAATTCCATATTAGAATATTCAACAATAAATTACTGCGGCGAACGATCGTTCCACCTGAATAGAGCCTCGGAATAGCGGGTAGAAACACATGTAGCGAGGATAAATATAAGTAGTAGAATAACAAAGTCATTTATTTTAAATATCCAAGTACAAAGTTTCTTTAAAACACATAGGTCAGCTGTCTCAGAACACACAATAAGCATAGTATGACGGCTGGTACAGCCCGTTTGTTTTGTATAGATTTATATTAAAATATAAATAAAGTAAGGTTGACGGACCGACTCCCCTCATTTTGATTTTTTTTATCAGAATTACAATAATGCATTACTATGCCCAAGAAAATGTAGCATGGTCCCTGTGACGTTTGTATAATGTCTGAAAGGGATGGGATAAAAACGTTTTTTTTTACAAATCGAATCGTTTTTTTATAAATCGAAAAATTGTTTTTCTCTAAACTGACGTTTTAATTCCTAATTTTCATTTTACTGACTTTCTAATATATTGTATTATTTGTATCTATCTTTAAATAGGCCAAGATCCACTATGCATTAATACTAATTACGAACATTTAATTTTATGTATAAAAAATCGAAAATCCAATTATCGTATACCCCATCCCTAGCCAATGCAGACTAACGTAGTGACTTTTGACGAACGTCGCCAAATATTATTTAATTTTAACAAACTGACATATTTTTGCTAATTCGTAACAAGATGTATTTATTTGTCATAATTGTTAGTTTTTATTTAATGTATTTATCTAAATAACTTGCTATTTAAAATATTAGAATCGAGGCTTATATTAAAGTTGATAAAATAATTAAAATTACTGAACGTCGTTACAAGGTTGTATTGGGGCAAATTTGTGAAACGTCACAGGGACCATGATACATTTTCTTAAGTATAATTGCATTTCAGGAAAACAGTACTTTTATTTATTTATTTTATATTATATTGGGTCCTTACATGTGAAATTGGCGTTTTGTTTGGGAGGAACATAAAGTTGATTTTTTTTTAATATAATATATTTATTTAATCAAAGTATGTACCATTGCTATCTATGCACTTTTGCCATCTCATAGGTAGTTCATCGATCCCTTTACTAAAAAAACCATTCGGACGGGAATCAATAAAATCTTTGAAGTCGGTTTGGACTGCCCCATCGGAGTTGAATTTTTTCCCTTGCAAGAAGTTATCCAAATTTCGAAAAAAATAGTAATCTGTTGGGGCAAGGTCCGGAGAGTACGGTGGATGTCTTAGACATTCCAATTGAAGCTCTTCTAATTTGGTAGCCGTCTGTTGTGCAGTGTGTGGTCTAGCGTTATCATGAAGCAGCAGTGGCCTAGAGCGATTAACCAGCCTCGGTTGTTTAGCAGCTAGCTTTTCCATCATGGTTTGCAGTTGCTGACAATAGACATCTGCCGTAATCGTCTGGCCAGATTTAAGAAAGCTGTAGTGAACGACACCAGCACTAGTCCACCAAACGCTCACAAGTAACTTTTTTGGAGTCAATTTTCGCTTGGGGCATGGTTTGGCTGGTTCGGCAGGGTTCAGCCATTGCGATGAGCGCTTCCGATTATCATACAGGATCCACTTTTCATCACAGGTAATGATTCGATTCAAAATCCCTTCATTATTGTGCCGGTTGAGTAATGCAACGCAGCAGTCAACGCGCGTTTGTTGATTTGCTTCACTCAATTCGTGAGGTACCCACCTTTCAAGCTTTTTCACCTTCCCAATTTGCTTCAAGTGGATTAAAACAGTTTTATCACTAACACCGCAGCCTGCAGCTAACTCGGACGTGGTTTGCGATGGATCCGCTTCCACAATAGCCTTCAATTCTTCATTATCAACTTTCTCCACGGGGCTTGTTCTGCAGGTCGAAATTTCCAGAACGAAAACGTTGGAACCAAAAACGCACTGTGTTTTCTTTTGCGGCACCGTCGCCATACACATCATTAATCCTTCGAGCCGTTTCTGCAGCACTGGTGCCACGGTGGAACTCGTACTCGTAAATAACGCGATATTTAAAGTTTTCCATTTTGTAAACTGAGTGACGCAAAGAAAAAAAACAATTGAGGAAAAAACAAATGAATTATAATTTTCGAAACACAAATACTTGAGTAAATAGCTGTATAAATTTGAATTTGAAATTCCTAACCAAAGAGAAGATATTTGAGATCAAAGTTGCCAGTACGGCAAAACGCTGGTTTCGTATGTGGGGATCTAATATGACAAAAAAATATACAATAATAACGTAACAGAAGTTTCAAGACATACTCGTACATTTCAATAATCATAAGAAATAACATATTGCTCTTCCCCCATCATGCTCAAATATCGTAGATCTGCGGACTGACTAACTAGAAACTCATTTTTAAGTCAACCAGCTTATCACATGTGTCAAATCTGATCATTGAAAATAACATAATAAACAACCACTCTCAAATTGGTATATTATATACAAATACTAAGAATTCTGCATCTGCGACATTAAACTTGATAAGTTATGGATTTCCTTAGCGGAAGAGATGTACCAATTTTCCCTGAGCTAAATGCACCATTCTTCAGCCTGAAGGAATGCAGTCCATCACAATGCAACTAATGACACTTGCCGTTCCAGCTAGGAATTGATTGGCGGGGTGCCAGGGTGGAACGTTGCGTGTGACGAATACAAAACTAAACAATATGGGCCACATCTCTAAACATTTGAAAATATCAATTCGATACCATGGTTCACATTTCGACACGTTTGTAAATATCAACAAGACTTCTTTGCTCCACATTTCTAGATATTTGAAATCATCAAATGGATACTTTGGTTCAAATTTCTAGATGTTTGAAAATATCAACTAAAGATGATATATAATAGTTATTTATATTTAAACCTATGGACGTGAGGTCAAACCCCGGATGTAAGTCAAGGGTTAAGGGTGTGTATTTGAACTTAACTGCTAACATAGAGAACTCTTCATAAGAGAGCTCTTCAACTTTGACAGGTGGCATAATACGACAGATATCTATAGATATATTAATTTCCATATCTATAGATATATTAATTTCCAAAATGTTATAATTTGGTCCATAATCATGTTTTAACAATCAAACTAGTTCACTTCTAAAAAGTCTACATTAGCTAAAGTGTCGCGAACGAATCGATTTCAAACTTAGTATCTTTGTATTCAAGTCCCTTAATGGAATATCCCATTGTATTTTTCAAATCTGTGTCTGAGAGATGTTACTTCGAAGAGGAGTAGAACTTTGAGGTCGATTTCATCTTCATCTAATAATTTAATTATTTCAAATCGATCCAATAGAGAGGGGTATTACGACAGGGCCTTTGCCGTTGGTGGTCCTGTGGCATGGAATGGTACTATGCGTATCCAGAAAGTAAGTGTACTGAGGCTCTCACGACCGGATGGATTTTATTTTCGACATGTTGGCTACACTTCCGTGTAGCCTGACCCTTCCCCTCCGCAACGAGACCGGTTCGAGGTCAGTACGTTGAGAAGTGTCGACGCGACAACACGTTTCGTGAAAAATGTCAATCCAATCTTCCGCCAAGTGCGAAATACGCGGCGTCATCCGTTATCTCGTTTGGAAGGGAAAACCTCCGGTTGAGGTTTATGAGGTGAAAACTGCATATGGTGATAAAGCTATGAATCGTACGAGTGTGTACAAGTGGTATCGCGAGTTTAAAAACGGTCACGTCACACCTCTTCACCCTCCACCAAAAAGTTCAAAACCACAATTTCAGCCAAGAAAATCATGGCATCCGTGTTTTGGGACTGTCAAGGCATAATTTTAATTGAATATATGCCTCAAGGGGAGACCATCAACTCTGTAAGATACTGTGAGACCCTAAAAAAAATGCGGAGGGCGATTCGGAACAAGAGGAGAGGCATGCTGACAAAGGGAGTCTGCCTGCTGCACGACAATGCCAGACCACACACGGCCAACGCCACGAAGGAACTGCTCGCCTCGTTTAAATGGGATGTCCTGAACCATCCCGCGCATTCCCCTGACCTAGCACCTTCAGATCACTATCTCTTTACCTCCCTGAAGCTGCACATGGGTGGAAAAAGGTTTTCAACCGACGATGAGGTAAAGGAGGAGGTGCAGAAGTGGACGGAGGAGTTGGCGGGAAACTACTTCGAGGAAGGCATCAAAAAGTTGATACCCCGCTTCCCCACCTGCATTGAGAGGAATGGCGACTATGTCGAAAAATAGCTTACATGTGTACTACGGTAACCACGTAATTTTTTTGTTTAAATAAAAAAAATTGTAACCTACAAATATTCAGTACACTTACTTTCTGGATATGCCTCGTATATCTAAGTGTTAGAAATATGGGTGACATGAGCATATTAAAAAAGCACTTGAAGAAAACCGTTTCAGCACATATTATCAAAATTTATGACTTTATATGAACACTAAACACATCCACTACACCAAAATCCGAATGTGTTGTTAATATAGCATATTAGAAGATCTACAAAAGTTTATTTGTAGGTCATCTTCCCTTGGCCAGTTTTCTGCGGTTTTCTTACCAAATATGTTTTTCTAAACATATGCAGACACGGGAAAGTATCTTATCTAATGCCCGCAGTCATCTATTTTTTACCCCTACACTCAACTTATATAGTTTTTTTTATTAAACTTATATAAATTTTCTTAATTTCTAGTCAGTAATATAACGTGTTTCATTCTTGATTTTTTTCCCTCTCCATCATCCTTTCCTTTTCCTTTGATTGGTATCTCACTTTTATTTTAATATGTTTATGTCCATAAATATCATAAATAATGAATATTTCTTCCGACCATATAACTTGTTTTATTTCATTTTGTCTGGTTGGTTGGAAGATTGCCACCTGGCAATAAAGCCACTAAATTGTATTTAAAATGAAGTGTTAATAAATTGTTCTTTTATTAACATTATTATAAATATTTAATTTCATGTTTTCTGTAACTATGGTCACTTTAACAGTAGGTAATAGTTGCGTACAATTGAGAAAAGTTCTACATAAAATATATGTGTATTCACGTCATAACTTGGCAAAGACGTGGTTATTTGCAATGTGACGTTACTTTCAGTTCTTGTGCGTATTGGAAAAGGGTGTAAATTTTTAATGTGTTATATTTTACTATCGACTTGGCTTACTTTTTCATAGTAAATAAGTTATTCTTATGAAAATAAAATGCAAAAACAGTTTATACTAAAGTAAATTTGAATTATATTTCAAATTCGAAGCCAGATAATAATGCCTTTATTAATAAGTATCTATTATAATCGACCAGCAAATTTAAATAAACGAGCTCTCTAAATTTACCAAGAGAAGACGAACAACGACGAAACCTTTATAGATCTTTGGATATTATTCGGCTTTAGGTGTAGTGTAGTGTTCATACACAATCATACATTTTGATAAGTCCTCCAAAAAAGGGCTATCTTCGAGTGCTTCTTAAAGCTGCTTACGCCGCCCATATATCTAACACTTAATGACAGACCATTCCACGCCAAAGAGCAAGTAACGGCAAAGACTATATCATAATACCCCGCCCTTTTGGATCGATTCGGAAAAATATTTTTTTTTGATGAAGACGAAATCGACTTCAAAAAATATTTATCGGGTAGGAAATATACGAGTATTAATGACGATAATTGGTTTTATTTTCAATGTTAATATGCATTATCAAACACTTATAAATGTAATTACAATAACAGAGAGGTGAGGACGTAGATTTATAATAATTGTTCATTATCAGAATAACAAATATTCGTCATCTTAACCATAATAAAAAACAGGGGTCGGCGAACTACGGCCCGCGGGTCTAATCCGGCCCGCCGCCTCTTTTTGTACGGCCCGCGAGCTAAGAATGGATTTTACGATTTCAAATGCTTTAATTTTTTCAAAGTACGTGCTCTAACGGAACGACTGACCGCAGAGTTACGAGATACCGCCGTATGTGGCGCTTCTATAACTTTGCATTCAGTGGCTTCTGCTGTGACGCCGCGCAGTTATAATTCGGCAGCGTTTCCAGTGTCATTTTTATCGCTGTTCTGCGACATTTTATTTTCGTTTTATTCTCCATGGTTATTATAAATATATTTATTTTAAAGAATAGATATGACCGAAATCATATGTATGAAAAATTGTCTGTGTCGTTCGAGGGGAGTAGCACAGCGCGGGGTTCGAATCAACGATCTTCCGCACGGAAGTCCAGTGCGTTACCGTGCGGCCATGCACCTCTATAATATCATAAATAAATCTCGATTGTTTAAAAACATACGAGTATATCAGCCGTGCATTAAATCATATCACTGTCAAAACAAGAAAACTGGAACCATTTTTGACCTACACATCCTAAAATATTTACTATTTGGCCCTTTACATTTTTTTGCAAACCGCTGATCAAAAACATAGCGCCTGCCTAATTAGAGCGCATGGGACTGATCTAATTAGGTAGCGAATATGTTCGGACATGACTTTTAATTAAAAATGGATGAAGGATTTTCATGCGATGTTGTACTCGTTTATACGAGTCGTATTTTGTACATATTTTGACATTTGGATAGATAAGAGTAAAAGAAAATTGTTCCGAGCTATGCAGTTGTCCAGACTGATCGCGATCTTCAATTATGAAGAGTACGTTAAAAAAGGAGGAAAAAACCACGCAATCCCATGAAAAAAAACTGAATGTTACATCAACAGCAGGTAAAAAGTAAATATTTATGTCAGTAAAAATATTCTCACACTTAATTCAGGTTTAAACGGACGATAATAGTAGAATGATTTATTGGTTAATTGTGTAACTAATTTACTAAATGGTTATGTTATAATATAAAACAGTTAAATTAAATAAGTTATCTTGATATTCTCGACGACTCAAGGTAATGGGAAAATGAACAGCTTTGTAAGAACTTGGTACAGAATAAATTATCAATAACTATTCGTTTTTTTTCACTTCTGTAATTATGCAAATAATTTTCTAGGTAATTGTATTTCATAGATCAGAGATTTTCAAGTGTGCGCCGTGATTAATTCCCAGGAGCGTAATAGAGTATTCGAAAATTTTAATAAATCCAGACAATCTTAATTCAAAGGTCTAATGCACGGATACAATGATACGAAGCAATATCTAACTGATATATTGCGAATTACTGTGCCCGTGTAGTATTCAACTTGTTTTGGAGTGGTTTGAAGAACACCTACTACAGATTAACAATTGGTTTAAAACGTACTTTCAATATGGAGAAGTTCACGTGAATTCAAAATTCATCCATCTGATTTTACGTCTGTAGAGGAACAAAGTCTAATTGGGCTGTATTGCGAAAGTACATTGAAAACAAAATATGTCTTTGTGGAACTGGATGAGTTTTGGTCTGTAAAAAAAATAATATCCTTTGCTAAAGCTCAGTGAACCCTGGTGTCATATGCGACGCCTTATAAAAACTTAATATTACTCAAAGCTCAACGAAAAACAGGACATGAGGGTATATGGGTCTACTTTGATTTTAAAAATTTGAGAAACTGTGCAGTCAACAACAAGCTAACCCATTCCATTAATTTGTAAGTTTTTTTAAGGATGCCGTGAAAAAAATTATACTCAACAGCGTTGTGAAACGAAAAAAATTGAAAACCACTGGTAAAGGTTATAAAAGGATACATAAAGAATTAATTAAAATTGTATAAGTTTATGTATTTAATGATTATTGCTAATATTGTAGTTGAAAACATCAATTACTGAAATATCGATAATAACACTAACTAACAAATTTTAACTTTTCGTCTGCAACAGAGATTAAATTAGCTGATTCTTATTAAATCGACCCTGCTGATTACGAAAATCGCAGTGAAAAGTTTGTAACACGTAACATTTTTGTGTTAAAGAAGGGGGGGAGTGTTTTAATAAAATAAGTACGTTTTTACGCATTTCAAAAGTCGTAATTACAACAATGAAAATAAATAAATTCCTGAAATACTAAATTTAGACACATAATACAATGTTGTTACATAGGAAAATAAAAAAGCAGAATAAAAAAATAATTATCATAAGAAAAATTGACCTTATATACCAATTTTTGTTAAAAAATTGCCTTTTTTATAAAGTTGATGGAATCAATTTTTTTTAAGAGATTGTATATTAAATTGAATGAAAACTCAAATTAGATAACTTAGAAGCCCCTACATTACAGTAAACAGCCATAAACAGATTACTAGCAACATTTTTTTGTTAAAATATGAAATACATTTTTTTTGTTACAACATTGAAATACGTGTCACCTTCTCTATAAAAAAACCCAACAGTAGTCCCCTATCATATTAGAATCCCACCTTCCTTGATATCATTGTTCTATTCTGTGAATATCCTGATGGAATATTTACCCTTATTTATCACTTAGAGAGCTCCTAAGTTCTCTGGGCAAAAGTCTAGATGGGAATGCGGGAAGTGTATTTTCAGTGACATTCGACATTCTAGATTCTGGTAACTGCAAGAGTTCTTGTACAAGCTGTTCGTAATTGTCAGCTTTATTATTACATAGGAAACCACTAACAACTCTTCCAAAGGCTTTCCAAGTTTCTAGTTCTTCAACACTTAATTTTTTTTCGAACTTTTCATCTTTCAAACGTTTCAGTTTCAGTCAAAAACTAATTTTAGGTTTTTCTCTTAAAAGGTACGTGATGGAACATTTTCAAGTTCATATTCGTTATCAGCACACAAAAATTGACCTAAAATGGCCGTTTTCACCCTTTTTACAATCCGTTTTCATCCTTGTTCGAACTTTTCATCTTTCAAATGTTTCAGTCAAAACGACAACTATATATGAAGAGAAAACATGTATTGAACCAACAATAAAATGTATGTGTATTTGCATGGTAATATATGACTTAGAATTCTAAGTTATTAATTCATAAATGTATTTTTATGGTCAAAAAAACATAATTAGTCAGATATGACCGCGGGCCGTGGGTTAGCCAGTCCGGTTTTATGGGAATACCTTACTCGAACACAATCAAGAAAGTATTGACTGAATATTGACCACCACCTCAATATAACTTGAACTGATTTAAGGCCGGTTAATTCATAACAAAATTGGGTTTGTTTTCCTTTTAAATATCTTTCATCGAATGTCAATAAATTCATTAGAACTGTTCACTCTAATAAAAGCGGTTATTTTCCTTTTTTAAATATCTTTCACATAATGCAAAAAAAATCATTAAAATTATTGTCTAATAAGTTAAACTGACAAAAAAGTTTTCAGAGAACCTAAGAAATTATTCATACTTATGTCTTTATACACACCATAAGAGTTTATCCACACCACTGAAGATGAGGTGAAAGCCTTGAAACCGGTAGGGTTATACCGTTACAAAAAAGTGGAACAATCAGTGTTTGATAAAATAAATTACAATGTCTTTAAACCTCCACAACGTTAATGCTTTAACTATAAACAATATAAAGAAAAGTATGCTGAAATGGTTTGGGAATGTGAAAGGAATGAATAAAGATTAAAAAAAACAAATATACAGTGCAAATGTGAGTAGAAGGTGTTTGAGAGGAAAGGAAACGTAGAGTCAGAAAAATCGGAAAGTTATATGAAAAAGGTGTATTGATGTAGAAGAGGCTAAGGATGTGTCAAAATAATAAATTATGGCGCTCTGTCCTCTCCGCCTACCCCGACAGGAAAATGGCGTGATGGTATGCGTGTATTTACTGCACTGTGAATCATTTTCCTTCTCCCGTGATATCGAACCTTAAAGTCACTACTGGACCGAAATTTTCTATACAATGAATAAATAAATAAGATTTCTGTCTACTAGTGTTGATCACGCTGAATGGGAACTTATTTTGTTTCCCATAACAGAGTGGGTGGTGGTGGGATTGGGGCCGAAAGACTATCTCAGAAGAATAGTTGACGTATTCTCCTTTTTCCGTAATCCCCGCAACCTACTATTGTAGTATTTCAAGTATGAATGAATACACGGCGTTATATTTAAAGTATGTATTCATATTGGCGTACTTTAATCAATATCGATAAATCCAGATGTGACGAATTTAACGAAAACACGTTATCGTATACGAACAAATGCGAGGTTTTCACGTAGGCACATACGTCCTAACGCGCTTGGGTGTAATGATTTAAGTCACACTTAAGAAAATTGTTTTCGGTTGAATGCCTATCAGAATGAGAATAAGAATAGCGAATACGCGCATGGTTTTACATTCCAATAAATCTTATGTACGAGTATATGTGTACACGAGATTAGTGATTAGAATCGACTTAAAGCGGGTGAAACTGTTAGGTGTTTCTATGGTAAAGTTCGAAATTGAAAAAAATATTGAAACGATCAAATATTTTTGAGCATAATGTAAAGTCAAATTGACTTTATGGTTAAAAATATTTTTAATGCGTTATATTTGACATGAAGGGTTGTCCACAGAGGTGTGCTAGTGCCTACGTTGATTTTTGGAAATGACATGGTCATTGAAATGGAAGAATAAGAGCAAAATAAATAAGTGTATTTATACTATTGTATAATTTTGGAAATGACATATGGTCATTGAAATGGAAGAATAAGAGCAAAATAAATAAGTGTCTTTATACTATAATTTTGGAAATGACATATGGTCATTGAAATGGAAGAATAAGAGCAAAATAAATAAGTGTCTTTATACTATAATTTTGGAAATGACATATGGTCATTGAAATGGAAGAATAAGAGCAAAATAAATAAGTGTCTTTATACTATAATTTTGGAAATGACATATGGTCATTGAAATGGAAGAATAAGAGCAAAATAAATAAGTGTCTTTATACTATAATTTTGGAAATGACATATGGTCATTGAAATGGAAGAATAAGAGCAAAATAAATAAGTGTCTTTATACTATAATTTTGGAAATGACATATAGTCATTGAAATGGAAGAATAAGAGCAAAATAAATAAGTGTCTTTATACTATAATTTTGATAAGTGTAAGACATGCTCGGATAAAGGATAACTGTTTGTATGAGATGGGTGAATTATGTAGAGTAAATAAAGGACTCTTGAGATAGTTTAACCACAGTGAGATGACTTGCGAAAAACTTATAAAACAAATTATTTGTCGGGAATTGATGGAGAGCGAGGAATGAGAGACAGGAAAATATTGAAATGCGATAGTGGGATACATTTTAACTGAGAGATAGACAGGAAGTATGAGAAACAGGGGAGCATGTATTATGAAATAAATGGATATGGACGAGGCGAGAGATGTGTGCAAGAATAGTAAGTCGCGGAGATCTGTCTTCTGGCATGGCGTGATGGTATGTAATATTTGAACGGACGACAAACTACGGAAATATGATAGGATCGAAACATTTCTGCGGTCAATGAATGCGGCGTAGTACTACGAGCTTTTGAGTGAAGTTAAACTTGCTTATCGATGCAAATACGTGACCAACCGATACGAGAAGTGATTCTTCTCCATGACAACGCGAGGCCCCATACTGCAGCTGTAACATGCTAACAATTGGAGGAAATGAGTTGGACACGGCTGGAACATCCTCCATAGCCGTGATCTATCGCCCTGCGACTTTCATCTCTTTGGACCACTGAAAGAAGCTCTGGAAGGCCAACGATGGAGTAGAGGGGTTCGAGCGCAATTAGCTGCTGACACAACCCACTTCTTTTTACGATGACGGGATAAAAAACTACCAAGCCGCTGGGAAAAAAGCATTTCTAAAGCAGAAGATTGTGTAGAAAAATAATGCGTACTTGGTATTTTTCTTTCTGCAAATAAAAAAATTAAAACAAAAAAGTCTCGTTTATATTTGATCCACCCTCGTAGAACGAAAGTGTAATACAATAAATACAGAGGTTGTCGGAAATATTGTTTTTAAATAAAGAAAATAAACCTTACCGAGGAAGAATTGAAGAGGATTATATTTTTCGTTGCATATAACACAACCTGGTGAAATTACCATATACGAGTATGTTATCTCTTCCAACCAACTAAAATATACTTAAGGGCTTTAAGTAAAAACCAGACGGGAACAAATTTGAAAAATCAAGTTTTTAACGGCAATCGAACACACAATCCCCGGGTTGGGAGACAAGCAGGCGTCTTGCTATCTAGGTCTCGGAGGTAGTCATGTATTTTTCTTTAAGCAAGATATCTCGGTTTGATAAAAAAAATGCTTTTATAATCATATTTATTTCAATTTGATTTATGAAACAATGGATAAAAAAAATTGAATAATTATTACCCAAAGAGCAAATCGAAACCACCAAATTACGAAAATGTGGGAAAATATTGAAACGGATGTTTGAGATTCTCACAAGTGAACTAAGGAATATGCAGTATTTTACTCGTAAGGATCAAGATATGCCAAACGGTATAATTTCGATTCGCTAGAATAAATTTCAACGGGCTTTAATTTAAAATAATGTTATTTATACAGTTAAGCATTGATATCTCTATGTAACCTTTTATTTTAAATTAAATTTATAAATATCTTCTCTACAGCGAGAAGTAACAAATATTTGTATTATATATTGTACATACCATCACCATTGTACATACCATTTCCTTGTCGGGGTAGAAGAGAAAACAGAGCGTCAGACTTTCCTACCTTGAAACACATTCTTAGCCTCCCCTACATCCATATACCTTCTAATACAAGTAAAACAATTTCTCTACGTGCCCTTTTTTCAGAATATCATTTACTTGATCCTAACGTACTTTCCTTGGTCATCTTCCTCAATAAAACATTTTTTTTTGTATTTGTCAACACACATACTTCTGACAAATAAAATCAATATATAATACAAAAAAAATATTGCGAAAACCGAAACAATACATCTTGAGTAAATCATATATTATTTTCATATTAAATAATACTTCTAATTCTATGAAATAAGTTTACAAACTTTGAAATTTACAAGTTAATTTTAATGTTGTGAACTGCTCATTTATAACTATAAATTTAGTGGGATATGGTTTACGCAACAAAAAAGGTGGTGGTTTAAAAATATCTGGGGTCTTCGCCCTCCTATTGGTGAAGGTGTACATATCTCGAATATGAGGATGTTATAGCTTATCTCGCTGAAATATATATTTTTCAATTGTCTTAACATACATATTTAATTACAAGATTTCTACATACATACTTCATTCCTATAAGCAAAGTTATTATTTATAATTAAATGAAATTTGACATGCATAATTATGAAGAAAATACGATTTGGCAAAAAGTCAAAGGAGCCGAAAAATGTGATATAATTAACACACAGAAAACTAAATTTACAATAAATAATATTAAATAAACACTTAATTACATATGTGTTTGTTTTTTGTATTGAAAACTTAATCTTAGCAAATAAAATAAAATACTTCGTGAAATACCACTCGGAAAAGGGAATTGAACTGAAAGTATGGTCTACTGAAACATTCACCTACAAATCGTTATACTTAATACCAGACTATAAGCAACAATGACTCAAGTTCAGACTAACAATTGAATAAAATATTAACCGTTCAAAAAGAACTAATCATAATAATAAAAAGACAACGTATAAAGCAACGTTTAGAGAACATTCTTCTCAAGGGCGATCCAACTGTGAAAGATTAAAACTATTACAATTGAGTGTAATAATAGGAAGGTGGCGACTGTAATCATTCGATTCGGTAAATCCCGCAACTTCATATGGTTAGAAAACTTGTAAGAAAAGCGCAGAAAACTTACTAAAGGAAGGCGCACTACTACAAAATCCTTGCAGATCTTCCGATATGTGATAATAACACATTCGTGGAATGCAGTATATATGTGTAATGCAGTGTATGTGTGTAGTGTGCAGTATATATTTGTAAGCCTAGTTTACTGGGGATACGACAAATGAAAGGCAACAAACCCAGATCCATTAAAATTGTATGTCCAAATCAAATTATCTGTTATTTTTCTCAAATTGTGTATATTTCTTGTCATGTGTAACAATAAAAAAATAAAAAAATAATAAATGCAGTGTATGTGTATCCTTGCAGATCTTCCGATATGTGATAATAACACATTCGTGGAATGCAGTATATATGTGTAATGCAGTGTATGTGTGTAGTGTTCAGTATATATGTGTAATGCAGTGTATGTGTGTAGTGTTCAGTATATATGTGTAATGCAGTGTATGTGTAGTGTTCAGATATAATCATGAATCACTTAAAATAAACAAATCGTCATTGATTATTTTCTGATAAGTGCCAAATATTAAAAAAAATTTAATTCGGACACATCGAAACTGAATCAGTTAGATAATTAATTATGTTGATTTCATTAACCTCAAACGTTGATTTAATTAACCAAAAAAAAATGATTTAATTAACCTTAAATCAACATTTTTGCACAACATATGTTACGAAAATTTTGACAAAGCGTTTTCGAACATATATAGTATACTTTTGTATATTTATTAAATTATTATAATGTTAATTAACAAAAAATAATTATGTAAATACGAGTATATACTACAAGACAAATCCATTTCCTGCATCACTATTATAAAAAAATATTCATTCATATTGCAAATCTTTAGCTAATAGTTTTGTTTCATAACCATCCGTTTTATATTATGTATTGTATTGAAATTTAAATTTTTCCCCAATATAAATCATTTGCGTAAATAATATTTAGCATATCATAAACCGAAATTCCGAATTGTCTGGAAAATGTTCAATACGCCAAGATATTTGAAAATCTCAAAGCCTTATTTGCATTATACTTTCGTTGTATGCTGCACAACCTGGTGGAATAATTGTCAAGTGCCAATATGTTCCAACAAACAAGAAAGGTGTTTAAAGAAGCCTTATCTGAAAACCAAACTGGAACCGTTGGAAAAAATCTGGGCATCTAGTCTAGACCCGCAACCCCCGGGTTGGAAGATGCCTATCTTCCATTGCCTATCTAATGACAACAATGAAACTCATATCATATGTTTTTATACACCCGAAAAAAGACATAAGTTTTTTCATCCACGACTCCAAATCAAGAGAAAGTGTGAAGCAAGGCCCGATCAAAAAAGCCACGGAAATCTTCATAGTTGGATAAAAGCATGGAATATAAATTGTATGTTTTGAATATAAAATCTTTCAAATCCAAATACATAATGATAATAGTTTAATAATGCTTTCACTTAGTTAAATCGTCACTTAACATGTTTCTTTTGTAGAGTTTATTCACTTTTATGGAACATTTGTTTTTTTTTTTACTTTTATACATAACTCAATTTTATCGCGGTATTGAATACTTTAATGAAACAGATGATGAATAATTATTTACTAAGGAAGCTTTCGTTCGGACACCATAAATATTTTTGTTAGTCTATGGGACGTATCTTAGATCTATGCTAGAATTTAATTATCAAATTTGGAACCCTTATTTTATAAAGGATGTCGGACTTCTTAAAAAAGTTCAAAGACAAATAACAAAAAATCTAAGATTTCGGACTGACTAACAAAGATAGACTGCGTTTACAGAAGTTGTCTACTCTGTGACAAAGATGAAAGTATGGAGACTTTATTGGGTGCTAAACAATCATTATAATGGCTCCGAGTTCCACCAACAATTTTATTTTAACCAAAACATACATATGAAAGAAAGAACAAATTTGCCCAATAATGTAGCAAGTGCTGTTACATTGAACCAGTTATATAGAAGTTCCTACACACATACCTAGATGTGTTATTTTAGTGATGTTTTATTGTGTTTGTTTACTATGGTTTTTTCTTACAATTCTTTGCTTTTACTTTAAGAACATATATAATATATAACAGTTGAACTTAAACAAAATATTAACAGCACACTTGCAGCATGTCTATAATAATAATATAAAGTAAAAAATAAAGCGAAAAAAGCTTACTGTCGCATGGATCCCCAACGGCGGTTCGGCAGGTTTTCTTGGTGACTACAAAAATAAAATAAAAAAAGCCATACACTAAAATGCACCGATACTGGTAGATGGAGAGCGAGACAAAGAAGGAGGATTCAGTGTTTCATTTGAAGAAAAAAAGGAAATACCAAAATCAAATATTCTTTAGACTTTTACAGAAAAGAAATTTACAGAAAAGAAAAAAATAGAATTCAAGATTTTAAAAAGTAACAATTAAAAAAAATAAAGATTTTCAAGTTTAAATAAAATTATTACTTAAAGTCTTCATGGTTAATTTTTGAAAAATAACATGTCATATAATAATATACTAATGATATGAAATATCAGGTTTATTCCAATAATAATGAGGGAGGGAGATAAATATCAGCTTTGTACTAATAATAATATTAAGGTTTAATATCAACGTTATGCTAGTAATAATAATAAGGTTAAATATCAGTTTTATGCTAACAATAATAATGATATTAAATATAAGCTTTATTCTTACAATAATAATGAGGTTAAATAACAGCTTTATGCCAACAATAACAATGGTGTTAAATATCAGCTTTATGTCAATAATAATAATAAGGTTAAATATCAGCTTTATGCCAACAATAATAATGGTGTTAAATGTCAGCTTCATGTCCATAATAATAATGAGGTTAAATATAAGATTTATGTCAAGCACTTACATAGCTCTACTATAAACGATGATGGTAGTTTTTGCTATGTAATATTATGCCACAATCCAGAAATAATTTATTCATCCAAGAAAAACTTTGTATTTTTGTTCAAAAACGTTAGAATATTATTTTATAGCTCATACTTGATGCGATATATTGAAGGAGGACATCGAGGGTTCCAATAGAGTAAAAAAATATTTCCATGTACTCGTACATCATATGACGTACATCATATGTACAGTCCCCGTGGCTGGGTTCGCCCTATATTGGTGGGGTGTATTTTGGCCGAGGGGATGCTATTAGATGAGCCCAGACCTTTTGATAGCTTCTGTGTCTGATGTATTGTCTGCAATTTATGTGTTTTAGAAGTGTTATTCAGGTGTGATCTTGTACATACTATGTTGCTGTCAATAAACCTAATATTTATTTATTTTATTTATTTATTTATATGGTATGTAAGTAACATACAAATATTACATTCGGTTTAGACGAATTTCAGAATATCTTATCTACGAGTATAAGCACTTACTCAGTAATGGTTATGATTTGATGTCTTGTTAATACATATTAACTTTTTGTGTATACAGATAATCATTTCACTACGCATGATCTGTAACCAAAATGCCTAAATTTTTTTTTTTGTGTTTGATAAAAATATATTAAACATGTACTTTTCTTGGCATTCATCACTGTTTTATTGAGTTCCCTGCCGGTTTAAAAACCTCTGTTTTCTTCATCAGGTGATGAAGAACTTATTTAGTTTTAATTCATTTTATTAAACTACAAAATCAAGGAACATGATTACGAAAAATGAACATAATATATATTTTTTTAGGTTCAAGATCTACTCTTCCGTCAATATGTCAGATCATGCATTAGTTATTAATTATATTGTAATAACTGTCCAATAATATTTCGAAATACCTGTACAAAATGCATATAAGCAAAGTGAAATTCAAATTTACAAATTTAATTTAATTACAAATTTGAAAGCAAAACATTCAAAGAAAAATTAAATATAAAAATACTAAAAGCTTAAAAAGATCATCACTTTAAGAATGGTTTCTTGCAGTTAATACAAAATAATAAAAAAGTACCTCTATATAAGCAAAAATATTAAAAACAAGAAGCCACATATTTCTAAAATTATTAAATGAAAGTTATTTTTGAAGCTTAAAGATCGGAAAGCATAATAGAGTTATAATTGAAAATCGATTTATTATTAACTTTACATATAAGCTTGACCATTGATAAAATGTATTATATTTATATGTCTTATAAGCTTTTAAAATTGATCCAAGATTTCAGCTTTACCATTTTAGACTTCCATATTAGAATATTCAATAATCAAGTACTATGTTATTCGACTAACTATAATACATTAATCTCCGCCACACATTTTCTACCTCAAATCCCGTCTCTTTTCGGGTGAAATGGTCCCGGTTTGTCAGTCTGACCTAAGCACTGATCTCGTAACAAACCGGGACCATTCCTGAATGACGATTGAAGAGAGTCTTGAGATAATAAATAAAAACAAAGCGGGGATTAATGTAATTACTGGAATAAGAAAGTGATTTATCGTTAAATATTCTATTTTGAAATTTTATTCATTAATTTGTATGTACACCTCGACATGCCAAATATTTGATGATATAGACTTGTTGAAACGAGTGGCTGTAAGACAATATTGTCTTCGGTCTAGTAATTAAGCCTTTGGATTAAGAACCATTGAAGCAGGCAAGTAGCTCACAGTTCGTCATTGTACGTGTTGGAAATTCTACCGCACGTGGACAGACAACACTCGTGTGAACAAGTGTTGTTAACAGAAGAACGCTTTCATATTGGACCCATTTTTTTTTTTGGATACCATCAGAGATAGAGCCCAAAACTCCCGGGTGAACCCAACGTATAACCAACTAGAAAGTCGTCGAAATAGAATTGTAAAATATCTCATGAAAAATATTGCATATTATAATATATTAAGACCATTTTCGAGAGTTTGGCTCGGTATGTTAAGGTTGTATTATTGTTTTATATATTATATTTCTATAAAATGTAACTTGGCGAGTTTATTGTAATGTGTCACTATCGTCCAATCAACCAAAAAGGTGTCAAACAAACCTCAAGTGAAAACTAGAATGTATCCTTTTTTTTACAAAATCTTGTTTCCAACGGAAATTGATCTCGTAAACTCAGGTTGGAAGACAAGTCTCTTATTATCTAGGCCACGGATATTGATTGGTTGAGCTTACTTATCGAGGAAAGATTTTATTTGGAAAGCTCTACTGAAAAAATGTAGGATTGGAAAGTTCAAATAAAAAATATATATATATTTTTTGGTCGACTTTGGAAGCTCAACATTTAAAAGAGATTTGACCTGGTAACTTCCATCATTCAGTAGTTTTTACTGGGAGAGCTTAGCGCTTGAATGTAAGTTGATTTGACAAACAAAAGTTTTGAACAGGAATTATCATAATATCCATAAAACACATTTCGAACATCGCATATCTTATTTTGGGGTATGTAGAGATGATGAGTCGCATAATATTGGATGGTATGTATTCAGTCGAAGCTCTGGTATTCAAGTGCCAGCGGCTCGCCCGTTGTATAAGCTGTTGGCGTAGGCCCACTCCCCTAGCGTGCAGTCCATATACATAATTACAACAATGAAACTCATATCATATGCTTTTATAGACCCGAAAAAAAGACATGCATTTTTTCATCCACAACTCCAAATAAAGAGAAAGTGTGAAGCAAGGCCCGACCAAAAAGGAAATGAAGAGGCGATTGTGAAAAAAGAGTTGTTACCTCGGTGGTGTCCTTCGCAGACTGGTCCTCGTCCAGGAGTGCCTGTTCATGGGACCATTGGGACTGAGATGACCAGCATCACTGGAAGAATAAACGATATTTAGATTAGAAAAATATTCAAATAAATGTAGTTTTTGATCAATTTACGATAATTTCAAAATTACAGGTGAAGTAAGTATTCTTCACAACACTGCATGGAATGGAAACGTGGACGATGAGAAAGAAGGAAAGAAATATGATAGATGACTTCAAGATGTGATGGAGGAGAATGTTACGTATGCAGCCAGTGCGCCGAACCTGTTGTTAAAATTGACCAAGTTGAGAAAAAATAGCAAATTAAACAAAAAAAAACTAAATACAAAATTTGAAAAGACAGCGCAACTCTGGTATACATTATTTGAAAGCTGATCCCTTGACCAGACCCAAGTAGGTACATAATAGGTATTATAAAGGAGGATCACATCTGTATGACATTAAGATATAATTACTCAAAATTCAACAATACTTTTTCGAGGTTCATAAAGTTTTTAGAAAAAATACAATGGCTTTGAAGAAAGGATGTTTACTCGCCTTGAACAATTGCGGAACTTCTTTCAATGTTACCCCAATAATTCATAACAAACACTATAAACACGCATATTTGAAAAGATCGATTATACTCGCATCCAGTTGCAAGTCATACTTTTTAAGCCAATGTTTAAGGCGCTAGAAGTCAGTTTCAGTATTTGACAAAATTTCTTCTGTTTAAATTGGGTCGCTCATTTTTCACAGAATTTTGTGTCAGAGTTAAACCGCAAGATTTTTACTTCTTTGCATTCTCTTAATGGGATGCGTAATTTTCTGCCTCTTTTAAGTCGAATAGGTACTACGAGTACTGTATATCTTATGGTTTCTTTCATTCCAATTTTCCTTTTTTCTCTTCCCTATCAAACGAATTCGTTTCCACTAATTCTACCATTATTGCTAGAGATTAGCCATTTATATATTTTTACTTAAATTTCTTAAACGAATATTTTTACTATCTCTCATGGATTAAAATGTATCAAACATGAGCTTGTTGTCTGAAAAAAAAATCTGTACAGCATTAAGACCGCCAGATGTACCATGGTTAACCATATATGATACACAAAAAAAATAGTTTTCAGTACCTAATCATAAAGCGACAAGGAAATCGAGATTCGTTGCCATTCGGTGAGTTTTGTACCGATAAAACGTGAAACTAATAAACCGGAAGCAAAGCGTTTTTCACTTTGGTCTGAACAACATGAATATTTTAAGAATTAGTATCCTTGGTAAGTGATTGTTGATGAAAATGAAGTTGATAACAATGCTTGCTTTATATTCTAAGAAGCAAAAACATTAATTCATCACAAAACTGTAAAAATTGAAATAGTGACTGCGCACGGATCGGAAAAGAAAATTTAACAAAAAATGATCCGTAAGAAATTAACTAAGTATAGTATATCAATTTGCCACTGTAAAGTAGTATAGTTATTACAAGAATCTAAGAAAAATGTATTAGTAACATCTATTGATGTCGTATATCGTATCGGTAAAACGCAATCGACCAATATCTTATAAAGATACAAATAAATTGCAATTAAAAAGACTTAGATCTTGGTATATTATTCTACTCCAGACAAACAGAAGTGTCCATTGTAGAGCAAAAATATATTGAATTAAATAAGTAAAATGTCGAACGAAATTAGAAATATAAAATCTAAATTACGCATTATAAGAGATGAAACTACCGCAATGTTACAAAAAAAGTGCATAGTCAATTTTATTGCGATGAGATAAATAAGATTTCCTCGAAGTACTTAATGTTTTTGTTTCCTTAAAGTATTTTGAAGACGCAATTACTATTTCAGAAATATTGCTTTGTATTAAAGTAAATATACTCACGAATATTTACGGCACTATTAGATCGGATTTTGTTCGAATAGATGAAGAAAGACTAACAAAACAGATATATAATGCAAATGTGAGTGGAAGGCATATGAGAGAATGAAAAAGGAAAGTATAATTGGATCAAGTGAATAAGGAAAAGTCAGAGAAATCGTAGAAGTGTATAGATGAAGAAGAGGCTAAAGATGTGTGTGTGTGTGTGTGTCGAGATAGGAGTCTGGCGCTCTGTCCTCTGCCTACCCCGACAGGGAAATGGTATGATGGGTATGTATGTATAGAGCGAGTAAAATGATGGATTAAATATTAAGAGTTCCTGCGCGCTTATTGGAGAAACTTCTAAGGTTGCTTATTTGGCATTTCTTAAGTCATAGAATCAAACTGGCACTAAGTGATGCAGTAAAATCAATACTGAAAATCAACCATTTTCAGAGTTTCAGGGAAGTGTTTTTACCACAAGTCAAATAAAAATCAAATGGACTTAAATAGAATTATGAAAGATCTTGGGAATTGAATATAGTTACAATTTGAAGGGTTGTCGAACCTTGCTGGGTAGCATTTAGTGAGAACGTATCATGCACTACGCAATCACAAGCACTTTACGAGCTCAAAATGTTTAAATTACAGTTCAGTTCAGTTCGATCCCACCTCCACTCAAGCTATTATGGGCGCGATCTACGCTATCCAGCGTGATCTACGCTAGAAGTTATAAGGAATTAGTGTGAACTTAAGGCTGATGTGTTGAGCAAAATTAAAAATACCACTTTGGGATGGTTTGAGCAAGAGGAAGGAATAAATGAAGAAAAATTTACAAAACACTGCAAATGTGAGAAGGTGTGAATAAGGACGACCAAGGAAAGTATGGTTGAAACAGTGTATAATTTGAAAAAAGAAAATGTAAAAAGTCAGAGAAAGCGTAGAAGCTGTATGGATGTATAATAGAAGATACGAAATATGTGTGTCACAATAGGAATGTTTGGCGCTCTCTCCTATTGCCTACCCCGATATGAAAACGACGTGATAAATGTATGTACTGTCAGAAACAATGCAATCACTAAAAATTCAAATACGTTTTCTTTATTTCCAATAATAAACATGTTTGATTAAAATGAGGTCAGTTGATACAGAGTGTAAATGACAACATGAACACGCAGGCTTCTAAATAGCGATAATTTATCATATTGAAACTTAATTTTGACATGCTAATATGTGGACTGAGAATATTATGTATCTCTATGGATAAAATAACTTAAAGAGTTGGTGTTACTTTTGATATATCCAATTCCAGTAAACGAATTTCGAGGATTCACAGATGAAACGAACAAACCAAATTTTCAGATGCCTGAGGATATTGAAGCCGCTGGCAAAACTATGAAAATGATTGCAGTAACTTCAGCAGAAGTCGAGAGATCCTCCAGCGTAATGAATCTTATTACTAACGAAAATATTTCCCATTTGATGACAATTCATCTCATTGGAAAAAACCATTGATGGATTGGGACACAACGTCTTTCGTCAAACCTTGGTAGCGAAAATGACGTCACAATGCAGATGATAAAAATATCGATGAATTCTTCAAAAATTTGAAAGGTATTTGAAGTTTTTTATAAAGACAGAACATTTTTTTAATAGAGTATTGATAGGTTCGTGTAAAATTTTAAATATAAATAAAAGAAAAAGAAAAATTAATGGATAAGAAAATGATTTTCATAATTGAGTAGCATATTAAGTGCTCAGTAATATCTTTTATTCACAAAAAAA
This sequence comes from Odontocerum albicorne, assembly GCA_949825065.1. Taxonomy (NCBI): domain Eukaryota; kingdom Metazoa; phylum Arthropoda; class Insecta; order Trichoptera; family Odontoceridae; genus Odontocerum; species Odontocerum albicorne. The sequence goes on from OX463845.1 coordinate 13,924,718, forward strand.
CATGTGGGTTTTCTATATAACACGTGAGTTGATAAACCTATATATATTCTTATTATGGTATGGTAAACGAGTATATTTCTGTACAATACAAAGAGGTTGACAAAATATTTGCTCTCTTTTCACATCCAGGCTTTGACACTGAAGTGGTAAAATAGCGACGGGGGCGTCGCTATTTAAATTGCGTTATATTATATTATTCAGTAGCTCTCGTGTGAACTAATAGACGATGAACTCATCAGGCGTACAAATAAATGGAATGAACAACAAATACGGCCGAATTGAACACAAGAAAATAATTATACTAAAGCAGTTCATATTTTTTTTATCAATATCCATCCACACGTAACGTTGTTCTTAAAAATCGTAATTTATATATTATGCATACATAAACAGTCATCGAGAGCTTTGGGGGACACCTATGTCTAGCAATGGAAGAGTGGCTGAAGAGAAAAGAGGAAAAGAGAGAGAGAGAGAGAGAGAGAGAGAGACAGAAAAACAACGTTATACAATGTGAAAAATAACTTCATTAATTTGCTTATTTTACTTTCCATGTTGAACTATACTATATATTATAACATACATGCTATTTTTATGTATCGTGTTTTGAATGTGTATCCTGAATTGTTAGTTTTTTTCAAGATGTTAATATGTTATGTTTTGTTTTATAATTGTTACTGTGTAAATGTAAATGACACTGAAGTGTCGTTTATTTTATCATCAATCCAAAAAACAACAATCACTGTAAAAATGGAGTAGAGAAAAACATTATTCGTGGCGAATTTGTATTGGTAAAGGGAGATTTAAGAAGATTCTATACAAAAGCCATAATGATTTGCTGAACTATTGCTGAGTTGTACGACTAGTTGGTTTCTTGAATATTTAATGAATATTTAATGAATATTTGATGATGACGCATGGAATCGAATACGACTTGTAAATTGCTTTTTTGTAATAAACTACTGCAAAGAGCCCTCTTAGAATTAATACGAGTATATCATATTACAGGATAAGAATTGATATATTTTAAGCATACATCTAGATGAATTTGTATATGTCCGTATCTGTATCCGTAAAATTCCGTATCTGAGAAATGCATGAAATAGAAGATACTGTGGATAAAGTAGAAACCGCAAAAGACACTGACGAGGCCATGTGGAAAGGATGGATAACACAATCATTTCCAACGTGGCAATGCATGAAATGCCGCATTGCCAGTGGCGGTCGACCCCTTCAAAAAGATGGATGGATTGTTGGGAGTCAAGATCACAGGAGATGCAGTCCTGAAGATAACATACCACAAGTCTAACTTAAGAGAAAGAATAATAAAAGGTTAAGTAAAAAAACAATTTGGTATGAAAAACGTTCCTCCACCCAGAGCTATCCATTCTGAAGACGATATCAGCAATATAACACTTCATTAGATCACTTCTTCTGGCTGGTAGTGTTCGTCCACGCGTCCTGATACCCTTGACTTGTCGTCGTTGCAGGAACTCGTAGTCGAGGATTCCATCGTCAGCCCATTTGGGAAGCGAAGCTGTACCGTGAAGTTTTTGTTTCTTTCTTTCATTTCTCCTTTTAATGAGTGAGCCGTTAGACACCAGCAAACGTACTCGATCCGATCCGCATATCGAAGTGAGACGATCGGAGCGCAACTGCGTGGTTTTCCCCTCTTTTGAAAGAATATATATGACCGAAGCCATAGGTATCTTTATATCCCCGAATACTGGACGGAAAAATACATGTGTCATTCGAGGGAAGTAGTAGAGCGCAGGGTTCGAACCAGCAACCTTTCGCATGGAAATAAAGAAAATTTTGCGTTACCTCACCTCCCTAGATGAATAAATTATAGGTGGCCCGAAAACATTTTTTGCATTTTAAGGTCAAATTCAAACGCAAAAGTGCACAGACACACGTGGATGGTGGTTTTTGTTATTTACAGTATCTCAGCCAATCTCTCGTGTCGTAGAACGGTGGTTATTCTCGATCGAAGCTTTGATTTAGTCGTCATCAATGGCAATCGGCCTTTCAGAGCGGACACCAACTTCGAGTGTCGTATCAACATTCCGGATTTTATTAAACCACATGCGAAAAACATGATCGTTAATAGCACCGTCCGCGTCGCCATAAACGGTAAATATTTTTGGATTGTGTCGCATTTTTTCTTTTATGGCAAACAAAGCACCGAAAAACAACTGAATCGTATTTTTTTCCATTTTCAAAATGACGCCAAAATACGCATACGCATAAGCAACATTCAGCACGTTTGAAATGAAGTATGCAACGAAAATTTTGTCCTAACAAAATCTATCCGAGAATTGCGAAACTTTCTGAAAAAGCCAATATGTTTAAGTTTGCGATTTAATTCCGCATCAAATTTGATAGGTGATGCGCAAAAACATGGTATGATAAATTCGGCGCGACAGGTAATATTGGATTTAGCAGAATCCAATTACTCTTTTGGGGCAGGCCATAATCCGCGGAGACGTCGCTGGCCAACATACATGAGTGGCAACGTGATGAAGTCACAATAGCACCATCTGTTTAAATACTTACGAATGTATATTAATTTCATGACTCAAGACTCAAGTGGAAGTGGGCTGGACATATCGCCCGAGCAACAGACCATCGTTGGACCTATGAAGTAATCCAGTGGTACCCAATAGGTATAAAAAGGCCTGTAAGAAGACCTAAGGCGCGCTGGGTGGACGAAATACGTAAGCATGCAGGTATTATGTGGCAGCAATGTGCAAAGGACAGGATTTTGTGGAGACAACTTGGAGAGGCCTACATCCTGCAGTGGATAGATACAGGCTGATGGTGATGGTGATGTATATTAATTATTGCATGGTGAGTTAAGGGGTCGTTTTTTAACCTGTGCGTCGTGACCTCCAGGGATATCGCGAAAATAAAAATAACTTACGTATACTAAAAGAAACTAACACATTTCTTGAGAAAAGCATTTAACTATATTTAAAAAAATACAGTTCAAATTATAGTTATATATTATTTATTTCAATGGTTACCTCTGTTTATCTATTTTATAATATAGCTAGATATAGTGTAAAGTAAGCGTAAGTAATATAACCATGATCAAACTTAGAAATAACAGCTAACTAAGCTAGTTAGTTACTGGTTCTATGAAATGACAATTTTTCTTTTAAAAAAATAAATAAATCAACGTGATGATTGCGTTTGTTTTTTATTTAAAAGGTTGTCCAAAAGTATGTCACGGGCGTCGCGAGTCTTATTTTTTTATTTTTTTTGGGGGGTCACAAAGCTAAAAAGGTTGAGAAATAAAGCTTTAAGGTAAATCCTAAAGGTATCACATGAATTTCCACGTCTAGCAAAACAGAACACCTGTGCAAAATTCCCATCTGTTACTTTCAGGAATCTGATAGTAACGTCTCATATTCATTTCCCTTGACTTGACAGTTCACCACAGTATTATTGGAAAATAATGGACTTTTTAATGCTTTAAGATCCTTATAACTAGTTTGCAATCATAGTTTTAATGGTATCAGTCATGGTGTAATTATTAATACGTTAGAGTTCCGAGCCATCCTGGTAAGAAAACTGCAGAAAACTTATCAAGAGAAGACGAACTATCAGAAACCTTTTATAGATTTTTCGATATGTTATACTAGTAGTAACAATTTCGACTTTAGTTCGAGTTTGATGAATGTGTGCAGTGTTCATATAGGTATATAAACATAAATTTTGATAAGAGTTCCCAAAAACGGATGTCTTCAAGTGTTTCCTAAAGCTGCATATGCCTTCCATATCTTTAACACCTAAAGGCAGATCATTCAACGCCACAAGATCATCGGCCCCACTATGCCAGTTGCTCAGAAGACCTAAAAAAGCAAAGTTCCGATGCCATCTGCTGTTGTCGACATGATTGAAATTAAATCGGATACATAACTCGCAGGTTTATGTGGATGATATTTTACGTAACATCAAAAAAAATAACTGACTAAACGAAGTTTCTTGCGGTGAGGTTAATGAAGCGTTTTCATGAACAGATCGAAAGAGGAAAATCTCGAAGGATTAACATACATATAAGTACATACCATGTTCCTTGCGGGTTGGCAGACAGCAAATCTCTATACTTTCCACCTAAACACTCCACTTTGTCCTCCTCCAGATTTATACATCTCGTTATACACAATATTCTATTATAAATTTTCTCTTGTCTTATTACTTTACATTCTTTCAAAATTTGGTCCACTTGATCTAGTCACGCTTTCCTCGGTCTATCTCTTCCACGCTCACTTTGAATTTTTTATTTATATACTCATTTAGTCATTAATTCAGCATTTTAACGTTGCTTTCTTCATCCTACTTAAAACATTCGATATATACATGCATTTATTTTTTGTCTTCGTTATTGATGGATTTGTTTTGGCATTTTGTGGACCGTGGACTGGAATGGATAATTTTCTCAATGAGAAGAATAAAAATAAAATAAATTTGAAGTAATCTAAAAATGTTTTACTACAGACCACAATAAGAAGCAGAATTTGTATATGTATACAATCAAAAGCAGATTTTGGCAACCGAATCCAGAACTTAAAATAAGTTTATTGCTTTACTTCCGGCAATATCCGTTACAGAATGATATACAACGTCCCACTTTGCAACAATACACCGATGGTCTCGTATTTTCGGTAAAATGGGACGAGGACGAAAGAAAGTACCGAATAAACTCGATCATGAAATAATCTATTCGTTATATGAAATGCTTTCGCTTTACGACAAGCACCACGCGAAGTCTCAGTTTAAAACAATTTTAACCCTCGTGTCACGCATATACATCAGATCATTGCTCTATTAATCACATAAGCTATATATTGTAATTATTTCACGTTTAATACAGGCTTAACTCAGATTCATCAAACAAAATAAAAATACAGAAGGAGCTGTATGAGAATATGAATGGATGCGGAGGATGTGAAGGATGTATGTCGTGACAGAAAAGTTTGGCGGTACGTCCTTTATGTCTACCCCAACAGATAAATAACTTGAATGGTATGTAATTGAACAATGATACGCACGCTTCCGTGTGAAGTGGGTAATTTATGATATATCTATAAATTTGATGATGAGATGTACTATATCGAAATCGGAACATTCATTCAACAAGGTCTTTCCGTGTACGAATAGTAGTGTTTTTAATAGCTCAATTTATGAATATGGCACCGAAAACACTCGTAATTCACGGTGAAGTAAATAAATATCAGATACATTAAACAAAAGTTTGTTAATTAATAAGGCGTTCGCTGTTTGCTGCTAGCAGTTTGCATATGAATAAACCGACCGAGCATACCCGTTATACAATTATGGGATAGTGAGAGAAGGGATGTCGGAGAGAAAACGAAAATCGGGAATGAAACACGCAATATTTCTGACTTGAAATTAACGATTTTTTAAATAACTTTTTGAAATATGTCAATGACGGAATGCGTTCTAACATAAGTTAGTGATTGATTCCAGAGTCAGTCATTGGAGGCGTCATCTGAAGTAAGCATTAATTAAACTGCAACGTTTGTATTTTTCTTCCTTAATACAATTTAACACATATCAAAGTTTAAAATTACAATAAATAAACTCGAAAGATTTACCAAATTTTGTATGTATGCTGCATATCTCGTGAACCGCGAGGCGCAACGTCTCTATCATTCCAGAATTAGCTTTTTCCGATTCAACTTTTAACAACATATGGGAAAAGAATCCTAACATACTTTGGCCATGTTGTTAGAAAGGACAGCTAATTGTCTTGAGAAGTTGGTGATCACGAATACAGTTGAGAGAAAATGTTCAAGAACGTCTCCTACAATATTTATGTATGGCGCGAGAGCAAGCGATATAACATACGTAAAATTCGATGCTTTTGAAATGTGGTACTGTAGAAGGATGCCCCGAATTTCACGGACGGCAAGGTTAATCAATGCCTCCATTCTCGAAGTACTGAGAGACACCAACGCCTAACAATGGCCTCCGATTCTTTGTACACATTGCCCGCGGCCAACTGGACAGTTGGTTGAGGTTTGTGGTCACTGGAAGCGTAGATGGACGACACACAAGAGGAAGAGCCACAATACATTGGTCTGACCAAGTGAGATACGCAACAGAACTACCCATAACAACAGCTATTCGAACCACAGAATGCAGAGATAGATAGAGAAAAATTGTTAAGGGCTATCATGGGAGTCATGATGTTCAGCCATGACTTAATGGATCAATAGTATTGTGAAACTGTGTTATTTTATTTATTTACAAGGCTTGTGGTCCCTGAAACGTGGATGGACGACCAACCACAATGCGTTCGTTCGCAAGTGAAACACGCAAGAGAACTACCCTTAACAACTGCTCATTGAATTGCGGAGTGCAGTGATAGATGGAGAGGAGTCGTCAGGGGGTTATCATGGGAGTCAAGATACTCAATAATGAGCTACATGACAGAATGCGTGGTCCAGAATATTCGTTGAAAACAATATAAGATTCACTTTTTCAAAATAAGTCACAAAGAAAGGGTTAAAATAAATAAGAATGTTGTATTATGATTGTATTTCCGATTTAAATGGTAACAAGTAGAAGTAACTCGAGAATAATATTATATGAAATGCGAGTAATTGGAAACTTGAACGGAATATTAGATTAGGCTCAAGAAATGTATATTTGAAAATGATAAATAAAGTAAACGCTCCATTAACCTACATGTCATTTGATATTGTATTGGATAAACAGAAAACCAGTTTAGTGAATAATATTTCTTAGTACAGAAAAAAATTGTTGTTTGCAATTATGTATTTAGCAAAACACATATAATATTACTAGGAGTTAGCCCACTCGAAGGCGTTATTTTTTATAATAGGTAAGCCTGTCCTAGAACGTCATGATAATAAAATATATCAAAATTGATATTAAAAATACAAATATTATTTGTACCTGGTTTCAAACCTTTGCTTTATTAATTCTTGATTAATTTGGATTTACATTTCAAACACTTTATTGAACACCACACTCTGTATTAATTGACGTACCGTAGTCTCCCAGAAGCTGTCCTTGTAGGTTCCCTGTTATCTGAACATTTATCTGGTCTGGATTTCTTTATCGTGATAATACAACATAGAGTTAGCCATTTCTTTTTTGGATTCAGATTATGCAGTAGAATAATTATCACCCCTTTTCAGCAACAGAACCTGTGATGGCATGCCTGATAGAGTTGAACGTATCCCTGGGGTCATCTGAGATGATCTGAGAGTCAGCGCTATAGTAAATTTCTCCTTTTCCTGGCATCATAAAATAATCTTTTGGCTCACATCAACAATCTGCTGACTTGTAGCACTACAATAACTCGTTTCAAAAAGAATTCTTCAATCAGTTGTTTAATATGTGCTCCCTCTCTCAAGTCATCTATACATCATGACAGATAACGTTTATCCATATTAGGTGGGAGAATCCTAAAGGCCTCCTTCTGGTGTGTATGGTATATACATATATAATATGTCAATTCACTTGCCCTAGCAACATGAATAGTACACTCGAGCCTCCTTGCTGAAAATGGCAATCTGTAAGAGGAATTTGAAGACATATTTACCCATTATTGTTATCCAGCTCAATGTCGCCTCCTTCCCCAAGACACTCGAAGCTGTCGGGTCCCGAGGCGGGCGCCGAGGGCGGGGAGGCACGGCTCAGTGGGGAGGAACCCCGTCCACCGCTACCGCTACAGTCGCTGCTCGTCTCGCCGTTACCGTTGCTGTTGCCGTTTCCCAGGTAGCGAGGACTCTGAAAATATCAAGATATCCGATAAAATAATTCCTTGTTTGAGGTGGACACTAGAAATTTCATTCGGATCATCAAATTGATAAAAGCATGCATAGGAACGTCACATGAATGGAAACTGAAAGATGGACAACAAGAGTTCCAACCACATAAGGGTAGCCCGTCTAGACAATGGATGGATGACATCAGATAGTTCGCAAGAATGCAGTGGATACATCGCGCTCAAGATCGAGATAAATGGTGAACAAAAGGGGAGGCCCAACTTCACCAGTGAAAATTTGGGTTGAATTATTAATGGCGTTCAAGCCTTTAAGCGACTTCTTCACTTAATTTTTTTTGATAGATGCCTGATGATAACGGAAACCCTCTTGAAAGGAACTTGAAGTGATTTAAATTTATTTCAATGACAAATTACGTAACAAATTCATGTTTAAATAACAATAGATATAAATTTAAAAAAATCTTGAGTCATCAGTCACTTGAAGTAAAGACATAAACTCCAATATCCTTGTATCTAGAGACTATGAAAGCAATGGATATGAACTTCAAGAACCTTTCATTCAGAGTCAATTGAACTAATTGGTTTTAACTTCAAAACACTTGTGTTCATAGTCGATTAAACTGATCACATTGGATTGAAATAATGGATATAAATTTGAAGACAATGTGTCCAGAGTTGATTGAACAAATGGATATAAAATTCGATAACTCGGTGACAACCCCATGCGTTCTAGTTAATCGAAAAACTGGGTTTGTACACTTCAAGAACCTTATAAGTATCGAGAATCTAATGAAGGAATTAATATTAACTTCAAGAACCTTGTGTGAAGGAGTCGATGAACCTATGAATAGTCTTTAAGACGCTTGATACAGGGTGTCCAAAAATGTAGGAGGAAAATGACAATTGAATAAATCTTATTTTCTTCAGCATACTGATGCGATAAGGAGGTATATGAGTAAGTATAAATGAGTGTGAAGAAGAGCGCCTACCTGCATCTTGTGGGACACAGGAGATTGCCGAGGTGATTTGGTCCTCTGGTAGAGATTTGGCGCCATCATGGCAGGCGGAGGAAGCCACTCTCTGGAAAAAACGAAGCATACAATTTATATCCTATGAATTTATTAGCAGTTTAAAATCAATCAATACGGAGCTCTTTCAGGCAATACATCAAAATCATAGGCATGTAAGTGAATGTCTAATGCGAATGTAGAGCATGTAATGAGGAAATGTTGAACATGATTTTGACGTGGTTGTGTTGAGATAATGACACGATTGGAATGAACACTTTTCACAAACACTACACTCCACCTAAACCGAATGTGTTAGTATCACATATCGGAAGATCTACAAAGGTTTCTTTGAAGTTCGTCTTTCTTTGGTAAGTTTTCTTACCAAATATGTTTTTCTAAATATGCAAATGCTGGAAAGTTCAAAATCTAATGACCGCAGTCACCATCTTCCTATTTTTGCACTCAACTTGTTTTATTTGTACGTAATATTTTTTATATATTAATAATGAGCTCGAATCCCGAGTTAGAGCATCCGTGAGGTGAGTCTGCTCTTTAAACGACGCTAAATAATTTATTATTATTATTATTATTGGTTTAGTTATGTATGTGATAACTTGGGATTTAAGTATGTATTGTATAAGAATGTGAATGTTTCAGGAGGTCGTTTTAGTATTTACGACAAATATACGAAATTCGTAAAATTCACAAAATACAATTTAAAAATTCATGTACATAGATTAGATTTCAATACTCGTATATGTATAAAAAGTGGGGAAATTTTTCAACAAGTTATGTATCTTTAAAACCACATTTTCAGAATTCGTATTTTGTGATGACCTACATAAAATTGTCGACGGCAGTGGTATAACGGTTAGCATTCACGTTAAGCAGGCGGGCGGCCCAAATTCGAATCCCGACAGATTCTCTTTTAGACTGATTTTACCCTTAGACCGTTTAACATATGAATTTATGTATTTCTGTTGCATATATGCTGCTTTTCATATATTAGCACTGTAAGGCATCGCGAAAATAGTGCTATAAAAAACTGTACCTAACGGAAGGCAGATTAAACCTGTTGATTGTCTTGGAATTTTGATCTCCTTGCCATTGGAACTTTGGGTTTAATATATCAAGACTGTGTGCTTGCTGAAGTGCAACAGTTTGCGCACAATAAACCAATACTCACGAAGGCATGTTCTATCCGGAGGATGGTTGATAATCTTACTCAATCACAAGGGATTGATTGTCAAATAAATTCAATTCCAATATAGGTATAATGGAGCTGGGAAATTATTTCCTAACTAATTTTACAATGATCTTTAAATTTACTTTCAGAAATCTTTTTTTTTGTGCTGTCCGTTGGAATGAGTCGTTTTGTTAACACTTGACTGAGACTAATCAAAAAGTAAGATGGAGAAATATTAATTTTAAATTTGTTATATATATATACATATTATAAAAACATTTGGTGAAAACACAGAAATAAACCATTTAAATCCAAAACACCTCAAGTCGTGACTAGTGATGTGAATAATTTATTGTGACAAAAGTAGAACAGTTTTTGATGAGCGCACCACACTTTGAGTGGTTGTGTTAAATAATCTAGAACAAAGGGGCCATCAACTCACGGCATAGCCCATTAGTAGAGTCTAGACTCTAGGCGATAGACAAAAATTTAAAAATCAATAAAACTAAAACTTGAAGCGTTAGATAGTCAAGCGCAGTGATTTATAATTTCATTTTATTTAAAAAAAAAGTTATGATCGTCAATGTTCCTTGGCCTCGTAATCGAGAATCCCCTACACATTCCAACCTCGATTCAGTTGAAAAGGAAAGCTGTACCGTGGAATCATTTTCCTGTCCATGCTCTTTTCCTTCAACTTAAACACTGCACCTTCTTTCAATTCTCATTACTTTCTAATGTTCTAACTCATTATTCTGCCATGATTTTTTTTATTACATTATATTTCTGCCATTGTTTTTCCACACATTCTAACTCATTCATTTTACGTTTTTGACACGTCCAAGTTTTGCTTACATAGGACCGGGATTCGATTATGAGCAGCCAAATTTATATTATTTTCTATATATTCCACGCAACGCTTTCATTTCTACAGGATCTATTTTCCTATCATAACTTAATATTACATGCAAAAACTGAAGTTGTAACATTAGAGAGAGAAATCTTTAATATCGTAATTGAAAGGGTTAATAAGAAATATTTATATTTTTGTGAATAAAACAGAAAGAATTAGGGCATACAAAACAAACGGTGGATAAAAAAAAATATATCACGAATCGTTATGGATAGACGCCGCGCTCCCTTTGTAAAATAATATAAAAGTTCCGCTTGAGAACTGGAACATTTCCAGATTCCGCTGATGTCATTCTAGACTACTTGGCTACTATCTTTTAATTTATGTATGTCTATCGGGAGAATCTTATTTATTTCATTGCGAACGAAGCGAAAAACTTTGGCAAAAGTATCGAAAAATATTTATAAAATTCTGCTTTGCGGTTTAGAGCTAAAATATATTAATTTAAAATTAATATTCGTCTTCACACAATTGTGGGCAAATTATAAAAAAAAGTCTCTTTAGATGGAGGGTTGATGGAGGGTTGACGAAAGAAACCTATCTCTAAGCATATATAGATACATTCAACCAATGTCGCATCTGACAGTTTGACCACTGTACCTCGTGAACTGTCCGGAAGAAGATCTGCAGAGGTGAAGCCGCCATGGCATCAAAGTTGCATCTTTCTAGGCTGATATGATATAGATCTGGTGTTGTCGACACAGTTGGAATGGATTCCTACTATACATTGGTTGTCCGGTAGTATCACTAAAAGATATTACACCAAAGATGCCTGGATGCTTCCCAACCATGCTAAAAACTAAGCTTCGCGAATCGCTGACATGAATGAATCTATTAATTTACTCGTTTTTTTTTCTTGGTTAATAAAACAAAACCAGTTAGTTAAAAACTGAACAGAAGTTTTGTAAAAATAAACACTTCCCAAAGCAAACTAAGCGTTCCGCACAAAGAGTTTCAATAAATCGGACGAAGTGCAATCTTGGATATGCATTTTTTGCGTTATTGTGGAAAGTTTCGCAAAGTACCTAGTTGGGAGTTACGTCATCTGGATCGATAGCACTGTTAATTCGCAACATGGAATGGAAATCAATCGGTTGGAACCATATTCATAATAATTAGCACTAATTTGTTTGGCATCGTCAACTAACTATTGAGACTCATATAAAAGTTTAAGTGAAATTCAGGGTCGTCTCTAGATATTGTGCAGCCTTTAAGCAAAGCTATAAAATGCAACCCTTATATTTCCTTAAACGCAATAATTGATATAGAATATTAGTTTTCTAAACTATTATTTAAAATTTAGATTTATCTATTTTTGGCATACCTACTCATCTACTGGTATTGAACTAAAATCACGATGACGAAAGACAATTAAAAATAATCTTACTCATCTGCATAGAACCTACCTGAAGAACATATACACCTACCATATACTATAGGTATACCTATATAATAACAGGATATAAAAGTGTGGTCTTCGATCTTTTCTAATAATTCCAGTAAGAGTTTGACGTGATGTTTATAATATATTATGTAAATAACAATAATAAAATAATAATTTACAAATTATTATTGATGAATTGAACTTAACTTGGCTACATTTTTTGTTTAAATTTACAGGCAAAACGGCGTATCTTGTCTACAATAAACTTGCATTGTATCCACATTGCTAATTCAGTCTTGATATTTAATATAAAATTAAAAAGTAATACCGATTTTATTGTTCATTTAATGTTTTTTACATTTGCCGCCCCTTCAAAATGCCACCCTACGGCTTTACCTTACCTGACTAGTGGTTAAGGATGGCTCTGGTGAAATAAGTAAAATATTTGTCTATAACTTATGTCTGTCTCCAAAAATTGTGCCATTTTTCGGGATTAAGTCCGGAGAAAAGTCAACAATCTACTGACGCTGATGGGAACAGAAAACATGGAAGGAAGAAGAGAAATTCTCAGACGCCCGAGCCGATGGACCAACCAGATAAAGTATTCGTCTACGCTGTCATCATCCTGTCGTGTAGCTCATAACTGAGCATCGTGACTCCCATGATACCCCTTGACGACTCATCTCCATCCATCCCTGCACTCGCGGTTCGAAAAGCAATTGTTAGTGGCAGTCCTGTTGCGTCTCTCACTTGGACAGTCCAACGCATTGGGGCTCTACCTCTTGTGCGTCGTACTTCCACGCTTTCAGTTATTTTTTCGTATGATACCGCATGGTAATAAGAACAGTAAAAATCGAGATAAATAATACGAGCTATGTAAGGAGGTGTATAGATGTAGAAGAGGCGAAATATGTGCGGCGAGATAAGAAAGTTTGGTGCTCTGTCATATCTGCCTACCCTGGCAGAGAAACGACGTGATTATACTCGTATGTATGTAATACATTACAAACATACTTATATAACGTAGCTAATCTTGTTAACGCTTTACACGACGATATATATGTTACAACGAAGCTGTTTCCTTGTCGAGGTAGGCAGATAATTTAGAACGCCAGGGGTACCAGTGAGGGAACGTGAAGAAGATATTAAAAGTAACAGCGTATCTGATGACCATCATATATAAAATATTGGATAGTTCTTAAATAATCGATATCCATTTGGATATCTGACGCAAACGCCAATATACCCAGGTAAAGTTCGGCAGCCGGTTATAAAACTCGGCGACATAAAATAATTAATACCATTGCGTGTCTGGGGAAAAGAAAGAAGAGGCCACTTTCCGATCGAAATAAATGGAGCGACCCGAGGGAGAAATAAATCGATACCGAGCTGAATATTATGTGGCGGACATCTTGCGATAAGGTCAGGTATTAATAGAAAGGAATTATTGACAGTGGATCATTTGAACCATCTGATAACATCTAATGTGGGTAAATGGGATTATCGAATTTAGCTGATTAATAATGGTTATTTAGGTTCTTAATCATGGTTATTTAGGTTCTTGATAATGGTTGTTTAGGTTCTTAATAATGTTTTTTTAGGTTCTACAATATATTCAAGGCGTGTGGCTGATTGAAACGATCAAAAATCTCGTACATATTTCCAGATCATATGCTCATTTTTTTGGATATCGCACTGATATTATCGCAAATATATTCAGCGTCTTTCCGATCATGAATTTGCGCTACGCTCAAACAGAGATTGTTTATTGACTTTTCCAGTTCACCGCTCTTCTTTTTTACGTCGTCCTTTACTGTTCACGCAGTGAGACTTTGGAATCAGTCGCAAACTAATAATGTTAGACTCGCTCCGTATTTGCATGTTTAAAAAACGCGAGTGCAAAATTTGAAGTCAGTAATATAACGTGTATCATTTCCTGATTTTTCTTTCCTCTCTACCACATCTTCCTTTAGATCACGCTGGATAGGAACTTATTTTGTCCCCCCTAACAGCGTGGGTGGTGGTGGGATCGAACAACAAAAATAATATTCCTTCCTTTTCCTTTGATTAACGATATCTCACTTTCATTTTTACTATGTACGAGTATATTGTTGATAAATTTTGTAAAGGTGAATAATCATTTGAATATTTTTGCGATCATGTAACTTCCTTTATTAACTTTTGTCTGGTTGGTTGGAAGAGATTGCCAGCTGGCAATAAGCTTGTCAGATTGTTTTACTGTGAAGTGTTAAATAAATAAATAATACGAGTGAGAAGAATGTTGGAATTGCCTTTTCAATATACTCAGACGTTTAAATGTGTAACTGTCTGCCATTTGTGTTAATAATATAAAGATAACCTGAAAAATCATTGAAAATCATTATTAAACAATTAAAGTGACGCCAATATTAGATAAAGCACGACTACGCTGGTATGGGCACGCGCAACAACGGTATGAATGGTTTATGTTAAATACAGTGACGAATTGAGAATTCCCAAATATACGCAGGAAACCCAAAAAGAGTCTACATAAGAAAGTGGAGGAGGACATGACGAGATTCGGACTATTCCTGAATGATTGAAGAGATCGAGGTCCTAACAGCCGACCCTAAATAGATGGGATAAGGCAAGAGAAAAGATTATTAATGTACAATATATATTTTTGAAAAAGCTAAAATAGTCGCGTCTTATGAAGAAAATTTGATTTAGTTCAAAAACCTGTCATGATTTGAAATAGGTTTTCAAATTTTTTTGTGTTTTTTTCAGGCATTTTATATGATCAAAAGCAAGTGATCAAGAAAAAGATACACTTTCAAAATTTTGTGGTGGATTAGGTAACGTAATGATGGATAAACGAAGCTATTACTAATGTCCTTATATTAACAAAGAAAGGTCAAATAGTATAAACGTTCATGTGGGCAGTTATCGAAAAGTCAAATTAATTCGCATATAATAACGAGTCTAAAACGAAAGCTATTACCAAAATTGTTATCCGTAAAGTAAAAAAATAGTAATTACGAAAGTGAATGGAAATATATGCGGTAGAAAACAATTGTGGGTGTTTTAACATATTAATGAGTTTTTGGAAACAGACGTAGATTCTTTAGAAGAATTATGATGTATTTTATATAATAATAATGTGAAATGTGTTAAAAAGACGCATAATTTTACTGGGTTATTGCGTCAAATGGCGGTGCGGATAATTTATTTCGAGAAAGAAATCAACATCACACGAAAAACACTGGAGATTTTTTATACATGAGAAAATCGTTCTAGTTTGTGATGTCTTACACAGGTGGCAGTAGAATAGAGTATTTACTGCAATTGGCAGCAGCAGTATCTGGTATATGGTAAAGCAGTACATGTTGGTTATATTTTTATGAAAATGATATATATTATAAATAAATAGTTGAAATTTAAGTATCATTATAAAATCAGAAGAGGAAATATGACTTTTATATACATCTTCTCAGTCGTATAGTATGATTCTTGATAGCCAATGGTCACCACTAATGCCTTGAATCCGTTTTTCCTATTTTACTATATCGTCCACCCTCTTGAAAGTTTATGCATAGGCACATTATTTCATCTGATCACCCCAACTCATGAACGAGCAACCCTTAATTCTCTGACCAAACACACTGTGGAGTAACATAAGTTTTGCAAGACTCTTTGGGCTGTGTTCGACTGAAAAACTGAAAGAACCTTTTTGAAACGGACATGCAGTTGACCTTCTACCATTTACACTGTCTCTAGGAATGAGTAAGGTTTCCTTACAGAGCGATCGTACAATTGTAAGGAAATAAGATATCTGAAAGAAGAGTCTGCTCTCTAAACGGCGTTGTATAAATTTGCCTTTTATTATTATAAGTCATACTTTAATAAAATATCTGTCCCCGGTGGGGACGGGGGTTGCCTCTGTTAGCGCCACACTAGAGTGTGAAAAAGGTAGCGATGCCACCGACAGGTCAGACGCCACGGGATGGTCTATGAAAGTAAGGTAAACAATGAAATTTCATTTTACATTTTAAAATTCATATTAAAAAAGATAAACTGTGAAACTTCATTTTACACAGGATTACATAAAAATGTTATGAGGATGTTTATTTATACATTAAATACTTGCATGTAAATACATCTGGCGGATTTATAGCTTTAATGCAATTTATTCCAAATAGTTTTTGTTTCGTAATTATTATCGGTATGCATGACTCAAACTAATAGACGAGATTTTAAATAATGCATAGTGATGAGATTTATGATTTTATATGAATACTAAACACACACACTTGACTACGTCTAAATCCAAACTCTGTTAACAGCGCTGAATAAATTGTTGCTATATATAAAATTAAATATTTTAAATTAAACGAAATATTTTAAATTAAACGAAAAATATTTGCTTTGCGAAAAAGATTTTTCAAGCTTTCGTAGCCAGGGAGGAATTGAGAGGTACAGTAGCTAGGAAACACCCAAGGGGAGTTTAAGCGAGCCGAGATACAAGGAAAGAATTTGTAAGCGTAATATTATTTTGAGGCATTCTTCAACTCACTTATAATGATATTATAAACGAATTGAAGCAGGCTTGAAAACCTGACTAAAACACTTATTTTTAAAATCTGAGAATCAAAGGTAAAATAAATCAACCCTCAACCCCTAGGTTGGATGATAGGTGTCTTATCTAACTAGGTCACGGAGATTGTCAAGTTTAATATTTACATTTTAAGTAATAACATTTACTTGAACGTTCAGCGTTACCAATGCTAAAAAAATTAACGCTATCTCATTATGATAATATAATATCATAGGTATAAACCATTAAGTTTTCTTATGATTTAGGCGATTTATTAGTGAGTATTAAAACATTAAAGTTGAAGAATTCTGCAATTGACACAGTATTTTCTCACATGGTGCCAGAGTTACAAATGATATTGTAGCGATAGGAAATAAAGCAAATGAGGCACTTAAACATATATACTCGAACCGGGCAATATCAAAATCAGTCAAGATGATAGTCCACAATAGTATAATATTTTAGTACCAATTTTAATGTGTGGGAGTGAAACGTGGACATATAACGAGAATGAAAAGAGCCGAATAAATGCTAAAAAAATGCGTGCACTTAGAAGAATACATGGAATAATAATGTACGACAGAATACGGAATGTAGTGATTAGGGACGAATGTGAATTTCAGGCTGTTGTATTTAGTAAGATCAAGAAGAGTAATCTAAGGTGATTTGTACTATACATGTAGAACGTATGAATGAAGAATCAAAACAAACATACATTACAAATCTGAGTGGAATGGGTGGTAGATGTAGACCAAGGAAATTTTGGTTGGATCAAGTGAATGATATTAAAGAAGAATATGTAAAGTGAAACTAATCGTAGTAGCTGTATGAGAAGGTGTACGAATGTAGAAAAGACGAAATATGTGAGTCGCGATAGGAACGTCTGCTGGTTTTTCCTTTCTGTCGAATCCGATAGTGAGACGGCGTGATGGTATGTATAAAGTAAAGAACAGCGAAATGGATTCGTGAGAGCAAAGAATAAAACTTGCCTCTAACGATGAGCGGGAGAATATTCCAGATCCACACAATATGTATAATATTGTATTTTATATATAACATAGAATGTCACGAAAACTTGCTTTATTTCACTTTTGTCGGCCAAATCACGAATTTCATTTTAGTAACATGTGAAAGGAAATAAGATATCTTTGCCGCATAAGCGCTGGAATACAGCTCTCGTAGAAATCATTCATAATACAGATAATATAACAAGAATGAAAAGAGCATAACATTTTAAAATATTTTTTATTTATATTATAAATAATAATTTAGACATACATAGCATCACGCCGTTTCCCAGTTGGGGTAAGCAAAGAGGTGAGAGCGCCAAACTTTCTTATTTTGACATACATGTTTCGTTTTTTTCGTCTTCATACTACTATTTCTATGACTACTTACATTTCCTTCTTTCAAAATATTATATAATTCACTTGGTCTACCTCTATCACGCACATTTGTTTTGTAAGTCTTTATTCATCCATTCGTTTCCCGTACCCAATACATTTCATCTTACTCTATAAATCAGCCTTAAAGGCGCATTCATTCCTCTATAAATCAGCCTTAAGGGCACGTCACTTCATTGAGTATTGTCATACATTATCCCCCATGAATTCTTCTCCGTGCATGCATTTTTACAACATTTATTTGGGTAGTTTTAGTCTTTTTTCACTCTTATACATCAAGGTTGGTATCATCATCATTACTATCATCCTAGATGATTAAAACTTTATGTTTAGTCAAAATCTCTGCTTAGATAGTTCACAACAGTATTTTACCACCAATTTTAATGTATGGCAGTGAAACTAGGACGTGAAAAAATACTGAAAGGAGTCGAATAAACGCTATAGAAATTAGTACACTAAGAATATGAACAGAATTATGTGATGAATCAATTACAAAGAATGGATGTAAATTTTAACTGAAGATGAGATAATTCGTGTGTGTAGAACGAATGAATGAAAGAAGACTAAGAAAATAAATATACGGAGAAATTGAAAGAAATATACAGAGGAAGTGGTGGTGAAGGAAAACCAAAAAAATATGATATGGTATTTCTCTCCAATTTGCTTCACATTTAAGTTACCTGCCTAGCCACCTGGTGTAAAAACGCTATTTCACATATCTTGAGAAGCTTTCGAGATCACAAGGAAAACACCAGTGAAATTGTAATAACATAGAAACAGATTGAATGGATTTAAAGTGTTTATACTCTACAACTCTAAAATATGATTATAGATTGTTTAATGACAAAAAATATTTGTTACATATTTATTTGAATTTCATTATATATTTTTTACAGCTTTTACACATTACAATTAAATTATAATTGTCACTCAAATAACGACATTTTATTTATAAACAAAACGGGTGTCCCTCTGACCCAGTTTTCATATAAATGATTAAGCTAATTTAAGAAAGGTACATTTTAAAATGAAATCTCGTTGAAAAGCAGGCTTTGCATTGTGAATCTTCACAATGAAGCCGCCTGTGTCTATGGGAAATGGCAGTCCATCGGGAATAATGGAAGAATGAGCGGATGATTTATCTTCGTCTCTCTGAAGAGTATTGTGCTGTCATTAAATATTGTAGAGAATGAAATATTGGTTGAATACGGAGGTGTACTTAATGAATTTATTACCAACACGATTTCGATCGATAATAAACTGTGAAACACAATCAATCTCGTTCTACTTTACCATAGAACTGATAACATAAAATTATCCCTTTTATCTTTATAACTCGCTGGTCATAATAATAAATTGTATGACGAAACTTAGAAAATATTGCTTGAGTGACCAAAAACATTACCACAAGGGTCATATCAAATGGTGGGAATTATACAAGATTCAAGTCGAAGGAGGCGAATGTTTGAAAAGACCAACACTGTTGAGCCGAGGAAAGCCTTTTGTCCGTAATATACTCGTATAGTTTATATGTTAGTTATAAAATTGACTTAAGATGTTCGAAAACATAACGCTTAAATATTAATAAACCTTTAAAGGAAAATCGTTTACATTCGATACAAATTGGCAGCATTAATTTAATTTTCGTTTTTGTACATGCTAGCAGTACATATGGTAGACATCCAGTGTCAAAGACATTGCTGCAAATACAGGAGATATAACCCATAACATTATCAACTTACACCTCAAATCCATTCTCTGTCACTATAATCAGAAAACAAACCGAATACAAACTCAATAAAGACGCACAATAACATTACAAAATTATTTGAAAAATTGCACACGATTCTTGGATCATGTCACATAGTCATATATTTAGTATTATTTAAGGAATTGTGTATATATATTTATGACGGATATTAGGAATCTTATCGAGCAACCAAACGTCTAGTATTGGATGTAAGGAATTGTTTTGCAGCTATTAGTCATCTCAGAAAACGACAAATGGTATTGATAGATCTTTGAAAGCTAACATACTATATTGATGTAATGATAATTGATTAAAGACAGAAACCGCACGACAAGAAATAGAACAACAAATCATAGCCAAAGACCTTCAAGTATACATACATACCATCATGTCATTTCCCTGTCGGGTAGGCAGAGAGGACAGAACGCCTTACTTTCTTGACTCAACACATATCCTTAGGCTCTTCCACATCCTTACACCTCCTCATATAACCTCTAAGATTTCTCTGACATTCTACTTTTCCTTCTCTCAGAATTTCATTCACTTGATCCAAATATATTTTTCTTGGTCTGCCTCTCATAATTCTTCCACACATCTGCACTGTATTTTGTTAGTATTTCTTTATTCATTCATTCGCCCAAACCATCTCAACGTATTCTCATTCATCTTACTTAACACACCAGCTTTAAGTTCACATTCATCCCTTACCACTTCGTTCCGCACTATATCATACCTTGTCACTTCATTTATTCTTCTCAATACACGCATCTCTACATAATTTATTCGGCTCCACTCAGTTTTCTTCCATGTCCATATTTCACTTACATACATCAAAATGAGCATCAAGAGTTGTAAAATAAGAATGGTTTTAGTTTCATCAAGTTCAGGAATACAAATACTGCACTGATTTTACCAAACAAGGGGCTAGTTTTTAAGTATTGATTTCTCTTGAATGAGCTAAAATAATAGAATAAATGTATTAAAGTGGAATAAACAGTGTTTGATAAAAATAAATTACAATGAATAAATGTATATATGTGGACAAAGAAAAAAAAAATGTGTTTCGGATAGAAAGGCATGCAGATCTATCCTCTCTCCCTACCTCTAATAGGTCATGGTGTGATGGTATGCATGTAGAAATCAATAGTACAATAGAAATACGGAATGGCAGTGCCACCATTGCGTTATTGCATTGGAATATCTACAAGTATGAGTATATTTGAATGCAGTGTAATCGGCCGATATTGTAATCAAACCATGACGGGAAAACGCGTTTTGGTCAGTGCCGTTACCAAATTCATATTTTCCTCATTATCAACATTATTTCCCTTGTATTACGATTTCAATCTATGTTTGCTTGTTTCTTATATTGCTGTTCAAACAAATTTTAATATTCCCAGCCAGTTAGTAATTTTGAGTTAACACATTCATTGGGAACCAAATATTTTTTGTAAATTTATCTCTTTCCTTTCATAAACTGCTTCTCTTACTCAATGTATTACAGTGAAGTCTGGTACGATCGTTCCTCGAATAATCGTTCTCCTGTATGTCTTTTATTTTATACAGTTCCGAATGCATTCTTTATGCGTCGTTTTACCGCACTATTCGTTGAGAATATCGCAGTTTTGTACTATTTGACTCAATCGATAGTATTTTTTCATAACATTGAAACCATATTTCGTAGCAATATATTTAAAAAATATTTTTTTTTAAATTATATTAACGGCATAAGTAAACAATGGAGCAGATCATTCGAGATGCACTTGTTTAACTTGAATACTTGTTACTACATGCTAATTATCGATACCACTATCAATTCCCATCCTGAAGAGATGAGGGGATGCGCAAGCTTGAAGAAGACAGCTCAAAAGGTTGAAGATGTTGATGAAGAAGATCTCCCACTTGCAATATCGTTTTGGGGTAGGCAGAAAGGGGAGAGCGCTAGACTTTCCTATCGCGACACAAATTTTTCATATCTTCTATATCCATCCATACCTTTTGATAGCTTCTATTTTCAATATATTTTCTGCTATTTATCTTGAGATATATGTGTGATTTTGGAATGTACATACTATGTTGCTATCAATAAACATATATTTATTTATTTATTTAAACACCTTCTCATACAGTTCCTCCAATTCTTCGGACTTTTGCATTTCCTTCTTTCAAAATATCGTACACTTGATCCAACCATACTGTCCTATGTCTTCCTCTACCTTTTTTTTTCAAATTAATCACATCCTGTCTTTTTAACAGGTGAGTTCGACTATTCTTATATTTTTACCGCAAACACCCTGCAATATTATCTGCCTTCACTAAATCCCTTGCATTCCTTATCTGACTTAATACAATCCATCCTTTTTATGAATCATTAGAACAGGTCTGGGGAAATATGTTGACTGAAGCGCCGTATCGAGAATTTAAATATTAGAGCAATCCGCCAAATAAAGTATATTTTTTTACTAAACTCAAGATTTATTATCACATAAAAAGACAATTAATTATACAATTAAAAAAACGTGTGATGTGTGTGAACTCGGAGGTAAGAGTTATAGTGTATTGGCGAGTACGGCTTATGTATGTATAAACAAATTCTTGGCAATGAGAACGGATGTGCATTGCACACGGATACAAAAGTCACACACTCACATATTACAATTAAAAAACATAAATTATATAAACAAAACCAAAAAAATGTACAATGTAAATGAAAAATTGTATATAGATTGCGGACAGAATTCCCTCTAAGCTGCGCTGCATCGCAACTCATGCAATGTTGCCTCATATCATGAGCTGGGCTGCCACATACTATACAGAATTCTCCATACATAATTTTGACAAAATAAATAAATATTAAAACATGTTCTCGAATTTTCCGCAACATAACATAAAACTTCACAAAAATAAATTATTTGTTTCCAAGAACTTTAAGTCCACGTTCGTTAGACTTTTATCAGTTCCTATGTACTCGTATATTTAATAAGAAACAATAATACTAAGGCGCTATGAAAGTGTGTTCACCACTAACTTGGTCGGACATTTTTAAATAAAATTTTGTTTTCAGTTTTAGCGTTACAAAAATATTTATTTACTTATATTTTATTTTATTTTTACTGTGTATTTAACTGTGTATTTTATTTTCACAAATGAATATTAGAAAAAGTTAAGTTTTGGCCAAGCAAATTATCTTGTAGCACGACAAAAACGGTTAAAACTGTACCGCACAGAATGTTCTCTTATACTCAGCAGAAAAATATAAAGTAAACATTGCTAGCGGGCAACATTCAAATACGAAGCAGGCATTCAAATACGAAATATGGCCCGCGAGCCGTAATTTGACCAGGGCTGCACTATAGATTCTAATCTCCTTTGGACTATAACTGAATACAAACATCCATTCGTAGAACTACGCACACTTGATAAAAAGTATGAATCAATAAAAATTATTGATTTACTGTAAACGAATGACGTAGACCTGATATATAAAAATACGTCACTTTGAATATTTTTTGGTAATAAAAAGTTAGTCAACGACGCTGAATGTTAAGTGAGTCACGCGTCCACTTGGGTTGTACCTGCCCAAGTCATTATACCTGCTATCTAGAATCGAATCCATTCAAGTGGAACGTCATCAATACCCGATAAACAACATCTGAACAAATAAATGCCTGTACAAAATACAACCTAACATTTTTGGATTAGAATAGTATTTTGTAAATATTTCCAATTCTTTGTAAAATCCTGATTCCCACAGATAATACATAACGATAAATTAATAATATTATTTCGAAAGTATACATACCATGTTCCTTGCAGAGTAGAAAGAGAAAACAGATCTTCGTATATTTCTATCCAATAATAATGACAATAAAAATAAAACTACAATTGAGAGTGGCATTAAGATAGCAGACTTTCATCAAGGGCGCTCTATCTTGAGACTTAAACCCAAGATAGAGCGTCCTTGATGATTGATTAAAAATATTACAAAACATAATTAAGTGTAAGGATATGAAGGTGGTGGCTGTGGATATTACATTATGAGCTTCTCCGCATCTGCATATGTTTAGAATATTTGGTAAGAAAATGTTAGAAAACTAACCAAGTGAAGACGAACTAAAAAAACTTTATAGATCTTGCAATATGTAATCGTAACACATTCGGCTTTAGATGGAGTATAGTGTATATGTATAGTGTTCATATATAATATAATCAAATATATTGGTAAGACTTATTGCTAATAACGGTAATCCAATAGTTTTTGTAGTTAATATAATATCCAGAATTTGGTACAGAATATGTTTTATTAGATCACTATTGAATTACATACCGCTACATTCACTACGCTAAAAATGTAAATGCAGATTGTGGAAAAATCTGATTCAGTTTCCCCAAAAAATAAAAATACAAACATAAAACTTTCGCTACCCCGTGGTAGCATAAAATCATTGAACTACGATGCTGAAAAATATGTAAAATAACTGGTTTGCGTAAAGCAAAACCCCCCTTGATATTGGCGTAGGTTGCTTTTTTGTTCGAAAAACTTATTTTCATTCTAAAAAAATATATTTATTACTTTTACTTATTTCGCGGAACGCTAGCCTTCAGAACTATACTCTTTGATTAATTGGTCTCGTTACAATAGTTTTTTAGCGTGGTTGAGTTGGGGTTTGAAAAGCTTGTTAAACAGGTCCATCAACAATTCTTCCGACTGGAGACGCTCGCTGTGCCATTGCATTTCAGCGAGAAAATAAATGCTTCTTTTCAGCAGTTCTAGTGTTAAATAAAGCGTTTGAATTATGCGTATTACTTATTGAGGTTTTATGTAACAATTTTAAATATTTATGGTGCATTTTTAACTGTCCTAAAATAAAATAAAAATCAATTTTAGCTGAACTGATTTAGTTGAAATATACAAAAGTTTGACGTTGAATTAAAATTATTCCAGTTTCAAAGAAATCGTGAAAAATAGTGAACAGAAATAATGAAAGAAAAAGTACACGTGATAAGAAACAAAGTCAATGGACACTAAAACATATGATATATACTCGAATCGTAAAATATTAAAATCTGCTAAGATAATATTCCACACCAGTATTTTAGTTTCAATTTTGATCCATGGGAGGGAAACTTTAACATGAAAAAAAAACTTGATGGAGCCGAATAAATGATGTAGAAATGCGCGCACTGAGAAGAATACACGGGGTGACAATGTCTGACAGAATACGGAATGAAGTGATAAGGGATGAATGTGAACTTAAGACTGATATGTATTGAGTAAGATCAAGAAGAGCACTCTGAGATGCTTTTGGCATACAGAGCAAATGTGAGTGGTAGGCGTGGTAGAGGAAGACAAAGGAAAAGAGGTTGAATCTAGCGAATTATATTTTGAAAGAAGGAAACGTAGCAAATTAGAGATATAGTAGGAGTTGTATGATAAATTGAATAGATGTAGAAGAGACTAAGGATGTGTTTGGAGATAGATAAGTCTGGCACTTTTTCTTTTCTGCCTACCACGACAGGAAAATGGCTCGATGGTATGTATACATGTATAAAAATCATGTTCGTTTGGACGCATACAAAAGTAATCATTAAACACTATGCAACTATATTTTAATTCAACTAATTCAATTCACCCTACACATAAAAAGAATCCATCCATGCTGGTCAACAGCCTGGCTGGCACGCCCATAAAAGCAGCGGCCGAACTAGCCCTGGTGATCTATGACTATACTAATAACTCATTTTAAGGCCGTTGGGGGATCAGCCGATCGGCCCCGAGGCCTGGGAGAAACCCTAAGGAAGGCTCATCTGGGAGTCTTATCTGCGAATATCTGCCTCTTACAGACAACCTGAAAAATATAGAAGTCGTATTCTCCTTGCCACGCGACTCGACGAAGAGAGGAACTCCAGAATTTGTGATCAAAAAATTAAAAAAAAATTAAAAATTAAACTTTACATAATTTCTTTAATTTTTTTTATACAATTTCTTTAAAAAGTTATATTAGGACAGAGCCGCCAAGTCTAAATAAATCTGAGTAATACTTTTACATACTAAAACGCCATTTCTTTGTAGGATAGGCAAAGGGACAGAGCGCCAAAAGTTCCTATTTCGACACATTTTCCATACGCCTTTTCATAAAATTCATACGATTTCTTTGACTTTCTACGTTCCTTTTTTCTATATTATCATTCCCTTGATCCAACCACATTTTTTTTGGTCTTCTTCTTTCACGCCTTTCACTCACATTTGCACTATATATTTGTTTATTCAGTAGTTCGTTATACTTGTCCAAACTATCTCAGAGTGGATTCTTCATCTTACTGAACACATCAGCCTTCAAAAAGAAAAAGTTTGAAAACCACTGAGCTACTTTATATATTAAAACATAGCATTTTGAGGTGATATTTTAATATGTATCAGCATTATAATTATTTACATATGTTTTTAATAATTATTATTAACAGTCCATCTCCAAGAGACAGTACATATTTCTGATCAGAAGACAGTTGTGTGATCATATCTCATCTGTTAAATCTATCTTTCGTAGTTCTTCCTAATCACTTCATTCCGTATTCTCTCATTCATTGACACCCCATGTATTCTTCTCAATACACGCATTTCAACAGCATTTATTCGGCTTCTTTTAGTATTTTTTCCACGGCAACGTTTCACTCTTATATATCAAAGTAGATGCTTAAACACGATGTGAGTAATACTTGAAAATAAAAATCAAACTTGTCTACAGTGTTAACAAACAATGTGTCGTAATTGTGACGTCAAACTCAAAAAGCTTTTTTACTCGGAATTGAAACTTTTTTAAGCATGTGAAACGCCAACCAAAAAATTACTTGTATTGACTCATTTATTATTTTCGACTTAATTCTGAACTGGTTTACTGCCTGGAGCTACTTGTGAACAAATTTGTACATAACAACTGATAAACATAAAGGATATGAAATCGAGTTTGGCTGTGGGCGTTTACCAACTTTCTCCTAAGTCGAGAATGTAATATCGAAGTAATTTAGTATTACAGAAATGGATGAGCGAGCCACGTGTAAAATCAATAATTTCTTCTAAAAAAATCCAAATATTTCTATTATGTGTAGTATACAAATATTTCAATAAAATATAATTCATATCATCACGCTATGTCCCTTGCGGGGTAGGTAAAGAGAACAGATCTGCAAACTTTTCTATCCAAGCACACAACTTTCCCCTCGTCCACATTCATACATCTCATCATACACAATCATACTTCTCACTTCATCTTCTTTCAAAATCTGGTCCATTTAGTCCAGCCACATTTTACTCGGCCTACCTCTTCCACGCACACCTTGCACTTCTGACTTATACTCGTTTTTCATTATTTTGTCATTCACTCTCTCTACATGTCGAAACCACCGTAAACTTCCTTTCATTTAATTTAAAATATCCATTGTATTGATGCATGCATAAAACGTATTATTATATTTAAAACTTCTGAAGCATAGATTCGAAATTCGCACACAATTTTCTAAAAATGTAATAAATTAATTTCATTATTTCATCAATGGTCGATATCAACCACTAAATAATATTTGTTATCAATCAACAGAAGAAATCGAAGATGATAAATATATACATACATATCATCACACCAGTCCCCTTAAGACGACAGACCGCCAGACTTTCATATCTCGGCACACCCACATCCTTTGCCTCTTCTACATCTCACACAACTCCTACGATTTCCTTGACTTACATTTCCTTGCTTAGTGATATCATACACTTGTTCCAACCAAACTTTCCTCGGCCTTCCTCTACCACGTTTTCCACTCACATTTGCACTATATATATTTGTTTTGTAATCTTTCTTTATCTTACTCAGCACATCAGCCTTACGTTCATATTCATCCCTATCACTTTATTACAACACTTTTTTTTTTATCCACTTTGCACGGATTTATCCTGTTACACAAAGAGAGTCTGCTTCTAGCGTTAGCTTATTCGTTAGGAATAATATCAGCCAGGATTCTTCTCACACTGCTAGTCGGTGCCGAGAATATATCAACCGTGTCATTCAGTTGGTTCAATATCTCTATACCACGCGTGACTGAGTGTTTAGCCATGATATTCGTCTTGTAAGTTGGTATGTAGAACAGAGGGTGATTCCTTGCACGGCTATATTTATTGGGTAAATATAAACTTAGTGCTTCTAGAATCACGGGACAGTTAAAGGAACCTTGGAAAACCTTCATTAGGAATATCGCAATGGATTCTTGCCTTCTTGTTTCGAGGCTTCTATAGTTACACACCGTGAGAAGTTCGGCACGGTGAGCATATTTTGGGTATTTAATGTAGCATTATATTATATAACTACACTATCGTTAGCGGGTTTATTGTCATGTGGTAATATCTTACAACCAACCAGAAAAATATTTAAGAGGCCTCAAGTGAAAACCAGACATTTATACCATTTATAAAAAATATGTAATAACGGGAATCGAACCCATAACCTCCTGATCGAAAGACTTTTACCAACCTAGGCAACAGGGTTGTTTACTTGTCAATAGCTATTATTTATAGTTTTCTCACCATTCAAATCTCCACACACATATTTCGCCTTAACCGTATCCATACACCTTCTCAAAACAACTCCTACAATTTTTCTTACTTCTCACTTTTCATTCTTTCAAAATATAATTCACTTGATCCAACCATACTTTCCTTAGACATCTCTTACCACGACTCACATTTGCATTGTATGTTTGTTAATATTTTTCCATTTATTGGTTCCACGTGCCCAAACCCTCTCCGACTCCACTTTTTCATTTACTCAGCACATCAGCCTTAAGTTCACATTCATCCCTGATCCCTTCATTCCGTATTTCACCAAAAATTGTCACCCCATGTATTTTCAAGCATTTCTACCCAAGTGCAAGCATTTCTATAGCAATTTGTTGGGCTGTTTTAAGTCATTTTTCACGTCGACGTTTCACTCACATACATCAAAGAGATACTAGAATACTGTTGTGGACTTAGCACATTATTTAGCTAGGACTTCTTAAATGTCTTTATTTCAGACAACGGCTGTTGAATTCGCATTAGAGGTTACCTAGACCTTAATAAATAGATCCGGTCGACAAGCCTGAGAAACCATCAGGTAGGCGTAATGTATGCATGCAAATTTGCTTTATTGCATGGGATTTTCACTGTCACTATCAAGCAAAGAAAAAGTTGTACATGTGAGCTGTATGCCTTACTTATCAATTAAACAAAGCAACAAATAGAATACAAGTTTGTTAGTTTTCAAATGTTTTAATAACTCGGTTTAGTATTTAGTAAGATACAGGTAAAAGTCTAGTTTATTGGAGACAAGACAAAAGAAAGGCAACAAACCCAGATCCATTTAAATTGAGTGTCCACTTTAAATTACCTGGTATTACTTATTTTTTGTCTTGTTTTTCATCAATTATTTTTTTCAGACAATTATTTGTAATGTAAATAAATAAATAATCGGGTACAAGAATATTCTTTAGAGCCAAGGATAGTATAGTTGGATTAAGCGAATGAAATTTTAAAAGAAATTAAATGAAGTATTCGAGTAAACCCTTTTTAGTATTTTTTTGGGAATTTTATGATCTTATATGAACACCATATACATACACAACACTCCACCTAAAGCGGAATGTGTTACTATCACGTATTGGAAGATCTACAAAGGTTTCTAAGTATGTAGTTTTATTGCCAAATATGTTTTGTATATAGGGAATGAAATACACAATATTACTGACTTGAAATAAAAGTTGTCAACTGGTCTCAGAGTCTTACTGCGTGGACAGTAAAAGAGACGTAAGAAAAAAAGAACGGTGAACTGCGCAAGTCAATAAACAAAATCTGCTTGAGCGAAGGACATGCCAAGACGCTAAATATTTTTCGGCGAAATATACAATAACAATATGCGAATTTTGCATATACACGTATTTCTCACATTCAACCGATCAAGTTCTTTCTGATATGATCGTACATTTTTCAGGTTCAAGATAAATATTTTCAAACATTTTATAGACGCTGTAGAACTACGAATGTAACATACTTCTGCATGGTTCAGAATTGGAAACAATATCTATAGATTGCGCGAGCGAATTTGTGGTTTTGGTGAGCAGAAACCTTTGTAACACTTACAGGCAATTAAGAGAAAAGAAAAGCCTTCGGCTAATCTCACATTAACTATGAAATTATTTCAAATACGTAACTATGAAAAAATTGTGTTAGTACAAGACAAAATAAAGTATTCAAATACATGCCGATGTAGCAAAACGGAAGATTGTGTAAATTTTTGATGTTGCGAATGTAACGTATTTATACGAACAACAATATTTTGCATGCAAAACAAACAATGAAACGGAGGAGAAAATTGCCGACCAATTTTCATGATAAATTTAATAAGCCATATAAACAACCCTCGTAAAACATGAATCCTTTTCCATATTGAAGAAAATAACATGGAAATTTTCAAAATGTTATCCGCGCTGATGTAACAAGGTAAATTTGACATTTAGTATTTTTTAACTGTTATGATAATTTATGATAACAAGCAGAATAACCCCACCCCTTATTGTGATTTCCCAATTATATACTTAGAACCATGTTTGTTGGTTCCATGGCGTTGAAAGATCTGCCTTTACATGTTATGGATATGGGTGGGGTGCACTGCATCACGAAGCACTTGAAATGAACCTTTTGGTTGATCAACCGGAAAACATAAGTGATCACGCCGTATCCCTTTCGGGGAAGTCAGAGAGGAGAGACATCCACCCCTTCATATCAAACAGCTTTTGTCTCATCGAGACTAATAAATCTCGTCATACACACTTTTCAGTGTCTCTTGCTTCTTATCTTTCCCGCAGTCAAAATTTATGCATCTTCCATTTTTCTTCGGTCTATTTTTTTTCGGGAATCAATCGAATAAACTGAACAAAAAACGAATATAGTTCATTTTTTTGGTAAAAAAATTATAATAAATTTCTAGTTATTGAACCAAATTGACCACTATTAAAAATTGATTCAAATAAACACAGAAATTGAATAAAACTTGTTAATAAAATTGTGAATATCACCAACATTTCTATTCGATCAGGAATACCAGAGATGCCATAAAACGATTCCATCCAGGTCGGTCTACAGCCAGCATACCACATCCGCTCATGTCAGGCAGATTCTGAGAATCTCCCTGTCGTAACACCGGTGTACTCGTATATTGTAGGTAGGCAGATGCCCGATTCGCCTACTAAATTATACGTGATATAACAGTGCAGTTCTTGCCAGATTATTTAGAACAAATAATTTATGTATTTTCTCTTTCATAAATTCCTCAATTGTGAGAGAATAAATTTTTACTAAAAGCGTAAGAATATTTTTTTAAAAGGGGTTTTCAGTAGAAAGAAAAGCCTGAAAAACAACTAACATTACAGGGGAAGAAGTGCGGAAAGAAGACGTAACTCTGGATTGAGGAACTTACGGAAGTGTTTTCACTAAGATATAACATAATTGTTTCGAGCTGTCGCGACAATCGGTTCAAATGTCAAGAGAGCCATGATGTGCGTCAACGTCCGAAAATGAGAGAAACTTTGAAGAACAAGAAAATAATTGAGGTTTATGTAATACATACAGATCATCACGCCAGAGAACAATCTCCGAACATTTTTATTCAAGCACACAACTTTCGCCTATTCAACATTCATACATCTCGTGATGCACAATATTCTTTTATTCATACTTCTCACTTGACCTTTCAAAATTTGGTCCATTTGGCCCACGTTTTTCTCGATCTACCTCTTCCACGCACAGCTTGCACTTCTGACTTGTACACTTGCTTAGCCATTCTGTCATCATTCATTCTCTCCACATGTCCAAACCATATTAAAGCTCTTTTCTTTATATTACTTAAAATATAAATTTTATCCATGCATTCATTTCGCCTTCTTTTACACCACCAATTTTCGTAAGTGCACACATTTCCATAGTATTAATCTTACTTTTATCCATCCAATTCGATTCAAAGGATAATTTTATAAAGTGCCGTAACTCGAGAAACGAACCCACTATTATTCATTTTATTATTAGTCTGGCAGCTTTACCAGCACTCTAGTGAATCACGTTTACCACTTTGTTTACGTACAGTACAACCTTGTCGGATTATTGCCCTGCGGAAATCTCTCCCAACCGACCAGAAAAACAAGACCTTTAGTGAAAATCAGACTGAAAATATTTTTTTAACTAAGTTGCAGCGGGAATCGAACCCGAAACCTCCGGAACGGAAAACAGGCAAGTGTCTTACCAACTAGGCCACGGTGGTCGTCTATGTTTCAAGTCCATGTTTCACTTTCATACGTCAAGATAGGCACCAATACACTATTAAGTAGTCATTTTGTGATAAGTTTATGTGATGATTATTTATATTTAAATTATTGTACGATGTAATGCTTTGTAAGGCGACGAAGTTTTCTGAATAAAAGGGGGGGGGGGGGGGGGAGTTGTGGAATAAATACACGAAACAAGTTAATATTTCTGTGCCTTATTGTCTTCAGTATATGTGCTGATTTACTTATGCTGAAGACAATGTACAAAAAACGAAGAAAGTAGCGAGCATTGTGTGGTGATTGTTTCTTGGGCAATTATTCTACTAAAATCCACAAAGCGGAACAGTTTCCGTGTCTCGAGAGTCGAGAAGAAAGGCCGAAAATGAAGAGAAAACAAAACGAACGTACGAGTAGATCGATAGTTTTAAATGTAAAACGATTTAAGCGTAAAATTAAAACTAAGTAAACGCTGTGGAAGTACGGAAATCTCTAGTTGTTATTTGAAGTTAACATATCTTAGTTCAATTTTAATTGATAAACATTTTATTCCAGCCAGTGTACAGAATGCTGCAATGAAATCATGATTTTGGAAAAGATACCAAATTATTAAAAAAATACTGTAAAACATGAAAAACAACATTAATAATACAGTATCAATAAAAAAAATTAAAAAATTCAAATTTTCTATTTTCTCCCTTTTAAGTGAAAGCAGTAGTTTTTTACATACATACCCAAAAAATGGTGATAAGATCCATTTATATATAGTTTTAATAATTATATTTTTAGATTCAGCAATACAACAAAAAAAACGGCGATCGGTCAAAGGCGACTTAACGGCGGTTGTTCAAAGGCGAATTAACAGCGGTTGGTCAAAGAAATATTTAAATTTCTGGAAATTCCCAGAGTATTGATTTTTTTATTTTAAAAGCAGAAATTATAGGAGTATGGTAAACGATTTCCACCATTTATGACATTATCGTATCATTTTACAAAAATTATGACGACCTCCAGTGGCCAGGTTGGTCAGTCGCTTGTCTTTCAAACCGGGGGTTGCGGGTTCGATTCCCTTTGGAACCGATTAAAAAAAAAGGATTACAGTTTGGCTTATACTTAAGGCCTTTTAAACATATTTCTGATCGGTTGGATATTATTTAAATTTTAATTTGGCTGGTTCATTGCCATGTGGCAATAAGCCAGCCAGGTTGTACTGTATACGAGTACAACCAAAATGTAATAATACAACACAAAATAAAAATAAAGTTTAAAAAACAAGGTTCAAATATACAATACTAATTCATTTTATCAAAATATGGAATTAAGTTAAAATTAGAATAAAATAAACAAATTTTGATTAAATATACCTAATTGAATATACATAGGTACATACATATCATTATGCTGATTCCCTATCGATATAGTTAGAGAAGACACATCGTCAGGCTTCTGACATTTAATTTCCCTTCTTTCAAAATAACATTCACTTCACTCGACCATCATCTACTTCGCCTTTCACTAACATTTGCACTTCATATTTATTTTGTTAGTATTCGTAAAGGACATTACAGGGAAATAAAAAAATAGTCAAATAATAATATATAATTTTCCTGTCGAAGGAGTCGAAGCAAATCGAGCTATAAAACTATTGTCTATCTGGTTAACTTTTCGATTTCTCTGAAACATCATCTCATACGACTCCTGCGATTTCTATCTTTTCATATTTCCGCATTTTACAATTAAGTTTTCTTAGTCCATCCATATCTTTATTAGACGTATTTTTACTAAATCACTTACTTTTTCATTGTATAAATAATTTGTAAATTATTTATTTAACATTTTGACAAAAATTATCAACAATAATTGACAAAAAAATATTAATTCTAAACAAACCCATAAAATCACAATTATTTATCATCAAAATAGGTAAATTGCGAGTTTCAAAATAGACCTTTGCATGTGTACAGTACCCGGCGGTAAGTAATACACATCG
The DNA here is from genome assembly GCA_949825065.1 of Odontocerum albicorne. Lineage (NCBI taxonomy): Eukaryota > Metazoa > Arthropoda > Insecta > Trichoptera > Odontoceridae > Odontocerum > Odontocerum albicorne. The sequence goes on from OX463845.1 coordinate 13,959,049, forward strand.
GACTTAAGAAAGGGACTGTCGACCATAATCGGCTAACTTCGGCTTTGTAGAGCGTCGTCTCTGTCGTACGATGCGCCAACAATCCGGTCGGGGAACTACTGACAAATCGCGACGGAACACGTGTATGAATGACACAGACGACGCTCCACAAAGTCGAAGTTAGCCGATTATGACCGACAGTCTCTTTCTTAAGCCCGATGTGTATTACTTACCGCCGGGCACTGTACGACAATTTTTTTAACGTAATTAAATTTTAGAACTAGTTAAACTAAATAACCTTAATATATAGGGTGGCCCATAATTCGCGATCCAATACTTTCGAGGCGCTGTTGTGGATCTTGTGACTTCATGCGCCAATTGAATTTTGAATAGAAACAGATGCAAATCGTTTAAGATTCGTTGCAGTATCGATCGAGACACTCCGAGCTTGGCTGAACGTCGTCTGGTTGCCCACTTGATCATCATCAACACTCTTACACCCGTTCAATATTAGTGCGGATGAGACGCGGTATTCCAGCTCCAGCTCGAGGTTACTTAACTACTAATCTCTCCTGTCGAAAACGTGCAAATAATCTCCTCCAAATAATCTTCAATCTTGCTGGATTTACTTCAGTGAATCTCCATCAGTAAAATGACGTCGATATTTACATTGGTTCCAATAATTAACACTTGATTTGCGATTTGCAGTTCGACCACTCCCGTTTGTTTCTATTTCAATAAATTATCTATGATAAAACTATGAATATAAAACAATCTGTTAAAAAAAACAAAAATATCTGAATGTTTAAAACTAATTGGTCATCCTATAGTTCAGGCATGACCAACCTGCGGCTCGCCAGGGTGTTTTGTACAGTCCGCAAGCAGTTTTTTTTTTAAATGAAAGAAATAATATTAAAATATAGTTTAATAATAGAGAGAGAAACACTCTCGATTTCCGACATGAAGACGAAGATTTAAATCAAAATATGAAAATCTTATTTAAATGTGACGCATGATATAAGTGTAATATTATATAGAGAAAAAAAAATAAAAGAATATACAACATAGGTACATATTTAAACTTAAAGTGTAATAAGGTATATAAAATAATATTAATATTTATTAAGATATTTATGTAATACGAGTATGACACTCATATAATGTGAACTGTATTTATTATGTATTCAATAAAAAAACAATCAATGTAAGAATTTGGCGACCCTCATGGGTGCTGGGATTAATACGTTTGACTTACGAACCAAGAGTCCCAGGTTCGATACCCGGTGGTGTCACAATTTTTTCCACGTTGACACCGGGCTACTACGATCCAGCGTACCTAAAATATCTTAGGGTGACGCTTTACAGCAGCATATTTATTAGCAAGCCGAGAGTATACTTGAAACAGTGCTCTTGAGATGATATGCATATTAGTTAAAAAAATACACGTGCTGCTCGAGCTTTTATCCAATACTGGTTTTAGCATATAGCCCAAAAATGTTGGCTAGCCCTTTGAGACAGTACTCACGGAGATGTAATGTTTGTACAAAATACAATAGTTGGCAAGCTCAAGGAGCCTGTTTGGAGTATGGAGCAATCAGCAGTAAAGTAGGCAATGAAGCCGTGGAAATGAAGTTTAAGGTTACCAGCGCCCAACACTCGGTATCGTGAGATTAGTCGCGCCTTCCACACTTACACGTGTTGACACCATCAACTCGACGGCTTTGCTTAATACGGATTGATTTTTATTTATTGTGCCATTGTCATCATCATGGGTTATACAACGTATTTACCGACCGGAGCATTTCAAGAAAAGCAAAGTTGGAAGTTCATAATGTAATCTTGGTTCAACAACAAGGATGTGCGAGCGAAATTTAGACGTGGTAAAAAAGTGAAGAAATGATGATAAATATGTTAAGAATGAAAGCGTTGAATAGAATGTGTGGAAAAACTATCTATGACAGAATAAGGAATAAGGACATGAGGAAAGAATGCGGATTCAAAGAAGATGTTGTGTTTAAGATAAATAATGGAGGATTGAGATGGTTCGACCGCGTAGAAAGGTGAAAGATTCACAAAAATATCTATAAAAATAATATAGAAGGTACAAGAAGTTTGGAAAGATCTTTAAAAATATGACATGACCAAATTAATCACATTTCGAGAGAGGGGAGTGAAAAAAAGCCTTTATTATAGAAATACGCATGAGATGTATGGACCAGGCAGAAGCGAAAGACGTGTGATAGGACAGAATGTAGTGCAGATCCGTTCTCTTTTTCTACTCCAATTAGGGACATGGCGTGAAGATTACCATAATTTTTAGGCATTTGTAAGTTTACTGCTGAACATCTTTTCCAAAATCGACACCTTATGCTTTCAATTAATTATATGAGTATAATTTATCCACCATACCTTCTTAGATCGTTCTTTCGAGTTTTTAGTTCCTTTGAAGTACAGATTATGGAATGAATAATTGTCACCTCTAGTTCTCCATTCTGCAGCTCACACTTACCATAGTGTTCCATTCCGTTGATAATAAAGGTTTTTGTTTATTTATATATTGCCCCATCTAGGGCGATCTACACTAGAAGGTCGAAATCTTTATTTTTTATGAGCACGACGTCACGTAATAACAAAGAAGAAACTGCCCAAAAGGATTTCTCTTCCAGTGGTTACACACCTGAGTGTGTAAAGAATAGTAGCGAAGACGGATTAAGAGAAGGTAAATAACTCACAGTGCGGAAAATATACATATATAGTATAGCTGTTTTAGACCTGGAGTTCAGAGTCTAGCAAGTTGCCAGTACTTTTACTAAAAACTTCGATTGTGGCAAAATTATCCTTTGACGACACTAGATCGGATTAGTCAATCAGTCCGAAGATGACCCGATATCCCTTCGAAAAATATTGACTCCATTATCATGGCAGTACCAGAATATGTTATCTGTGGATTGATTTAAATGGTCACCAATAATTATTTTACTCAAAACCTTTTTATTTGATAACTGAACTCATAAAATCTAACTACTATTACATTCAAATTAACTGATTTATATAAATCGCCATCAACGGCAACTTAAAATATAACACAAACAATGTTTCTTCCTTTTGAAGCCAGAAACAACATTCAATCACGCTTCGCGCATCTATAGTTAGGGACTCGCCGTGATACCAATTTATTTTGATTGCCTCCTTATCAGGCAGGCACAACAGCCAACAGTGGTCCTTATTACTGACTGCGAGTAGCGAGGATACCCGGCAACATGTTTTATGTTATATGTTGCCAGCCTTAAATACTCATTCGCCAGTCACTCACATTTATCGTCAAATGAATTGTTTTTATATTTTATTTATTTATTAAGGGCTGTATAAGCTTTTACAAAATTATAGAAACTAAAACAAAGTTATAGGTACTATTTAAAACTTTGATGTATGGGAGTGAAACGTAGACGTTGGAAAATACCAAAATGAGAATAAATGCTGTAGAAATCCATACACTGAAAATAACAAACGTGGTGACATTGTATGATAGAATACGGAATGAAGTGATTAGGGATGCATGTGAACTTAATGTGGATGCGCTAAGTAAGATGAAGAAGATAACTCGGAGATGGTTTGGGAATGTAAAACGAATGTATGGAAAAACATTAACACTAACAAAACATATATTACAATATTATGAAAGAAGAAAATGTCAAGATGTGTGTCGGAGAGGTGAAGGACTCGTGTCGAGATCAGATCCATCAGAAATTGAACGTTAATCGTTAAACCACGACTTTTTTTCATAATATTATTCACTCAGATTAACCATTATTTTCTATTTTTTTCACTCGTTCTTCCCAGTCACATTTGTATTATTAATTTGTTTTTCAGCCTTTCATCATTCGTTTAATATATCCAATGGTAAGAGCACACATGGATACATACGAGTATGTTAAAACAAATTACTCTTTTTAGTTCTAGAAAACCTTTAGTCTAGTTCACAGTTTATTTGAACAACTTCATTGCGTATTGTTTGAAGATATCGTTACACCACATATTCTCTTTTTTATTTTTTCGTTTCCTTTCATTCCTTTTTCATACTTCCAATATATCAAAATTGACACTTAAATATTGATTTCCATTATTTTAGTAGATTTTGACATTACCAACATGTAAGCGCCGTGGCTCAGTAGTAAACATGCTTATTACGAATCCAGACGTCCCAATTTAGATTCCAGAGCTGATTTTACTTTCAGACTTTTTCATCGTAATGTATTCCTGGCGCTTACTTTGGCTGCCTAGTAAATTGTTATACATATCTTAGGTTAAACAGTGTTAAAAAATATTGCGCTGTATGCGTGCTTAGTTATTTTACTGACAGACTAACAAGCATACATACACGCTTTCGATTTTATTAATATTAATAGCGTCCCAGGAAATATACGAGATCAATAATAAAGCTCCTCGTACAGTCCTTGGTCAGAGCATCACGGAACACAATGGCATCATTATCATACCTGTTCTTCAGGTTCGACTCCCTGTTGCAGGAATTCCAGAAATTCTTGAACGATGACCGTAGAAGTATACAATGACCGTGTAAAATCATGAAATCATCTTGTGAAAGCCGTAATATTTTCATGTTCGCTTTGGTGTTGAATCATAACTTGAAGCAGTAAAATTCAGATAGAATTATTTTATATAAGAAAGAATCGAGGTATAATCTGACAAACAATAAGTGGAAAATGAGCTTTTTTGTAAATTGAATGTCTAACTATTTTTTTTTAATGTTTACTCGGAAAAAAATAGTTTACTCGTAAAATTTAGTTTACTCGTAAACAAATTTTACACCTGATTGTTAATCTATCATTTTACAGCCTAGAACTTCCATTACATTTTTTTTTCACGTCAACAATACTCAAACCTATTCTTGACATATATGTAAAACACACGTACAGCAAAACATACGGATTCTGTCGGCTTTTAATATACATAATTACTTGGATCAAATATAAATTTTGACAACGTTATATCCTAACGGTAAGCGTACTTACGGCGGTTGCAGCAGTTGCCGCATATTTTATGTTTATGTATTCATCAATTTTGTTGAAGCATGGACACTAACAAACTCAAGTCATCACAAAGAAACTAGAATATTTTAAAATGTGGCGATATCGAAGAATGCTACGTGTCTCACGGATTGAGGAAATCCGTAATTATATTTTGAAACGGATGAATAAGTATAGTTAAGTATTATCCACTATCAAACGGAGATAGTTGGAGTACCTTGGACACATACTGCGAGGACAAATATAAATGAGATTCTTCAACTGACATCGCTGGAGAAAACTCAGGACAGAAGAGTGTGGGAAGAAGACGCATCCTTCTGGTTAAAAGACGTACGGGAGATAATAGTTAAAAGACGTATTACACTTTCGTTGTATAAAGTATAACCTGGCGGGCTTATTGCCGGCCATATGTGTCAGTATCTTCAATATATGTAGTAATGTATTTTAACCAACCAATAACATGTTAAAGAGGCATTAAGTGGAAACCTGACTGGAATTATTTTTAAAAAAATCTGGGTTTCAACGGGAATCGAATCCGCAACCTCCGGGTTGGGAGACAAGCACCTTAGCATCTAGGCCACAGAAGTCGTCCTCCGAACCTCCGAAGAGGAAAAGAAAATAAATGGCCGTTGATAGCTATAAAATAAAAAGCTATATTTCCGTTTAAATAGTTATTAAGTCACAAATATTATTAACGGTCGATAATTTAACGCACGGAACGGTTGTAATGACTTGGTTTGTAATAAAATTTCTCTTGGATACCGCGAAGTTTTTTTTACTTTCCAGTTGGTTGTTGCAAGTATTATAGTGTGAATTCTTGTAACATTATCATGTTTATTACAACGTTTCCTCCATTCGCATTTTACAAAATATATTGTAAAAATAATATCTTTCCATAAAAAAAGTGATTATCTGTTGCAATAAACACGAAACACAAAATTACTTTATAAAAATACTTATGGTACGGATGCCATGAGCCAAGATATCAAGTATTGAATTAGATTCTTTACTAATAATTTTAACAGAGACTATTGTCGCTCGAACTCGATCAAATTTCGACCTCCGTGGGGGTTGAAAAAAATCATCTAGATTTTTTTAGAGATAAAAGCAAAACGATACAAAAAAAAACATTAATATGTAAAGATTCCCCATGATTAATTTTTTTAAATTATATATTGAGTCTCGATTAATCTTATACGACTTCCCACCTCCCTCCCGCACCCTGATCAGACATCACTTCAGTATAAAATGGACAGCAACCTGGCCAGGGAGCATTGACAGACGTTTTTCAGTCCAGATCTTTACTTGTACATAAACAGAAAAAAAATTAACTATAATGTTTTTAAACAACATCCAAGACGTAAAAATTCCTTCATAATTATTTTTACTATTTGCCAATCAAATTCCAACATTAAGCATTCATATATTCTGGAATTTGATTGGTAAGAATAGTTTATTGAATAAGATGAAGAAGAAAACTTTGAGATGGTTTGGGCATAAACAACGAATGAATGAAAAAAGACTAACAAAATAGATATATAGTGCAAATGTGAGTTAAATGCGTGGTAGAGGAAAACTAAGAAAAGTATGGCTGGATCAAGTGAATGACATTTTGCAATGAGTAAACGTAGCAAATCAGTGAAATCACAGGAGTTGTATGGATGTAGAAGATATGAAGGATGTGTGTCGAGATAGGGAATTCGGACGCTCTGTTCTCTCTGCCTACCTCGACAGAGAAAAAGCGTAATGGTATGCATATGTTCATGAGAATGACAGAATATACGACGTCTGTCATCCAATCCGGGGTTTGCGAGTTCAATGTCCGTTGAAACCCAGGTTTTTTTTTCAAAGTATGAAAGTCAGGTTTTCACTTAACGTATCTTGAACATTTTTCTGATTAATTGGAAGAGATGCCACATGGTAATAAGCCCTCCTGGTCGTACTTTATATAACAGAAGTGCAATACAATATGTAATAATAATTTCCATATCGTACTCCAGCCCATTTAAAAATGTTGATATACTCTGTGGCCTAGTTGGTAAGACGATTGTCTTTCAACCGGGGGGCTGCGAATTCGATTCTGATGGTACTATTTTGAAGAGTTCTAGTCTCGTTTTCACTCAAAGCCCCTTGAAGATGTTTTGGTTGGAAGAGATTGGAACACGGTGATAAATGTGCCAAATTAAACTCATACTGCACGCGACGAAGAGGATTAATAAAATTAAACTCATACTGCACGCGACGAGGAGGATTAATAAATTTAAACTCATACTGCACGCGACGAGGAGGATTAATAAAATTAAACTCATACTGCACGCGACGAGGAGGATTAATAAAATTAAACTCATACTGCACGCGACGAGGAGGATTAATAAAATTAAACTCATACTGCACGCGACGAGGAGGATTAATAAAATTAAACTCATACTGCACGTGACGAGGAGGATTAATAAAATTAAACTCATACTGCACGCGACGAGGAGGATTAATAAAATACATAACGTTGATATCCCTCGTCCATGAAATACGAGTATTTTTCGTTTTTATTAATAAAATGTTATCATTATTCATTAGAAATTTTAGGAGTGAAAATTTATGTACGAAATTTAAAACCTTGAGCATTTTTTAATACTTAACATATATATTTTTAAATAGAATCACGTTTAAGAACCAAACTGAAAAAAAAAAGAAAACCTAATATTCTCATAATAAATTGCTAATACTGGTAGCATCTATAAAAAATATAACGGTTTTAAATACTCCGTACTACTTGTAGGGTTGCCAAATATACTCTTTTCTAAAATAGACTAAGTGATTTGTTGTTTGAAGGTTTATTGTGTGAACTGTAGTTAGAACTGTAGATAGTATTTTCTCAGGTGATGCAAGACTTAAGAGGGATATCGAACGACGTGTGGGGATAGGAAACAAAGTCAATAGAGCACTAAAACATATACACACGAACCGGAAAGTATCAAAATCTGCTAAAATGATAGTCTACAATAGTATTTTAGTACCAATTTTGATGTATGGGTGGGAAACGACGTGAAAAAACAATCAATGGACCCGAGTAAAATATGTAGAAATGCGTGCACTTTGATGTATGGGAGTGAAACGTGGACGTGGAAAAATACTGAGTGGAGCCGAATAAATGCTGTAGAGATGCGTGTATTGAGAAGAATAAATGAAGTGACAATGTGTGATAGAATACAGAATGAAGTGATAAGGGATGAATGTGAATTTAAAGCTGATGTGTTGAGTAAGATGAAGAAGAGCACGGTGAGATGGCTGGAATATGTGAAACGAATAAATTAAGGAAGACCAACAAAAGAAATATATAGTGCAAATCTGAATGGAAGACGGATGAGAGGAAGACAAGGAAAGAATGGTTGGTTCAAGTGAATGATAGAAAGTCAGATAAATTATAGGAGTTTAGGAGATGTAAGAGGATGTGCGTCGAGATCGGAAAGTGTTATGCTCTGTTCTCTCTGCTTTCACCACTGGGAAATAGCATGAGTATATGTGGGTTTATTTGAAAAAACAATACTAAGGACATCATTGATCTTTTTTATCTGTATGAATACTTATTTTAATACCTTGTCTTACAATCTCTAAAAAAATGCTTCTCAAATATGAACTGACATTAAATTGATTCAGAAGATTGAATGAATACAAAAATTGAAAACTTGTATTTGAAAGTTTCAAGAATATGGTAACCCTAGATTTATGAGTCAATTTGACCTTTAACTTCAAAGGCTAACGAGTTACGAAACTTGCTGTGGTTGTATTTTATTCAATCGACCAAGAACAAGAAATCATTAGCCACGTTTGAAAATGCTGCGAAGACATGAAAGTCTATCCATTACTCCAGAGAAAATATTATTTGTATAAACTATTAATTTGTAATTTAAAATATATATTATTACACTTCAAGTGCACGTATCAATGATAATTAGATATTATATTTAAAAGAACTTTGCGTCGACTGTGTGGAAAAACAATGTATTATAAAATAAAGAATGAGGACATTAGGAAATAATACGGATTAAAAAAATATGTAGTCATTAAGATAAAGAAACGGGCATTAAGGTGGTTCGGCCACGAAGAAACAATGAAAAATGAAAGATTTACAAAAAAAAAATTACCGAATTAGAATACGAGAAGTTTGATAAAACTTAGAAAAACGTGGCACGGATAAATTTATCAAATTCTGAAACAAGGAAATGAAAAGTTTATAATAGGAGAGTATGCATGACGAAATGTAGAAGAAGCAGATGTATGCCAGATAGAAGTAGATTTTTTTTGTGCCTACTCCAATAATATTTTGACTTACAAATATGAAAAAAATGAAATATCAAAGGAATCTAATTAACTGTCAAAAGGTGCATTCCCGTTATCCTGTTCTTATAATTGAATATTAGTCTATTTCCTTTCCTATTTATTCTCTTACTTTTATATTTTTTAATCCATATATTTTCATATTTCACTTATTTTCATATTGAATCCATATATTTTCATATTGAATATCATATACCATAAATAGATAGTTTTTGTTAGCAAGTATATGCTTTTGAGTTGTATATATTTGGCCTCGAGAATGAAAAGATTTTACTTCTCGGAACTAGTAGGCGTATAGCGTGAAAGTGGTACATACTCGTACATATTATCACGCCATCTCCTTGTCGGGGTCTCTAGTTGGGGTTTTACTCGGAGTGTCGGTCCGATTAATGGACACCTTACTCCTTCATCGAATGATTTATTGAACGGACTTGTTTGATTGATATTTGGGTGGTGGTGTGGAAAGTTTTTATTGAATAAAAGAAAGGAAGGATAGAAGTTGATACATATATTAAGGTTACAAATACATATATCGGGTACATATTAATATACTTATAATTTATGTGTCACGAGCGTTCATAAATAATTATACAGGAAAGAAAGGATAGAGATAAATACTTAGATATATATGTATAAAAATAAAATATATATATTACGAAGATAGGTGGGGGGAGAACGCTGTGCGGGGTAAGCATACACGTTCTCATACACATCTCCTTGTCAGGGTAAGCATACACCTTCTCATACAACTTCCACGATTTTTCTGACTTTCTCCGCTTCCTTCATTGAGAATGTCATTCACTTGAGCCAACTATACTTTCCTTGGTCTTCCTTTCACACGCCTTCCAGTGAAGTTGGTAATATACAAAATTAAAAAATATATCTGAACATAATTAAATTGGTCGTGAACATAGCCAATTTACATTTCAAATCCATTCTCTGGCACTATCATCGAGAGGAAGGGAAGATGCAGACTCAGCAGAAACACGTGACACGAATGGCAACTGATCAAATGTTCACCATCCCTAGAGTTAAAACATCTTTTGCCCAAAGACAATATGCCTATTTAGCTCCCATGACATACAATGGGGTGCCGAATTCAATAAAGGCAAAGGGAGGAAAACAATTTAGTTGTTATTGCGACAGGAGTTTGAGTACTTGGGCTTGCAAGAGGAATGACTTGTGGAAAGGGTTTGTGTGAGCTCTCAAGTGTGGCGTTTTTTGTTGTTTTATATTTGATTTTTTATATTTTTTTATGATTATGTGCGGTATATTGTGTGATAAATGTTTTGGTCTGTCTAGAGTGGTGATGAATCTGTCTAGAGTTTGATTTCACGTGATGTATACATACGAGTATGTAATTGAGTGTCACTGTTTGTCAGGTTTGGTGAGAATGTGCAACGGGGTTTTATATAATCAAAAATCGTAAAGTATCGATTTATTTTTTCATGCTATATTTCCTCAGTGAGATACAGGCAAAATCCTAGTTTACTGGGGACACGACAAATGAAAGGCAACAAACCTAGATCCATTAAAATTGTGTGTCCAAATTAAATTACCTGTTGTTTTTTCGCAAATTATGTATATTTCTTGTCACGTGTAAGATAAATAAATAAAAATATCTATTTTGTTTGACGATAGATTATAGTTCAATTTATGAGTTTTTTTATACAAAAAAGTTTTTTAAAACACACCCATGTTCCAATCAAGGTCTGTTCTATTCCCATAGAAATTTTGCATACCTGAAACAAAGAAATACACACACATTAGAATATTGTACTATATATTATATTGTATTGTAGTACATTTTCGTTGTTAATAGTACGATGGGGAAGACTTATTGTCATGTAGTAATTTCTTTCAACCAACCAGAAACGTGTTCAATAGCGTTGTATGAGAAACCAAAATCGGTACCTTTTTTGTGCCATCATGAATCAAACCTGAAACTTCCGAGTCGGAAGTCAAGATATATATTGTTTTAATATATACGATTATTTTTAGTGATATTTGTATTTGAATATAGAAAATGGATTTGGTTACACATATTTTTTCAGCGATAATCAAGCCTGCGTAAAAATAATATTTCAAAAAAGTTAAAATGTGGTTTGAGTTCTTTTGCATTGACATTTCATATTGTAATTTATTTTTATCAAACACTGTTTATTCCACTTTTTTATGACGGTATAACCCCACCGGTTTCAAGGCTTTCACCTCATCTTCAGGGGAGCGCAAACAAGACTAAATGCTGTTCGAACTGGCACCGATATACACGCTTCAACGGTTGTGGGCTGGGGGGGAGGGGGGGGGGGGGGGGAGAGGGGAGAGAGGCATGGGATAATTTCGGCCAAGAGCGGAGAAATTTTGGGTAAATAACTATCCCATGCTTCTCTCCCCTCTTCCCCCCCCCAGCCCCCAACCGTTGAAGCGTGTATATCGGTGCCAGTTCGAACAGCATTGAGTTTTGTTTGCGCTCCCCTGAAGATGAGGTGAAAGCCTTGAAACCGGTAGGGTTATACCGTCATAAAAAGTGGAATAAACAGTGTTTGATAAAAATAAATTACAATGTCTTTAAACCTCCACAATGTTAATGCCTTAACTATAAACGACATTTCATATGATAGCGATATTCAGATAGACGCTACAACTATGTATTTATTCAACTATCTCCTTCCACTCTTTCTTCGGTCTACCTCTTCCTCACTCTCCATTCATTTCAGATATATTTGTTTCAAAAGAATTTCGCAACTCATTCTATGAGCGTGTGGATATAATAGAGGCGAAGGATGTGAGTCGAGATAGAATAGTCTGGCGCTCTGTCCTCTCTGCCTACCCCGACATGGAAATGGCGTGATGGTATGTATACAATTTTAAAACGTTTTTAGTTCATCAAACAAATATTCTTCCCGAAAATTGAATTGTTTTCATTTTTAAAAGCAACAAACGTCAAATTTGCCACAAATGAGTCATGCAGAGTGCAGTCTGACTCATCAGCAGAAATGGAAATGAAGAACACCCACGAATTATTCTATTTCACTCATTTTGAGCATTTCCGTATTTTGCCCCGCACGCTCCGATAGAGCAATGTCATAGTTAAGTTCTTCGGATGTTCCGATTTCTTTTTGTATAGTCATGAAAATATTTCCTGATAAATGGCTGATAGGTGAGTTAATAACGGTTTTGATAATAAAAAAATGGATAATGTCGAATAATTTTAAGTAGGAACTTTTTGTAGAATTTAGAGGCGGAATGTGAAGTATTTATTAGTCCTATTTCGTGCTGTATTGTTTATTATGTTCAATTTTATTATTATTAATAATACTGCAGCTTCATGCTAACGCCCTTCCGTGAATAAATATCCCATTAAACAGAGTATAGAAAGCTTAACACAATGAATCACAAATAAGATTCAATTGTTATCTGCCTGATGAAAGTCTAGGGATAGAAAGTAGAAACACGTTTCGGTTCCAAAAAATGTACTAGTCTGGTCAAAATATTTTATGTCCAAGGTATGCAATATGAATGCGCGATTTGCGTTCAAGATTTTAGCTACCTCAGCGCATGGTAGTATTGCCGACACGTGTTTTCAGACGAACTGCATGTGACGTTCTAAACTCGAAGGCTCGCCTAGTAGAGATATTGGCAAACGACAACGCTGCTTCTGATGTTTGGGCAGAAATCTGGATTATTACGGCATATTATAACGTGGGGTAATAAATCTAATGGAGCTGATTATTAAAAACCGTGAAACAAATTATAAATGCAGCTGCGTCTGGTAAGCGATCTCGATAGTCTGATATTTATTCGCAATTTATATCGCATATTATTATTTGGGCGCGTTTAGATTAACTGCTTAATTTTGATGCAAGCGGGTGAGCGCATCGTGCCAAATTTTAAATTAAAATCACGTGTGTATGACGGTTGATTTATTATTGGCGATTTTTATTGTTTATACTGGTATTTTATATTCTTAATTTTGTATTATTGTGTCATATAGCCGTGTGCTAGTTTATGGCTTTTAATATTCCTTAGTGAGTTTTCGAGCCGTGATGTCAATTTTACATTTCTCCATACCAAGCTAATTTTGTGAAATATGTGTAGCCCTAATGCTGAAAAGTGAACGATGGGGAAAACAAACTACTTTGCTATTATATATTTAATAAAAGGGTGGTGCGTAGGATAATTTTGTTATTTTTTATCGAGTTCTCCCTTCCCCGGATAATAGAGAGACTGGTTAGACGTGTTTAATTAGAAAATGGAGTGTTTAGTTCGAGTATGTACAATACTACCTTATGAGAATAGTTCTAGGGAAATCTAAGTGGAATACAAGTGACCGGATCACGACTAAACCTTGATTTATGGACACGAACTGATTTTGGTTTGGAAGAATTAGACATTAAGATCGAAAATGCTACTAGAACTAATTGAGATAAATTAGGCTATCAAGAAGGGACTGAATAAATACGGATTTCGAAATGAAAGAAAAAACTAAGTGGGTAAAAAACTTAATTAAATCTTAACTATACTAAAACAACGTGTCATTAAGTTTATCTTAATGTACGAGATAATCTTGAGAACCACTAAATAAGTTTTGATCTCGTTTTTCACATTCTATGTATAAATTATTCCGTGAGGCAGATTTAGGTTAAGGTAAAAAAATAGCTTTCCTCCTTAGGATGCTCTGAGCATTCATGAAGATTCATTAAAACTAAGTCGTAGATAATTGTCGTCAAATTAAATAAAACATGACACGCTACCAAAACTATATGAGATATATTATAAAGTTGTACTAATTAGTAGTAGGATTTATTAAATCCTACAAAAAGTCAGTTGGAGTGCATATCTAAGATTACAGATAGCTCACAATAACTAGTTAGTTATTTTATACATTAATTATCATTGGCAATTTTGAAACACTGCGCATGGATATTGGAAAAATCCTTAAATGTTAATAAAGAATAATTAAACAACTGCCAAGAGCATTCAATAACAATTTAAGCATTCTGTGCATTAAAGACCTACGACTAATTCTAACAGGAATAAGGGGAAAATAAAAAGTTTGTTAATTTTCAATTTAAATTTCCCGAAATAATGTAACGGTATACGAGTACTCATACAAGTTAAGTGACTTTTTGGTAGCTTTCTTTTGTGTTCACTTTTATTAGATTATTATCACGAAATCTTTTGGTATATCATGGTCATAGACCGACTTTCACCAACCCCTACATATGGTATACCCCGGTGAATCTGGGTTTCTTCCGCTAGAAAATATTAATTCAGAACTAGTAAATGTATCTAGCAAACTGTAAGTAGTTCATATACTATTAACATTCATGTTTTAACTCTTACGCAAAATAAGAAATTTCCCAAAGCCTATTCAAAGTTTCATCAAATATATCAAAAAAGTCAAATTTGGTTCAAATGATTTTTGTACACATAATGCCCATTTATAATAGAAGAACGAATTATTAAAACATACTTTTTGTAGAAAGAACTTGACGCATAAATTATAGATCCATATTGAAACCAAATTTTCCTTGTAGATAATTTCAAATACTTTTAAAGCATAAAAACTAAAAAAGTAAATAAATACTCAACATTACCAATTTGATTCATATAACAGAAAAATTATGAAGAAAAACCGAACTAAAAAAGAGGTGATATAAAAATAATGAAAATATATTGATAAAACAGTAAGTCAAATAATTGATAATAAATATAAACTATTGTATCCGTTTGCCTGAGATGTATCCTCCAGTTCATCGGACACATTGCAAGATGAGAGCAGGGCAGTTTGGAGAGGTTGGTCATTACAAGAAAGGGAGTAGAGAAAGAGGGAGATTATCTACAAGATGGACCGGCCAAGTAAAGACTGCGGCTGGTTCAACAGTAGTCGAAGTGCTATGGGCTGCGATGTGTCGGGATAGATGGAGGGGAACAGTAAAGCGCACAATAGAAACAAGAAGAATGGACCCTTAGACATGACGACCAAGACTAGAACGAAACAAACGAAAAATAATAAAAAATAGATAAAAAGAAAGGCGGGCAAAATATGAACAAGGATTTGAATGTATTAGTAAAATTAAAATGAATGTATCTCGATTATATATGAGATCATTGGCTCGGTGATGTCAGGTGTTTGTTCTTCCCACATTAACAATATGTTCAAGTTTGGATTTTACAACACTCTATCGAATCATATAATGATTGGATTGGATTGCATATGGCATAATATGATTGGAAACTATTTGTCATTATTTATGTACAACGGTCTACAACCCACAGCTACGTAATGCTCTTTTTATTTAGGTTAAATATCGTTTGAAAAGTGATATCTTTAATGCTACAAGACATCGAACAGTCCGTAGCCAGTTCGAACTCGAGGCACCAGAATACTTCGAGATTCGCTTGCACAAATTCGTCTACGAGACTAGAGATACAACACTCTCTCGAAGTCGCGGCAGGTGGTTGAAAGGAGTCACATTTCTCCCAGTGACTATACAGATCTATCCTCGATCTGCATAGTTAAGCACATACATCACATCTCGAATTGATGCAGGGATAAAGTCTGAAAATGGCCACTTTACATACAGTATTTCTCCCCAATTATCTCAACCAGTTGGTATTATGGACCAATTTTCCCGTCTGAAGCATGTTCCTCTACTTTCAACGGTCCTCGTCAAGGGATTTCCACTTGTCAGCATACATCTCAAAATCTTTGAGGTAGGTTTCTTTTACATACGTCTTTGAAACCGAGACGATGACCATCGTGAGACAATCGTCCATACGCAATCTACTCTCTTTGAGGAGGACAAATTCAGAGAAGCTTAAGATTAACGGATGAATTGGACGAACATTATAAAATATATTCAAAACAATGTAACTGGAGACAATACCATAACAATGATACGTAATAAACGATTAATGGTATTTTTTATATATTTAGAAAGTTGCTCTATCCAAGCTATCTATGTAAGCTGATTTATCTCTCGGACGACAAAAAGAGATTAAGGAAGAAATTCGTCACAGTCCACGAGGCGTAAAATGTTGCCAAAATTAGCAAGTAACAACTCAAGTCGATACAGAACGGCTGAAATTTGACACAAATTCTATTCCGCAATTGTTTTTCAATACAAAAAATTGTTTACTTAGTACAATTAAATACTTAGTGGTCTGAATAAAATCTAATATTTATTTTATACGAGTATATTGTTTATAGTTAAGGCATTAACGTTGTGGAGGTTTAAATACATTGTAATATATTTTATCAAACACTGTTTATTTCACTTTTTTGTAACGGTATAACCTTACCGGTTTCAAGGCATTCACCTCATCTTCAGGGTAGCACAAACAAGACTAAGTTTTGTTCGAACTGGCACCGATATACACGCTTCAACGGTTGGGGACATTCGGGTTGGGGACTGAGGGGTAAGGGAGGCATGGGACGATTTCGGCCAGGAGCTTATTTTTTATTTTTATTATATATATATATATATATATATATATATATATATATATATATATATATATATATATATATATATATATATATATATATATATATATATATATATATATATATATATATATATATATATATATATATATATATATATATATATATATATATATATATATATATATATATATATATATATATATATATATATATATATATATATATATATATATATATATATATATATATATATATATATATATATATATATATATATATATATATATATATATATATATATATATATATATATATATATATATATATATATATATATATATATATATATATATATATATATATATATATATATATATATATATATATATATATATATATATATATATATATATATATATATATATATATAAAACTAAACAAAAAACATAATACAAGATATACAAGACAAACGGTACATATCAACCGTTTCCCTGGGCTCATTGCCTGTTTTGAGATAGCTGTCTTACACCCACAAAAATCAAATATGAGCAATGCGACTCCAAATTTGATAACTTTCAACAGCGATTGTCCCTGCCCTGCTGCCCAATATAAAATTAACATGCCCATCTATTTTGTACGAGCGAACGTAATAAATCATCTTTTTTACAACGCATCTTGTAGCATACTTATCACCTGTGTAACAGCGCACAACACATAGATAGACCAGTAGGTCTCTTCTCACTGGAGAAAGAGGAGGCAAGTGGTGAGATTTTGGGAGAAAATGCTGGGACTGGATGGTGTGGAAGCGGGATGGAGTCTGCGCCGTTAAGCTTGCAACCCCAACTCGAAAGAAAAAGAAGAAGAAAATATAATAATAATTCACAACCGTAGGAAGTAGCAGAAGATTAAGAAGAATATGCATTGCTTAAGAAAATCAACCAGTGGGCATTGTTCTGAGTTGCAGTAAAAAAGAAGAATATAAAATAGCCTAATTGAAAATAAAGTTTTTCGATATCATCACCAAATTAGTTAAGATATTAACTTAAACTACAATGCTATCATTTGTCAAATATTTTTTTCTTAGTCTGTAACTGAGCATCACGTAACGGCGCCAACCCTGTTCACAAATT
Organism: Odontocerum albicorne; assembly: GCA_949825065.1. Taxonomy (NCBI): domain Eukaryota; kingdom Metazoa; phylum Arthropoda; class Insecta; order Trichoptera; family Odontoceridae; genus Odontocerum; species Odontocerum albicorne. The sequence goes on from OX463845.1 coordinate 13,976,994, forward strand.
TTCCCAAGTCGTCCTTTGTTTCGGCTGAATCGAGTGCTGACAGCACCGAAGATCCTGTCGCAGTCTTAACTTGATTAATTCAACGAGATGTTAATCTCTCCTTATTTTCCTTCCTTCAAAGAAGCCAATCACATTTATTTCCAGGCTGACATCCTCTCTCAAATTCATGTGGCCAAATAATTCAAGAATCTCGGATATATGGTTGAAAGTCTATCCTTTAGTTGGAGCTTCTCCAGAATATAAGTTGTACGCTTAGCAGTTCAAAGAATCCTCAGAATTTCTCAACACAACATCTCAAAAGCATCAATTCTCCTTCGATCTGTTGTCTTTATTGTCAAGGTTTTTTATGCATAAAGACATCGCGTGTGAAAAGTAATTTTATAGTATATCGCACGATTGAGGACCAAAGAAAAGTTTTTACTTTCGATCTAAGCGGGTTTTGTTTAATGCTCAATTTTATAACAAAAACATTGTACGTTAATTTTGTAACGTCAACCAGATAAGGTGTGGCGAATTGAAATTTTATCTTTTATCTGTAAAAGTATAATGATAAATTACGACATGACGCAGCAATACGATTTAAAAAAATAAAATTATAAGATTGTAATGTCATCAAATCATCTTTTTCTTATCGATTTGAAGTCATAAATAAATTCATGTGGGCAAAACTAAAAATTGATTTTTTTCTACAATGAATGATTAATCGGATAATAAAAAATGTATTTCTTTATTCTGATAATAAATCGTAATGATTATCATAATAAAGCAGCTAATGACCCAAAAATACATCGAAAGATGTTTAAAAGTTGATAAAAAAGAAAAATATATAAATATCACGAAGTTTAAACATCTCCTGTATAATGTGTAACTGAAAAAAATCTTCAGATATCTATGATACAGAACGAAGGGTGTTGCCCAAAATATACGCACCATGTAGAACTTCTCACAATGTGCAACTATAGAAGTCTCGAAACAAGAAGGCAAGTATCCATGGCGATATTCCTACTAAGAGTTCTTCCAGGTAGTTGAACTGTCTCGCGATACTATAGTATAAGCACTAATTTTATACGTCCCCGATAAATATAATCGTGCAAAGAATCACCCTCTGTTCTACATACCAATTTACACAAAGAATATCATGGCTTAACACTCAGTCATGCGTGGTATAGAGATATTGAACCAACTGAGTGACACCGTGGATATATTCTCGGCATCGCCTAGCAGTATCAGAGAAGAATCCTGGCTGAAATTCTTCCTTGCGAATAAGCTAACTAGATAACTCTCTTAGAGTAACAGGAGAAAACCGGGCAAAGTGGATAGAAAAAAAGTATATATTAACATACATAAACATGCGTATAAAAAAAACTAAACACACAAACATAATGTAAGCTCAAGTTGACACTTAAATTATATGGGTTTGTTTATATTATTTGTAGTAACTACTGTAAACTAGGCATCTGCATGTATTTTCTAAGGACATATGAAAATGAAAAAAAAGGTTGATACATCTTACCGATTGTTGATTATTATATGATTCCTCCGTCAAATTTAATTAGTTGTGCAACCTTTTTACGAGTTGAGTCAACCTTTGGTGTACTTATCAATTTAAATAAATTTAAAGCCTTTTATCAAAAACATATTTGAGAAATTGAGAATGCTGACAAAACGCTTCGTCTGTGGAGAAGGTTAAACATAACACCACTTATACTATTGATTATTAATAAACGAATATATATTTTCTACTTTTTTACAATTTACGTTGAATTGCGAAAATGGAAAAGCGTAGAAACAAATAGTTTTAATGCGATATTTACTAGTCTAGTAGATATTTTAACAAAATATATGAATACATATACATAATATTTGCTTTTGAGGTAAAAATATTTCACCGAAAAAAACTTCAATATTTTAGAAACGAAGAAAATTAGTCATATATCATATAACAAAGTGAAAATGTGTACCATCCCCGAACATATGCGCGCTCTGGCCGAGAGGTTTTACAGCTCTGTATCCTGTCATCCCAACCCAATCATAAAATCCTTAGATAACTACAGCGCCAACACCAGATTCAGACACACTCGCCCGAAATCAATATTACGAAACGCCCCTCCGAACCCCCACTCCTTAACCGTAATCACCCCCCCAAATGACCCACCGATCGTCACTCTGGACACCCCTTCATCGACAGCTCCTCCGCAAGACAGTTTACCCCCTTAGGCAACCGCATTTACCACCTTCAATAAACATTTTTTACATTTTTAATATATTTATATAAGTCACACACGTCTCCTTATCCACTTAATTACCTATATATATATATACATACTATATTCACTTTCGTACTATATTTTATTCATAACCATTATTTTTCACCCATTCAATATATTCGTGTGTGGCGACACAACTAAATGTATATTCTTATGTAATATTATGTATATACTATCACATTTATTTATGTATTTAATCGTTTTATAATTTCTCATAATCATTCATAAAATCAAAACATTTACCACAAACCTATCCTTTCCCGACTCCTAAAAAGATCCAAAATTTCCAAAATATCAAAACAGTCAGAACTTATCCGATGAAGGAGTAAGGTGTCCTACCATCGGACCGAAACTCCAAACAAGTTATCAACCACTAGAGTAGTGAAAATGTGAATATTGAAATTAAAGATTCACTGGGGTAAAAAGTTCTTAATTTAAATAAATAAGAAACAAAGTTTTTAAGTGATCGTATCAAATGTAAATAGAAACGGAGAAAAAACAGAGCATTCAAAAGAATACAAACAAAAAAAATAGTGGCTTGGTCATATTATCGAGCCGGGTCTATTAATATTCCAAATATGCTAGAATTACGCGCAGGTAACAAAGATGTTGCCCATAACAGGTAACTCGGGAGAAATAGGACTCGAAAAAAAACGATCCAGGGTGAAGGATGGACCTAGGAGGAAGATGAACCAAGAATATCCACAAATCTGAATATATATGCAAAAAAACGCAGTGAAAGAACTAAACGAGTTGCAAACATTCTATATTACCTCCCAATTTAAATCTAGTCGAAATACGAGTATAATGTTAACATTTTATTCGTTACGAAATCGAGTTCAAGTAATTTGAACCTAAGTTAGAGTAAACGCATTGTATAACAGATATTTCACAGCTTTTTAATGGGCCACTAACGCCTCCGGACGAGATGAGTACTACAAACAAATAAGAAACGACTAGAAACTGGCGGCGTTTAATGTTCAGAGATGCTCTCCGTCGGTGCCCTACAGAGATGGAAGGCGACACAAAGAACAACAATAAAACGAGAATGCTCGCACAGCGGATGGCATTCGTCTTAACCAGAGGTGTCTCAATTGTGGAACATTTTATACTTCATAACTCTGGATTTAGAACTTTGCCATAGTAAAAAAAACCTTACACACATTTGTTTGGTCAATTAGAAATATCGAAAAAGCATAGATCAATTATGTGTGAGAAAAAATCAAGCATGTTAAATGGATAGTTTGTGGTTATATTACGTCTTTTTGTTCCATACAATCAAATACAAAGCTACGAGTTAATTCCTCAATTTTTCAGAACAGGTAAAATGTTGGTTTGGTTATGTTTGCATAATTAAAAAAGAAACAAAGAGGTTTAATGGAAACGGTTACAAGTGACAAAAACAAATCAATCATAAATCTGATAAAAATAAGAAATCAGCAATTTTGATAATGTGGACCATATTTAAGGATATATAATTTTTTAGTGGTAAAAATGTTCCAATGATACTGACGGTCGAAGAAACATGGATTCATCCGGTCTATCCAACAAGGAAAAGGTTTCTTTGTAACTATTATGTCGGTCTAACAACATATTAAGACTTCGTATTTAAACATTAATTATTTAGTGATAAAAAGGATTAAATGTAAGAAAACGGTTTTTTTCTATGACTAGGTATGTTTATTGAATTCTTTAATTTTATTTATTTTACATTTGATACTTGTTCAATTCGATTATATAAAAACACAAAAGTCTAAAAATAATAACAATAGGAAAAATGATAATTCACGACTCCCAGTGAAGTGGATTAAGTTATGTGTACAAAGCTTATTAATGAACTGAATCCTCAATTTATCTACCAAATCACGGAAGACATCAATATAAAAAAATCGTTAAACAAGGTCATGCCATGTGCAACCGATGGCGCTCTTTATTTTATAAATCAGTTCGTAAACACGGAACAGAAACTATTTCAACTCACGATTGCGTAAATGTCAGGTGCATTAAACAAAAGTCCATCAACAAGAGGTTCGCTATTTTTACTGTTAGTCATTTGTATACGTAGAAAAAGGTGCTGGAGATTTCTTACAATGTTTAAGAAGGAATAATCAAGAATACCAATTTAAAAAAAAAAATCCCCAGTGACAATTGTTTTTGAAAAATATCTTTGAGAAAGCTATAACCTAACATAAAATTTTAATTATATCAGTTTCGCTGAATGTCCATACTTTTAAACCACTTTTTTGTGATTTTAACTATGCAAAAATGTTCAGCGTAATGCTTATAAAGCGAAATAAGCTAAGATGAGAAAAATGCAACATAAACTGTCCTGAGAATTTGGATACATTTTGGCACAATACTTAATTAAGGCTGACGATTATAACTTATTCAACTCAAGTCTCTCTTGTGACACCATTCCACTCTAAAAGACAAATATTTTGGCTTCAATCCTCATTAAAAGCTTAGTGTTTCTGATCATGCATTCATTTCTCTGTTTAGACTATCAATTATTAATTATGACACGTGTTTCCAGTACAAATCAACAGCGATCGCTCTATCATTCGCATCAATCAGGTATTGCCCAAGGCAAGGTGTCGCGATTTTTGGAAAAAAACTAGGATGTGTTGTGAGTTCTGTATAGCTCCACAATCACATTCAATGCTACTTTCGTTCAAGAAACCCCCATCACTAAATGTGCACTCTGCATCAAGTAACCCCTACGTAGTCAAGGTGTTGGGAGCAACGAAGAGGCCTCGAAGAGGATTAAATTCGAAATTTAAAAAAATATATAAATTTAGCCATACAATTTAACAATACGCCAAGTAATCTGTGTCCTCTGGAAAAAATAAAATTCCCTGGTGGTTGGCAACTTTTCCAACCCCAAAACATCAAAACCAATTCCAAAGTGCTTATCCCAATTTGTCGTTGACCCTGTGGTGTGGAATGGTCTGCATCGAAGTGTTAGAGATATAGATTGCATGTGCAGCTTTGGAAAGAACTTGAAGACAAACCTTTTTTTTACGAGAGGATGTCTTATCGAAATTTATATTTGAGAGTTTACTCTCTAAACGGCGTTATATGAATTGCCATTTTATTATTATTATTTTGTTTTGATCAAATACATGATGTACTCGTAGTTACCAAATATTTCCTCTTGGGAATGTTAACTAAAAATACTATTTTTGTACGTCACTGGAATCAAACCCGGAAAAGGGAATAAGTTAGACACGTTGTTGCATAACTCTCAGATGAGCAACACATTACTGTGCAGTCGTTAAAAACTACTTAACCCCGATGCAATTTAATATTTATACAATTTTTAAATCATGTCCAGCTGTGTGAACCTTAAATATGCGCTATAACCAGTTCTACGTACGATATGAGCAAACTTCAACAAAGAAAGAGGCCATTTATTCCTGAAAATGTCCAAATAAATAGGATAAAACATGATTAATAGCTCCGTTATTTCCCATTTCCGATCATTCAAGAAAAGATAAATTACTCTCGAGTCAGCGAAATCTCATAAAAGAAATATTTATTTACTCTCTTCACCCATTCTCTCTTGATAGGGAATTTTGACAACACTTCAAATCCATTTAAACCAGTGATTCTCAACGCAGCGATTTAAATGTTTACCATAGGTGTAGCGAATTAGAAGGGGAACGAAAAAGTTTTCTAGGGGGTCATTTTGGTATTTATAAAATATTCCAGTAATTAAAAATAGTAGTCTGACAGTATAGCTCAATTGAAAACTTATTTTTTTCACAATTACACAAAAATGTCTATGCAAAATAAAAAAATAATTAAATCTATGGTTTTCACATATATAAATGACGTAGTATACCATATACATTGTATGAAACAAAAATATTTTCAGATAAATAAATGATATGGTTTCATACCATAACAAACGAACCAAAATTTAAGTATCATTCAATACATTTTTCTTCTGTCTACGCGTTGCAAGGACTAAACATATCTAATATTATATTATATTAGGGGGGCTTTGACTTATCCTAGGATGCTCCCAGGGGGCGTTAATCCAAAAAGGTTGAGAAATCCCAATTAAAATGTTAACAAGTGCCAAATGTTATTGGTCGTCATCCAAAAAAAGCTTTTGTGTGGTCCATGTTTGTGTCTTTGACGATAAACTTATTTATTGTCCTATGAAAAATATATCTCTTTCGTATAAAAATAAAGAATTTTTATTCGCACATCGGCAGATCTGTTAAACACTTTCTTTGTTCTCGAGACAAAATATCATTTTTTTTCTTATTAACTGACAAATTAATATTTTCTCTTTTTTTTCTTTACATAAAAACTTAATACATTGGACGTTCATTGCTTGGACTGGAGATTGATGGAAGAAGAGGTTGTCCTCATCCATCGAGATCCGCACTAGAAGACCTTCTTTATTTTTTTGAGCGCGAAGTCACGTAGTGACGAAGAATGAACTGCCCAAAGGGACTCCTCTGGTGGCGACACACGGAATTAAGGTCCGATATCACGGAAGAAAGAAAATGACAAGCAGACCAACGATGTTGCCAAGTTAACAACTGGACCTCAAGTAGACTTTAATAATCGCGTGAGGGGTCATTCTTGGCAAAGGGTGAAGGCGGACGTCATCTATACTCGCGGGCTAACCCTTGCCGAGAAAAATAATCGCAGCCCCGATGAGACGTCACCTTCCATGAGCAATATGGAGTAACTCAAAAGATAATTTATCAAATAGTAGATTGGCACAGAAGACCCAAGCATTCACTCAATGCCGAATTTGTACTTGGAAGAGAACCTGCAGAATGGAAGCCCCAATGTTATCATAGTTATACATTTCTGGGCTGATAGGATGTAGATCTGGTGTCGTTGACACGATTGAAATGTAATAAATTTTTTAGATGTTTTTATTTATTTCTATCCTGAGTTCTCAATTATCGTTCGAGTGATTTCTTTAAATTAAATCACCATGGAGGTGATTTGGCTCACTAAATTACGCTATGTTATATAAATTATTTCTTTTAAATATAATTTTATTTTTATAGATTTATATCACAAAAAAATTTAAACCAAACTTATAACTACGTAATGTATTATATTTCGGTTAGGATATGAATGAAGGTGTTTTGCTTGGCATTGATGGTTAATTTATTTTAAACTTCAGGAAGGTCAGTTATTAATGCTAACTGCATGCTAGCTCAATATTTCACTTCCTAATATAAACCAAATTAAACGAGAAACAACAATTATTCCTGAACTAGAGAGAAATATATATTTTCTAATTTTATTTCTTATCTTTCTTATTATGACAATGCTTTGATATTTTCGTCTCCCCATTCTCACTGTAATAACATCAAAACATAAATTATCTATATAGCGCTGTTTCGCAATTACGCGCTTTGTTTACGAATTCATAAGAGGCAGCTCAACATCATCTGTGTCTTTATCAGGGTAGGCAGAATTACCGTACTTTTCAACGTAATTGGGATAAGCCTGTATTGAGAAAATAAATAAACATACATTCTTCATTCCATCCTGGCACACATTTTTCGCTTCTGCGACCTCCATACACCTCGTTATGTATACTATCCCATTAAAAAGACTTTTCACTTTTTTCTATTTTAGAATGTGATTCATTTGATCGTACTACGTTTTTCTAGGTCTTCCCAAACTTCTCGTTTTGTCTATACTATTTTTATAGATATTTTTTGAAAATCTTTCATAATCAATTATTTTTACGTGGATTTCATTTTCGTATCTACCACATTTATCTATAACTTTCATATTTTTTTATGCAACGTCCAAATTTCGATTGCATATCCTAATGTAGGGATCAATAGCAACCCATAAATGGCACTAAACAATTTGTTTGAAATTTTGTTTCAAGCCGGGATAGCAATGAATAATAAATATACTAGTCACCAAACTGTCGAAACAGGTAATAATGCCTTTATATTTTGACAGATACTTAGGGACAATAACGACATAATCCTTTGGTAAACAACCAAAATAGGTGTTTTAAGCGTAGACCATTTTATGGCTGAATTTTACTATATACCTGTCTCATACTTTTGATATTTTATTTTGTTTATTTATATATTTACATGACAAATAATTATATGTAACATGTACCATACATAACATGTAAAAAATAAGACAAAGAAGTGGAAGTTCGAGATATATGTAATATCCTATTTATACGTGTTTTCATTAATTTTCTTTTGATAGTCGATGAATATTTTTTTATTTCTTACTAGAATAGTTTTTCCAGATATACAAAGCATAAAAAAAAACATTTCTTTATGAATCAATTCTATCCGATATTTCAAGCCATAATAATTGGAAGACAGCGTAACATTGGCAAGCGATTACGGCCAACATTTCGTAATTTCAGTCTAGTAGTGTTTTGATACTTTTTTTGCAATAATTGTTTTCTCTAGGTTATTCAACTACCTTACAAAATTAGTTAACCATGGACGCCGGGGAAGTGGTAGCGAAATTTTAAGGTCATTCGTAATGGTTAAACCAACTTTAGGCAAGCAGTTAGTTTTTTCACTTTTGATTTATTTTTTCACCTTTAAGCATATTAAATAATAAGTTAATGATTTCATTACTAATCATGATTAACTTTAGGTTTAATATGGCGTTTTTTTGTGTTGCTTAACACGTTCAGTGCTTAGGAGAAGCCTCGCGTGTCCATACAAACAAACGCCCAGTGCGTCCGACACGCCAGGCGTGTTTTGTTGATAATACGTATGTGCATGTTTGTATTTGCGAAATTTCACAGTATGACATGTATTTGTGTAATATTTTATTAACAGTGAATGTATTAATAACACTATATGAATTTATGATCAACAGCTTATAAGCTACAGAAAAACATAAATTCAGATGTAAAATGGTCGAACAGTAAAAGCAGTCCTGAATATAATTCGCTTGGAATCGAACCTAGGACACCCATAAGCTTAGCGTGAATACTAACCGCCAGAGCATGGCGCTGACAAAATTGTTGAATGATTCCTGGGATGCTGGCTGAATGATCAATGGAACCAGTCTTATGAGATCAAAGTAAGTGTGGAGATTTGCCTGTTCAAAATGCAGGATCTCCTCCTCAACAACGATTTCAATCTTGACTTACATAAATTTGTGTTGTTAAATATTCTTCGTTCTTTTTTATGGTGTTGACCTTAATCGACGGCTCTTTTAGATTTTTTTATGTCACTGCTTCACTCACATCAACTGACGATCTCCGTAACCTAGTTGGAGAGACGCTTGACGACCACCCACCTGTTTCAGGTTCGACATAACCCGGACAAAAATATTTAAAAATCCAGTCTGGTAAAGTTACAATTGTTGCCTCTTCAAACACGCAAGTCTTGTTGCATATTAACGTGTAGTAGGTTGGCAACACCAACACATACAATGATAAACCACGAGCTTCGTGCCTACTCCAGTAATTCTAAACCCACAAACTCGATTACTGGGGCCTAATTTTGTCTCCCAGGTCACGCTACTCCGCTGAAACCCAGATTTTTCAAAAAAAGATTCCCGTCTGGTTCTCACATAAGACCTCTTACCATCTTTCTGGTTGGTTTGAAGAGATTCCCACATGGTAATAAACCCGTCAAGTTGTACTGTATGCAACGAAAGTGAAATACAATACAATGCACGCTTTTCAATGTCAAAAATGAGAAAAAATGTGAAAATCATTCTCGAAAGTGAATTTTGTTTGCTTTCTTGAATTACATAACACTTACTCTCTCTATAACAGCTCGAATAATAATTTAAATTAGAGCTAACATAACAGAAATGGTAAATGAGTCTGCTGATCTGCAGACTGACATAACGTCATTGTTTTCCTTGCCAAATGCGGAAAAGGAATCGTACATAATATCAAGAATGCCACAACTGATACGCTTCTGAAGATAATCGCCGATGATTAATCGGCTTCACTAGGAATTATTGTTTAATAATTTGCTGCTATTTTGCTTGTAATAACATAAAATATGAATCAGTGATAACCAGATTTTTTTGTTTAAAGAAAACCTTACAATATTTCCTAAAATTGGTAAATCCCTACATGGTTAACACATATCATATGATTAACACATATAATACAAAGGTAATATTATCTGATGGGTTGCTGATAAAGGATTTAACTAGGATTAGTTATATTATCCCTGGTTAAATCCACGAAGTTGAGGCTAAAAAAACAAGAAAATAAGGCTCATTCAAACACTGATCTTATAAATTCTTTTTAATGGTGTTAAAACTTGGACCTTGGGAGAATCGGAAAGACGACGGATCGATATGCCCTTAATATTATGTGATTCTGATATATGATAGTAACACATTCGACTTTAGGTTTAGTGTAGTGCATTGTGTAGTGTTCATATAACATTATACATTTTGATAAGACCTCCCAAAAAATATTGTTTTTGTGTGCTTCCTAAAGCTACTAACGTCATCTATATCTATAATACTAACAGATAGACAATTGCACGCTACAGGGCCAGCAACGGTAAAAGCTCTATCATAATAACCCGCCCAATTCGATTTGGAACAACAACTTTATTAGATGAAGAAGGAATCGACCTCAAAGATCTACTTCTCTCCGAAGGAACATCTATAAGACACAGATTCGAAAGGTACAATGGAGACCTCCCAATAAGGGACTTGAATACAAAGAGACAAAGCTTGAAATCAATCCGTTCGCGACACTTAAACCCCTTTTTAGATATTCAAAGAATATAAATTTCACGTCTCGTCAAATTTTTACTCTCGAGTAAAATTCTCGCTGCTTCAATAATAACTATCACGCGAAGATCTAACATAAATAATTTTTAAGAATGTTTCTGATATTCCAGATAAGGCGCTATATCGGCTAGTATTCCCATGAGTTACGAGTTCGATTCCCTATGGTACCCAAAAAAATATATACCAGCCTGGTTAAAGAGTTCGTCTGGTAATAACTTGTATGCGTTATACGTGAGTGTTATTGTCTGTATTTCCAATACGTGTGGTGGAGTTTCCCAAAGGAACGACGATCGCATCAGCTACATTAAAAAATATCCACCATAACACGCACCTACCATACATGATTTGATGAATATTTTTAATGAATAGTTGGTGGGCTCGGAAGGATCCTTATCACGTATTTTCTCAAATTTAGGTATTCGGCCAGATTTTTTTAAAAAGGATCCCAGTCGTGTTTTCACTTAAAGTATCTTTAACATGTTTCTGGCTGGTTGGAAGAGTTGACTCGTGACAATAAGCCTGCCAGGTTGTAATGTATACAACGAAAGTGTAACACAATGTAATACAAGTTCAAACATCCTGAATTTTCAGTGTTTTAGGAAGATATTGACGCTATCTTTTGTTTTATAATTATTCCTGTAATATCTAAAAAAAACATTTAAGTGTCGTTTATTTTGTAAAAAAACATTTAAATAAATTCAACTCAATAGATTTCTGCTTAGCCTAACATACGAGTACACCAGTGAATCTGACATCCGAAGGCTTGGCGAGCAGAGGCCGGTAAGGTCACGAAAGAGAACGGAGGTTTGTCAACCGCGCTGTGGTGATTCACTCGCAGGGAACACTGCCTCGGATGGTCACGACTTTCAGCCGATGACGTGGACGTAATAAAGCATGTCGTGAATATTTTATGGCTATTTATCGGTAAATTAAAAGTGTATCTTTAACGTTTACACTTGAGTCAACATTGGAAGGACTGAAAGAAAAATAGGCTTCCCTTAGTTTGAAGTACCCATTTTGTATACATTGTTAAGAGTTTGCTGCTGCATCCGAAGACGAATCATTTCATTAAACAGATTGTCGTACCACTCGCCGTCTACTTCAAGTCTCTCTGCAGTCCCAGCCTCTTAAGATCCTGATGCACACCATCTAAAATAATCTGTTTCGGTCGACCAAGTGATCTCCTTTGTTGTTGGGTTTGCATAATGATCTTTGTTGATCGTGTCAACTGAGATCTGCGTTTATGGCCTATCTACGCCAACCCTCATAACCGTACGTCTCTGGTAATTATCGATTATCTCGTCAAATTTTAAGTTTTTTCGTTAGATATCAGTTTCCACTCTCACGTAGTATGTGATATCAGTTTCCACTCTCATGTAGTATGTTTCTGGCAAGTTCGTAGTATTCGGTTTTTTCAGTGTTTTTTTCTGGTATATGAATGAAATTGCTCATATGTTACTAATGGTATTATTTAGAGGTCAATTTGAAAATTATGATCTGAAGATCTCCATACTCGAGTTCATTCATAAAAATGGCGCAACAACGACAAAAAATAATTATTTACAAATTTTGCTTCCTACCATTTGTCGATTGGGTCGTTTTTATTACCAAAATATCAATACAGTAACATGCGCCAAAAGGTTATGAAATATATAGGAAATGAAATTGTTTGTCGCAGCACGAAGCCAATAAATACTTGGTTGTCAGCGATTTGCGCACGAAGTTTTTACAATTTTTGCACTTTACTAAACCATGACTTGGAACAATGCTTTGGAACGAATGGAACTGAACTGTTGACGATTAATTTGCCTTGATTAATAAACATGCACGTGTTATCGACAACCAAAGAAAACAACGATAAAATACAAAAAAATATAAACAAGTTACCGATAAAAGATGTCGGGATTTAACTTTTCTTTTATATCTAATTGAGTATAAATTCTTAAATGTAATATGTGTGTTAGTCTGATTTACGTTAAGAACAAATATATTAGTTCGCATGGTCTGTTGGACGCCGGACTCATTATCTATTATGTATGTCCTATATTTATAATATATTTCACATACAGATCGCGGTTCGAAAGAATTTGTTTATTGGTGTTTACCTATTTACCTATCCTACGAAAGACTTCAGCAGACCGTATCAAGTGATCGTTTTGAAACTTACAACTCCTTACTATTGAAACTGGTGCATGTCACTCCAAGGGGAACTCCAATAATAAATTGCCAGTTCTAAAATATACCTAAAAAATTAAAGGAAAATTACCACATGGCAATAAACCCGTCAAGTAGCACTGTATACAACGAAAGTGTAATACAATACTATGATTTTATTCAAATCCGGAACGTCTGGGCATCAAACCACGGGGGCGCTAAGTTAAGTTTTATTTGTCAATTGATCTATTACATATTGCTCACAAATCAAAACACGGACAAGTATCACCATATGATAGACTGAAAAATCTTCGTCAATCGCACTTTAGCTTCGTGGATTAATTGGTAGGACACCTGTCTTCTAATCTGGAAGTTACGATTCCGATTGCCATTAATAGACATTTCTAAAAAAAGGGGGTTTCCGTCTGATTTTTACTTAAGGTCTCTTACATATTTCTGTTTAGTTGGAAGGGATCGCCACATGGCAATAAACTTACCATGTTGTATTGTATACAAAGAAAGTGGTAACACAATGTTATTTACCAAAAAGTTTCGAAAATTTCTGTGAGCTACTTGATAAAACGCTTGATTATATTTTTTTTAAAATAAAAAAATAAAAAAGGAAAGATCGTAGTCTCGTCAGTGTTCATCTAGTAACATTATTCGCATTACGTGTGAGAGTGTTATCTGTTCACGTGAGGTAGTACTGCTAACACGTGCAATGACGAAACACATACAGCAGCTGTTTTAAACTGGAGTTTTTTGTCAGCGGCAGTAGTCTAAAGTCTAAAAGTGCTTAGCATTCATACTAAGCAAGGGGGTTTCCCAGGTTCAATTTCTGGCATATTCACTTCCGGACTAATGCTCTAAGATCACATTACGTCTGAATTTGTTTTTTTCTATAACTTACTTGTATATACTAGTAGTCTGTGGCTTAGATAAGCAGATGACGCTCTTGTTACCGACATCGGTGTCTTTCAACTTCTCTTATTTTTGTTGAGCTAATTAGGAAGCGCTCTTGAGGGGATCGGAAAACAGTGCTTTACTAAATTATTTAGAAAAAGTCACGATAACTTGAACTGAAGAAAATCTTATCTTCCAACCATGTTCTTAAATATATATATGAATCACCAATAAGGATTTGTTGAAGAGTGCTTGTCACACGAAAGAAAAAACAATATTAATCACCCCCACCATTGAAAACGTCTATTCTTGAGGCAATGCGATGGATGGTGACTGATAAGGCAAAGCACTGCGCAAGCTAGGGTGGTGCTCGTGTACCTACCTATTTCCACCTGTGCCGGCACCGGGTCGATAGCACTATTTATTGTTAATGGCCAGGGTTAGTGACCACTGGACGCAATCAATTCACTGCTGCAGGTGCACAACTATCGATTTTCTCATTTTTAATGCACAACGGGTCTTTCAATTATGCATTTGCAATTAACACTTGAAGTTTTTTTAATTACCAATGTGAGATGGAATGGACTGCTTCTTTAATGTTAGAAATTTGGGTGACATGTGCAACTTCAGGTGTCACTTGAACACATACCCTTTTTTGGGATTTTTATTAAAATTTATGATTATAATTGATTTTATAAACACGGCCAACAAACACTATAATATACCTAAAGCCGAATGTGTTATTATGACTACCGGAAGATGTAAATATGATAGATATCGTTGTAGTTTGTCTTCCCTTGATAAGTAATCTGCAGATTTTTTTTACAAAATATGTTTTTCTGAATAAATGCGGGGAATGCGGGAAAGTACTTAATCTAATGGCCGCAGCCACCACCTTTCCATCCTTAAACTCAACTTATTTATTTAAGTATTTTTAATCTATCAATAATAATGGGACCAAATCCCAAGTTAGGGCGCCCTTGAGGAGAGTCTGTTCTCTAAACGGCGCTATATAAATTTTCCCTTTATTACTATTTATTTTTATTTTGCTATCTCGACACATATATTATTAGTATTTAGGTAGTATTTTCTAAGATGATAGAAGATATACAAGGGATATCGAACGATGTGTAACGACAAGAAACATAGTCAACGAGGCATTAAAACATACATACTCGAACTCAGATTGTATCAAAATCTGCTAAGATGTTCCCAACAGTATTTTAGTACGTCGATGCATGCGAATGAAACGTGAATATGAAAAAAGACTGAAAAGAACTAGATAAATACCGTAGAAATGTATGCATTTAGAAGAAAGAATACATGGATGGGGTGACAATGTATGACAGAATACGGAATGAAGAAATTAAAGATGTTAAGATTAATATGAAGTTGAGGCTGATGTGTTGAGTAAGATGAAGAAATCACTCTTAGATGGTTTGGATATGTAGAAAATTAATGAAGAAATATTAACAAAACAAATGTATAGTGCAAATGTGAGTGGAAGGCGTGTGAGAGAAAGATCAAGGAAAATATGGTTGGATCAAGTGAAACATATTCTGTAAAAAATCAGATAAATCGTAGAAGTTGTGTGGATGTAGAAAACGCTAAGGATGTGTCTCGAGATAGGATAGTATTGCGCTTTGTCCTCTCTATCTATCCCGACAGGGAAATGGCATGATGGTATGTATATACTTATTGATTAAATAATATAAAAAAGCAAACTAATAAAATGCAATAAACGGCATAATAATTTGAGAAATGATAAATTTGCATTTTAAAGCACAGAAAGTAACATTCCTCACTTTTGCATTTGAGAATTTCAATATGCTCAAGTACCGAATGCTAAGTAATCATTAAATATGCAATATTTATCAAATGTCTAAGTCAGAAATGTGATAAAATTGGAAAGTTAAATTAAGAAATCAAATTACAAAAAATCGCTTAAATGAATAATATTGAACGGTGAAAAAGAAAAACCTTAAAAATAAAACGTTACACATTTTATTAAAATTAACGTAAGGTAACAAAACGGAATATTTAATAAAGTTGAATAATAAATAATTCAATGTGAGAAAATATTAACACGATTCCCAACATTCCCTAAATGCACAAGGTTCTGAAAGCCGTGGCCTTGTTGGTAAAACGCCTATCTTCTAATCCGGGGTATACAGGTTCGATTTCGGTTGGAATCCAATTTATTTAAGAAAGGGCTCTAGTCTCAATTCAACTTAAGACATATTTAGCATATTTATGTAATGAAGTGATTAGGTATAAGTATGAATTGAAGGCTGATGTGTTGAGCTAGATGACGAAGAGCGCTCTGAAATGGTTTGGGCACGTGAAAAAAAATAATGATTAAAGAAAGACTAACAAAACAAATATACAGTGCGGTTGGGTCAAGAGTATATATACAAAGTATGCTTGGGTCAAGATTATACATTGAAAGAAGGAAATGTTTAAGGTCAGATAAATCATAGGAGTCGTACGAGGTGATGGATTCAGATGAGGCGAACGTGTGTCATATTAGGAAAGTCTGGCGCCCTCTCCTTTTTGCCTAACTCGATAGGATGCGGCGTGATGGTATGTAAGTATATTTCTGGTTGGTTGGAAGAAACTACCTAATTGAAATAGACCCGACAAGATGTACTGAATACAATGTAAAAATAATTCAAAATACAACGATGAAAATATTATATTTTGACTGCTTATATGAACTTATATGTGCAAAAAAATCCAACTCACATTTTACCTATTCTGAGATAACATAGTTAAATAAACATCTAGGCGCTTGTACGAGCTAATACTGAAAAAAAAATGCAACTAAATTTAACCACGTTAACTTCATGAATTGAGCCTTCGGATTTAGAATAACTGTAGTAGGCATGTACTTGTAGTTTGTCATCATATGTGTTTGCACGTGACAACATTACCGCACTTGAAGAAGCAACAACATTCACACACGAATATTGTTACCAGATAAATTATTTTCTAGACTGGGAGTCTTTTTTTCCAAGGACCAACGGGAAACGAACCCAAAATTGTCGGACGGAATTCAGCCGTGTTAACAACTAAGCCACCGAACCCCCCATATTAATAATGATTTAGTAGCTTACAACTTGATTCTAAAACAGTAGATGCAATACTAACTTTTAATTTTGAAAAGCACTTGAAAACAACCCTTTTCATCTAAATTTGAGATGGAATTTGAATACTGAGCACATACACGGTAACTAAAGTCGACTTTGTTCGTCTTCCCTTGGTAAATTTTCCTGCGGTTTTTTTACCAAATATTTTTTTGAACATATACAGACGACCTCCGTGGCTTAGTTGGTAAGACGCATATCTCCCAACCCGGAGGTTACCGGTTCAAAACATACTGCAACCCAGATTTTTTTTAAAAAGGAATTCAGTCAGTTATTCACTTAAGGTCTCTTTAACATCTTCCTGGTTGGATGGAAGAGACTGCCACATGGTAATAAACCCGCCAGGATATACGCCAATACAGGTGCGGGGAAGTACCTAATCTAATGGCCGCAGTCACTACCTTCCTATCCTTACAGTCAACTCGATGAAATGAGAAGACCTAAAGAACAAGTTTGTCAGACAAACTACTCGTATAAATCCTAAATAAAATAAACTTCAGCTTTCGGATAAGAACTCTATATTTAGGATTAGGTTAGGAAGAAGACGTATTTCAGATATATTTTGTTAACCACCTTCGTATCTTCAGACCTTACTTGTATTATTTCTTTTTTTGTAATATTTTTAATATGTCAATCATGATTTCAAATCCCAAGTTAGAGCCCCCTTGAGGACAGTGTGCTCTCAAAACGGTGCTATATAAATTATAAACTTATTATTATTTCGATTCTTGCTTTTGTCCACCTTCCTCTAACACTTTTTTAATCAAAACCGTTTCCTTTATTTCAGTGTTTCGACTTCAGAAAGAAAAATATTTTTTCGTACAACTTAAAAGTAATGAAGTTTCTCAAATCAGTTACACACCGAGTGCCATGTCACAACAAAGAAAATAATTGCCGTTGTCGAAACGTCAACTACATCAAGACCTGTACTAAATTACACAGTTCACTTCTGGCAATTTGTTCCGCTAAAGCTACACTAGTTATATAAGAATGTGCAATACTTTACTTGACAATAAGTTGGAAGACAAACGTATTAAAAACTAGGGTAGGGAGGTCATGTCTAGCGCGTGCGAGTATTTTTATCAGACTGGAATCCTTTTTTTGAGTACCATCGGGAATTGAAACCGAAACATCTGGGTGAAAGTCGAAAACTTTATTTTTTTTTAATGTTATTAAATGTAGTTCCAGAAGGTTCGGCAAACAATGTTAAGCCTGTTATTATTCAAAATATACACAATGGACACGATCCAGCATTATCAGTAAAGGTTAAGCAGTCGAGATCAGTTAAAGCTAACGGTGTGGTCATGTCGCGTGGCTCCAACGATACTGGAACTGGTTCTGTAGTTCTGTCATGTCATGGTACACCACCGCGGTGCCTCTTTCCTACGTCGCCTCAGTCAACTGTTGGTATTTGGTTACTGGACGGTTGGCTGCTCTCGAAATGATACACATTGGTATTTGATAGTATTCAGAAGAGGTAAATATGAGAAAGAAACAGAAAAGCTTACATGGAGAGATGTAAACACGTAAAAGAGGCTGTGGAAACCTGTAACCGGGCCGAGACCGGGTCACGGCGTGATAGTATGAACGTATAAATACAAACCGCTGAATAACTATAGATAACGAACGAGTTTGAGTCAAATCTGAAATCAAAATCATGTACAACGACTCCTCACAACACGCTTAACGTTAGCATAAAGTTATCAATTAATATGCCTATCAAAGTCAAGCAAAGTTGTCGAATAATAAAAATCTGTAAATTGAAGAAAACCATTCCAATAATCAAACTACATTTTCTATTTGACCATATTTTATAAGTTTATTTACTAATAAACTTTACATAAATACTACTGTATTTATTATCATGAATTAAAATACGATTAGATTAACACGTACCATGTACGGTCTATATTTTTAATCACGGTTCTGAACTGTTAAAACCCGTGCTTGAATACAAAAGAAAAATGTACGAGCTCGTATATATGCATATTCTTAAACAGTGCATGAAACACAACAATGCCGCTCCGACACGTTACCTGACAGCTGAATGTCAAAATTATAAAATCTTCACTCGCGACAATTACGAGTATTAATCCAACACTACATCAATTTCAGTGTTCCTAATATATCTGGGTAGGTATTTATTGTTATATTTAATGAATTCAATATAGCAATGGAAGCGTGAAAACTAATTTCGAACCAATGAATGACTGAATATTTTTGAATAGCAATTGCACGAAAGTCGTTAGAAATTAATTGTGGTAATAAAGAAAAGGTTTGAATTTTATAATATAAAAAAAATTGTTGAATGGATATATACTTATTATGTATATTTAGATTAATGCATGTTATTATGATTTTCATCAATACATATGTACGAGTATAAACAAAAAAGAATATTAATTTCAGTATAATACAAGTGATAAATAGACACAAAATTCACATATTGTTACTATTGTACAATATCCTTAACTATCCCACAACCCCCGGTTATCTCGCCGAAAATATTAATTTCCGATTTTGGACTTAAATTTACAATTTGACGTGATGCGCCCACCCGCTTGCATCAAAAGCAAACACTGAATATAACGTACCTAAAGAATAATTTGCGACCAAATCATAAATTTTGATAACACCTCCCAAAAAGGGTTGTCTTGAAGTGCTTCCTTAAAGTGTAACACATTATTGAGTCTATTAGAAAAAGGGAAACTAACATATCAGTCAACAAATAATTTTTACAAAACAGATTTTTCCAGTATTTACATACCGTAAGTACCCAGTCTGAGCTTATTTACAGCATCATCACGGGTGAAAGAACTCTTAGTCTTTGATGCTGATTGACAGCCGCGAGTAATGGAGTAACAGTGTCGCAACTTCGGCCGTTCTGGCTGTCTTCCAACCATAGACGGCCCTCGAGCTATAGCCGATCCCCTCGTGAGCTGCATGCTACGGCTAATTAAAGAGGCTTCTCCTTACACACGTTGGGATCAAGAACTAATTCTGGACTGTATCGTGACAGGAATCTCTTTCCTGGAAAAATAATATCTGGACCGTTGATGTGGAGATTAAAACACTGAAACCACTCTTAGGTATATCGATATCAAATAAGTGAAAGGTCTTGGGGATACGAAAATATTTATGTGAGCGATGTCTGTCAACATAACTGCCCTATTATAAAGGAACTAACTATTTCAAACTGTTAAAAGTGAAATAAATTTGTACTTTATTTATAAAGCATTTTTATGCCTTTTTTTAATGACGTCCTTAATTATATTACGCTAAACGAAATAAGTGGTGTATACTGTATTACCAGTAAGAAAAAAATACTAAGGTAACGTTTCTATCGAATTTAATGGAGCATTATTTTTGTTAGTGGGCCGCGCGCCTAGATTAATATTATATTCTTAAAGAATTATGTAGTCATCGATTTCCAATGATTACAAAAAATAAAAAAGGTCCTAATAACTGAAGTAGCAGCTGAACTGCAATTGATTGTTTTTTTTTTGGTGTCGTAATTAGAGTCGGAGTCGGGAAATGTTATTCTAAATTCGACTCCGACTTCAATTTTTTTACAATTTTTAAAACTTATCGGCTACATAAATTGCATTATGAAATTGTGCACGAGTATGTGATATCTAGTAAAAATAGCGCGTACTGTGATGAAGAATCTCCATATTTATTATTTTCAAAAAACCTACATTTAAGTAGCTACGCCACTTTATTCAGAATAATATATGGTAAGCAAAATATTTACAATAATAATTGGAGTCGAAGTCAAACATTTTAAATTTCTAGAGTGGGTGTCTTGTTTTTTTTTGCTGTCTCCAGAACACTGGTTCAGTCTGGCAATGGCGATATTACCTCTCAGCGATGTATTATTATGACCAACATATACACGGACTACGAGTTACCCAAAGGCTCGATTAACGAGGGCAACATCATCATCATCACCACCACGATGCCATGTCCCTTTTGAGTAAGGTAGAGAGAAAAAAATCTTTACTTCGTTCTATCCTGGCACACATATTCGTCTCTACCACATCCATACATCTCTTCACACATACTGTCCTATTATAAAGACTTTTCCATCTTTCAAAATTGGATTCATTCGGTAGAGTCACGTTTTTTAATCTTCTCGTACCTTCTATACTACTCAAATAGATCATTTTTATAAATCGTTCTTAATTCATTCATTCTACGTCGCCTTACCATTTCAATACTCTTTTCTTAATAATAAAAATAAATTTATACAGCGCCGTTAAGGGAGCAGACTTTCCTCAAGGATTTCTTCATCTTAAGCATTGCTTCTTTCAATCCGCATTATTTCCTAATGTCCTCGGTCCTTTTTTGTTTTCTTAATTCTTATAAAAATTCTGTGTTACATTTTTTTTGTTTATATTTATTAAATATATCATATATTTATAAAACCAATACTATTTTATTTATAACTTTAATTAAGCAAAATAAATTATATGACTTGGAGTTGTATTTAAAAAAAAGATTGCTTTCTTATACAGGTTATTTTATTTCAAAATATTCACATAATTTTTTACTATTTCCGAAATCCCGGGATTATCATAAGTGTTCATTATGAGGAACCCTAGTAGGTACGAGTATAATAGCAAGAGGAGACGACATAGCATAGCATCCCGTTGAGCGTTTTATCTGCCAGGTTCCCGTTAGCTTGCGGAATGCTGGCTCGATGGCGCTGACGGAAATTCACTTTCTAAAGCCGAGGCGAGACGTGCGGGCTAACCTCTAGGCATTAACCACAGTACTCCGAAGAGCCAAGCTGAGTATTATCTGTGGGGTATTTTATACTCATCCATGACAAACTGGTTTCCTATTCTGGTAGGTGCTACTTCTTCTTGTATGGAATTCTTATGTTTATGTATAAACATAATCATAAACGCGGTATTTCACTTCCACACTTTATATATGAGGGCATGTTCATGTATCTTGGAAGCGTATTCACATCAGATGGCAGTGAGATATTGAAAGAAGATTAGCAACATGCAATAGAATGAATGTTAGATTATAAAATGTCTCATACCGACCAAAGACGAGAGTGCCTCTTGATATGGGTAAATAATAAAATTGTCAAACGAGTCCAACAAGATATATATTTGGGATGATCAAAGTAAGAATGGAGATGACACGAAACTGCTTTTTAAAATTTCATGATCTCCTCTGCAATACGGATTTCAATCTTGACTTAGTTTTTCGTACTTTTCTATGGTATTGAAGTATGGACAAATACTTACTCAGGCCACAAAGAAACAAGGCGCTTTTGAAATGTGGTGCTATCGAAGAATCCTGAGAACTTTATGGGTTGACAAAATCCGTAGTGATGACATCTTGAAACGTGTGAAGAAAGATAGAGAAGTATTATTGATTAAAGTTAGAGTACTTTGTAAATATAATGCGAGAATAAAAATATGATATCTTTCAACTGATATTCAGGGCAGAAGAAGTACTGAACTAAGATGTACGAGTATGTCCTGGTTAAAGAGCTTATGGAAGTAGTTATACTGTGTCACAATATCTTTGTTCAAAGTTGCAGCTTCAAAGGTCAACATAGGCAACCTCCGAAGATGAGAGGAACTTTAGAGAATGAGTGATGAAATCATGACTAAGCAAGTATACAACACAGAAGTGCCGGGTGTGCATGGATCAGGCGTACCGAGGAAGCTTGAATGAAGCAAGTTGGACCAAACTTTGAAACAATGAAAAGTGAGAAGTATGAATAATAATTGAAGATTTTGCATAACGAGATATATGAATATGGAGGAGACGAAAATTGTGATTGGATAAAAAAAGTGTGGAGAATCATTATATCCGCCTCTATATGTATGTTATGTACTAATAAAACACGTATTTTGTGCCTTTTTTAAATCGCTGTGTTTGAAAAGTGTTTTTGCTTATTTGTTTTCTTCATATTTTAATATTTCATTTCAGAAACCTAAACGGAAGTTATCATTTTACACATACCGCTACCGACACTCATTTAACACAGAAAGGAAAAAGAGCAGCGCATTTAACTGAATTGCTCAAATTATTTAATTGCGATTCCGTGAAGAACGCATAACGGAATATACATAAATCATTATTATCAACCATTACTGAGAGCACAAGAAGGAACACAAAACAAAAAGGAAGAAAGATCATTACAAAAAGAGATAATTATAATTTATCTTAAGATATTACAGTTTAATGCTTTTAAGAATAGAGAACTAAAAGCAACTAATGGAAGAGATGACCCCTTAACCTAACGAGAGTTTAACAAAAGACATATGGCTTCAGTAATGGATATGCCTAACTTACAGACTTAATGGTAATGGATTTACATATGGGCGAAATAATAGCTGAAAATATTACGAAGCAATATTATTGTCAGAGAAGACAATGAATTGGAACAAAATGTTAAAAGCACACAAATTACGAGTATTACGCTGTGTTCCTTGCGGGATAGGCGTAAGAACAGATATTTGCTCATCGTTTCGTTTCCTCCACATTCATACATCTAGCCATGTAATTTCTTTCAAAATCTGATACACAGTATCCAGCGATATTTTCCTCACTCTACTTCTTCCACCAATATATTCGTAATTCTTTCAGCGTTCATTCTCTACACATGCCCAAATCATCTTAACGAACGTTCCTTTTTTCACTGTACTTAATCTACATTCTCTATATCCATGAGTTTATATCTAGTATCGTCACTTCGTTTTTTTTAACGAGATTACAAAATAAAATGCCATTAAAAACAGTGTTTTTAACATAATTTAATTAAATTAACTCATTGATTGACTGACATTAAAAAGATTTAGTCAGGCTCATGTTACAATGAATTAAAGGGTTACTTTCAATATTCAATAGATGAACATAAAATGCCAACTTCTAGAAATGCACATATTACTGAGGCGTACTCAAAATCTGGCGAGTATAACACTTATAAAAACATATTGTTTTATTTTTTGGAAATTTCATCACAAATTTATTTTGATATATGAACACTAGACATATACGCTTATTTTTTTTAAATAAATTCTCAGCCTTATGTTACGTGTTTGCAGCAATGAAAGTTGATTCCAAGAAACCATTTTTTATTATGATTTTTTCAAAAGTGAACCACTAAAAGTGGCCCACCTCCCATATATATTCATTTTGTCGAGTTAGAGGTCCCTTGAGGAGAGTCTGCTCTCTAAACGGCGCTATGTAAATTATTTTTTTATTACAATATTATTTAGCATAGTCCGAAATACAAGAAAAGTTATTATTGCTAATTGTTGGTTTAGGTAATGATTTCACGATGGGAGAAAATGCCATTGAAAACATTGGAAAGTGCACATACCTGGGCAGTGTCCTCGCCAACAAAAATAAGGTGGGCATAGACATCCAAAAAAGGATCCCTAGCGGAACCAGAGCTGCCGCAGCACTTCACAAACTACTGAGCTATAATAACTTTTCGTGAAATGTCAAACTGAGATTATACGATTATACGATAATTATTATCAATTATCTTGGCAATAATCAGTCATGACACTCAAAGACAAACAGATATTACTGAGCTCCGAAATCCGAATACTACGAAAGATACTTGGCCCAAAACAGGCTGCAGGAGAGTGGAAACTTAAATCTTATAAAGAAACTCGAAAACTAACGAGACAACCACTAAAATAACCAGAGTCATAATGTCGCGAAGGTTAGCACGTATAGGCCATCTAAGCAAACTTCACGGTCAACAATGGTCATTATATAAGCCCAACTACACGAAGAAAGGCCACTTGGTAGACCAAGGCAGAAGCTTTTAGATAACGTGCATCAAACTCTTATGAGGTTGAGAGTGGAGGAAGATTGAGAGACGGCGAATGACCGATCGGCTTGGAAAAATATCGTCCGGAAGGCTCAAGCTCAACATGGACATCTGAGGAAGAGGTTAGTTTACTGAGGCTGGTTGAGAAAAACACCCAGGCAATTTGTCGGTACCTTTAAGATCAGTGGAAACATATTCTGAAAAAATCTAGACGTGTTAGTTTCCGGTATTCATTTTCTAAAGAACAATTCTTAATATTTTCATGGTTGAATTTTTATGGTTGAAAAAATTAAGTGCCCATAAAATCCTTGAAAGGCGATTTAAGAAATTATAACTGAATCAGAACTGGGTTATCTTATCAATGGCTTAAGTATAAATTGAAACAGCCTTTTGTAAACAATACAACAACAATTAAATCGCTTTACAATAGGGGAACTTATGCAACACAAATGCTATTATAAAAGCAAATTACATCGTAAAAGCAATAAAATCATTTTTGAGATCAATTCGTATACACAATGTGAGTAAAATTTCACACATATGATTTAAAATAATATCTGGCATTATATTGTTCGATTGGATAAGGAATATTTGGAAAAAGGATTTCATTAATTCATTCGTATGGTACCTTTCAACACGACCGAGTTGGTTATATGGATATGTTGAAGGATATGCCCAGGAGACAACATTGTCTTCGGCCCAATTAATCATGGGTAAAGAACTACTGAAGTAGGCAAAGAACTATAACAGTTTCATTGTATACAGTACAATCTGGTAGGTTTATCGTTATGTGTAAATCTTTTCCAACTAATCATGACTTGTTTAAAACCCATCGTCTTAAACAAGTCTTATGTGGAAATCAGACTGTAACCCTTTTTAAAAAGTCTAGGAACCAAAGGAAATCTAAACCGCAAACCCCAATGTTGGACGACAGGCATCAACTAGGCTATGGAGGTCGTCAAGTTATGTAACATAGTACGGCACCAAATAATTTCAGGTTTTAAATGTTGTAAGATATATCTCGCATGCCACCCTTTCACGACACTTGAGTCAGTTTTTTTTCCTTTACTAGCGAAGCTACATATCTTTGGAGCCCACGTACTAAAGGATTCCGAGAAAATTGTTTATCAGTTTGTAACTTGAACAGCGTTCGATTCCTGAAGCCCAAAACTAATAGCGTCCTTGTCCATTGTAGAAGGTTCTTGCGACTTTTTGCGTGAGATATTGTAACATGCACGGCTTAACTCTTTCACGGCGGGGGACCACTTAACTGGCCCATACATAATATGTGCCGTCCTGGCGAGCGGCCATTTAAGTGGCCACTAACTTTGCGTGTCGATATCTCAGTCAAAATTAAATCTTCTTTAAAATTTTTAACCTGAATATAAGACAAAACGTGTCCTCTGGTGACATCTCTTTTAAAATCATCAAAACTTCAAGTACTTGATCCATAAGAAGGATTTAAACAGACCGATTCGAGGCCGTCGAAATCTAACCCTTTCTACTCCGTTGGCGACAATATGTCGACATGGTAAATTATTTTGTAACTCCGTTGGCGACTATAGGTCGCCATAATGTATATTTGTATTGTTTACCCTTAAAAAAGGTCTAGGTACCTATTAGAGCAGGTATAAACACTATTTTTCAGTTTTGCAAGGTCATTGCTACCATTCAGACGCATTTATTTACGTTGTTTAATTTAGTACGTGTAAAAATATTAAAGTTTTTTTTTCATCCTTAAAAATGGAAGAAAATTTCGAACTAAGTGAGAGTGAAGATGAGTTTATTTTCAGTATGTATGGTGACAAAAAAATATGGAACTATGTTAGAAACAAGTGATAATCAGAGTTCTAGTGGGTAATTGGTAACAGAGAAACCTGCCGTGGTACTGAACTACACGAAATCTATGGGCGGAGTGGACCGTGCAGACCAATATGCATACACATACTGCTTCCTTCGAAAATCTTTGAAGTGGTGGAGAAAACTTTTTTTCTGGGGAATGGAATTGTGTTCAATTAATGCTTACGTCATATACAAAACTATAAAATAAAAAAATAAAAAAAAACGTTTGAGTCACTTGAAATTTATTGTATAAAACTCCTGGTAGACTAGCTAGTTGGAGACTTTCGTGAGCCTCGAAGTAGGCCATCTACTTCTTCGTCTGAAGTACGACTGGATGGTAAATTGCACGTTTTGCGGAAAGGATCGAAGAGGGACTGTGTGGTGTGCTCACAGAAGAACCAAAAAGGGCAAAGACACGAAACATACGAGTACTGTGACACTTGTCCTGGAAAACCTAGGATGCATTTGGGAGATTTTTTTTCAGATATCATACTATGAACAATTATAGAATTTAAAAATATTTATACTATATATTGTTGTTATTTTGCCTAAATAAATTAATGTATACAGATATCTAATCATTTGAATGTCCATTTGCATGATACCTTTTTTATTTTATTTTTAAATAAACTTTGTCTAAAATCTACCATTTTTGCTTGAAATTGCAAAAAAGTAGTCGAGTTACAGGTATGTCATACAAAAAAAACTCCGGAGTTGAAAGGGTTAAAGCATTTTAAATATTAGCGCCACACGTTCGGGTGTGTTGAAGGTCATGTTTCTAATGACGATTTCTCCCGATCAATATGACGTATTTTGCGTCGATATTTTTTTTGTAAGTACGCGTATTGCGTATTGAATTAATTGCCTTTTTCATTGTTTATGGATTATTGTTTTCTTCGATTATTGCTTCTTATATTGTCGCACTTTATTTATAGCTTTGATTTGGATAATATTACGTGTGTATAGTGTCAGCTAAAAAATGCATCGGCGCACAGTTCCACAGTAATCAGATTCGGGATAATGGTGAGTCATATTTTTATGTAGATACAATATAAATTTATTGAGGTAAAACACCGCCGCCTGTGGGACACACGAAAGATCCTCGAGCCATCGCCGTAAAAAGGTTAAGACGCTAACGTGCCTTTTAGTGGTTTTTCAAAGACTCACTAATTGGATAGGCGAAAATATTGTCTCGCAATGCTATCTCTAGGTCACATTTTTCAACGTGTCCAAAGGAAGAAGTACCATGCGAATGGGTAAATTAATAGCACTCAACATTAATGAATATCACAAAATGTCGAAAGATTGCTCATCTAGGTTATATTTTGAGAGGAGAAAAACATAAAAATATTATTGGTTAGTAAAATCGAGGAAGCACTTG
Source organism: Odontocerum albicorne (assembly GCA_949825065.1). NCBI lineage: Eukaryota > Metazoa > Arthropoda > Insecta > Trichoptera > Odontoceridae > Odontocerum > Odontocerum albicorne. Next base: position 14,005,254 of record OX463845.1, read on the forward strand.
TTTTGGTTATGCGACATGATGAATTCTTTCGTGCCGTAAAAGACAAAAATATTTTTTCAAGAGTGAACTCGCAAATATAAAGGGAGCCGGATACGGCATATGATGAAGAAGCACCTGTAGTTGAATTCAGTTAGATTTACTTTTGGAAATGAAAATTCATAATGGTTAACAAGTCATAAGGGATGAATGTGAACTTAAGGCTGATGTGTTAAGATGAATACGAGTACGCTGAGATATTTTGGGCATGCGGAACGAATGAATTAAGGAAGATCAACAAAACAGATATATAGTGCAAATGTGAGTGGAAGACCAAGGAAAATATGGTTGGATCAAGTGAAAGATATTCTGGAAAACGTCAGATAAATCATAGATGTATGGTATGTATGTAGAAGACGCTAAGGATGTGTGTGTGTCGAGATAGGAAAATATGGCGCTCTGTCCTCTGTGCCTACTACAAGGAAATAGCGTGATAGTATACACTCCATACGTATGTCTGTTAAGTCTATTATCAGTCACACAAGTCTGTGATGTTTCGGCAGATGTTCAGACTTATCATTGACAAGAAAATACCAAAAATAATGATTTTAAGTTATACTATAAAATGTATTCAGGCCGACTCTTCAAAAAGTATAAACTCATTTTCAAGATACGTCAATATTATAGTATTTCGTACGAATTAAATAAAAAAATAATGACAGCTCTGAGAGTGACTGGTGTTCGACGTCAAATGTAAACTAAACAAAGGAAGCCGCTGTCAAATATTTAAAATTTCTGAAAATGTTTTCATAACATAACGTACTCGTAACATAACAGTCGAATTAATAACACAAAACTTCGATATATAAACGGTGAACCGATTTACAAATAACGTATGTACACTTAAACACAAACATATGTTTAATACAAAATCGGTGAACGAATGAACGTTTTTTTACACGCACGTAATTGTAATTAACTGAGGTGCTTGTCAGTGCGATCAACGCGCTAGTAGCCAACATCATCGGTATCAAGAGTCTGGTAAATTGATAAACAATCTCTGCGGTATATTGATAAGACACTTGACTTCCAATTCCGTTGGTACCCAATGTGTTTCAAATGGGTTATGAGGTGCATGAGCGCGCGATAACGCACTGGAATTCGGTGCGGAAGGTCGCGGGTTCGAACTCCGCCCTGTGACACAGGAATTTCTCGACATCGAATGATATAGGCATTTTTCCGCCTAGTATTCGGGGGTATAAGGATTCCTACGACTTCAGCCACATCTATTCTTTCAAAAAGAGAAAAAAAAACATACAGGTGTGCTCCGATCGTCTCATTTCGGTGTACCATCGAATCCAGTACAGCGGTGTGACCGGTGAGTTTGCTGGTGATCAACGGTGCAGTCACTTAAAAACCGAACTCCACGGCACAACTTCGCTTTCCAACTGAATTGATGGTGGAATGGCGAGGGGGTTCTCGAATACAGGACCCAGAAATGACGATGACGGTTTTCACATTTTTCTGGTTGGTTGAAAGAGATTGCCACATGCCGCCAGGTTGTAGTTGAAAGAAAATACAATAAATTTTTGTGCAATAAGCAAACGCTCAAATAAAATTAAATGTAAAAAAAGGAAAAAATAGACCCAGACTTCATTTAACCTAAATGTATTAAGTGGGCGCATGGCCTGTGTGGTCTAGTTGGTAAGATTTTAAGTCTTCCACTCGGGAGTTTGAGATTCGATATCCGATGATAACGAAAAATAAATAAAAATAGAGTCCAGTCTGGTTTAAGAGTCCATCTGCTAACATTACTCGCACGCGCTAGACATTTATTAAATTACATTTATTAATTTATTTTTTCAGGTTCTTTGTACATTACAGGTTTCCCTAATTCGTACAACGACCAAACAAAACGAGTACAAAAAAAATGTATAAAGCAGTTCAACATTTTGAGACTTATAAAGAATATTGTAAAAATGTAGGTATATGTTACACTAAAACACTATGACAAAATGTAGCCTGTAATCCTCAGTTATAAAAACGAATGAATTGAAAAATGAAAGCGAACGATTTTTTCACATTAAATAAAAACTGGACCAGGTGACGTGGAGAATGTGATACAAAATGATGTTGCTAAGTGGGTGAGTGTACCGAGGAAAGGTGCCCTCTGAAGCGCATCCACAACACAGCGAGATGCGTGCCTCATCTGCATAACCATTGCTGATCATCAGCATATTTCTTTCGGTTTGAGTTGTACCACGTCTGCCATAACGCCAAGCTGGTAAAATAATAACTTTAGCGTCGGTGTATGTAGTATTGTAGTTAATGCGCTGATTATCATTGTAGCATCGCAAGTTTGATTATAGAACTGAGGATTAGTCGATACAGATTAGTGGACAGTGACGGCCCTGAAACTTTCGAAATATTTTAGGTCATGGCCTGCTTCGAAGGGACTACATCCCCAGCGGCAATAAAGAAAATAGAGACGAAGGACTATAGTTAATTTGAGGAAACTATTGCAGAAGTCCGCCAGGTTGTACTGCATACAACGAAAGTATAATAAAATGATGGATAAGCTGCCATATGAATCGACGCAATGTTTTACGAGAATGAAGGTAAAATATGTCGAGACTCTTTTTTATAGAAATATACTATGATAGGTGGCTGTTGGAGGCGATTATTGGAACTTATCTATCGTAAAAAAAATAGCAATTACCGAAAGACTTTCAACAACATGCAGAGAAAGAATCCTAACATACTTTTAACATGTTTCTAGAAATGACAGCGAAAGTCTTGAGAAGCTGGTGATCATGGGTATACTCGTAGTTGAACATCATCATCTTTTGGCGTTACATTCAACATGGCACAGGATCTGAAAAGATGGAAACAGGTGGTGCACCATGTTCCAGATATAGCAGAAGACTAAGACGCTCAGCATTGACATTCAAAACTGGTTTAGTATTTTTACTAGATTTTGATTTCAACGTTCTCAGCAGCTGAAAAGCGAGTATTTGTGCATTAAATTCATGTAATTAATGTATTTTTTATAGTTAAGTCTAGTGGAAGTTTAAAGACATTGTAATTTGTTTTAAAAATGGTATTGTATTATACGAGTATATTATCTTCTCTATACATATGAACTATTTAATTCTCAATCTCCACTCCTTATAATAAAAGTATATTGAAATGGAGCTACGCGCTGGAACATTCAGATGAAGAGTAAGTACCACGGGTCTGCTTTTGCCACAGAATCTTCGGACAGCTGAGTGCTGAGAGGTGTTGATCCCGACGAACAAGAGTTACAAACACAGGCGCGGGGTGGACAGTGGCTGAAAACTTCGAGGCTTACCGGGAAGCCAGGAAATCTGTGTGGAGGATCCAGCCACGAAGCAGACTTCATTGGTAGCCGTAGTCATCTCTGGTCGACGTCGGTTTGCGGCAGTGGTTCACGAAGACGAGAGTGATTGACAGAGATATTGCAACTTGCGAACATCTATAGTACACTATTAAGCAGGTGCGCGCAAGCATTTCCACATTTGCGAGACGATTTGTCCAGAGAAATTTAAGGATACGACTGTAGATCCACATCTCAAAAGTCTCGATTCTACATGATGTTTCCTAGTTTCGAGTATACGCCTCCGTTCCATAGAAGAAATTTGAGAAGATGTAACAGCAAAACATACGCATTATCAGTTCCAAGCTCAGGTCTCGACTTATAATGGCTTAAATGTAATGAAAGCACTTCTCACTAAACTGAATACTCTTGAAAAAGTTATCATTACTAAAATGCGACGCGACTTTCTTCAGTGTGTGAATAGATTTTATGATGATTAGGACATTTATCACTGTTTTGACTGACGACGTGAATGTGTGAATGAATGGTTTTTATCGTCGCATTGTTGTGTGGCCTGAATTTAGCAGTACAATAGACAATCTCTCCGACAAAAACCAGATTGCATGCGATTTTGTGATACATTTAAAATCGTGCGAAATATGTTTTGATTTTTCGCAAATTAATTATTATTTCAGGTGTGTTGATTTTTTTCTAGGTGAATCAGATAAATGTGTTAATTATAATTTTAAATTAATCATGAAAGTGTGATATTGAGGCATGTGTGTCAATTTTATGGAAATTGTCATGGGTCCGTGGTATCAATGATTTCCAAATGTACGAGTAACATAGATTAGATCAATAATTCCCAAAATGAGTTGTACCACTCCTAGGAGGCGCTCAGAGCACAATGTGGGGCTCCAAGAGGCATGAAAATACGGTAAAAGCGGTTCGAAACATTACATTGGAGTATCGTTGTATATCGACAAGCGTAGCATTATCTACATTTAGTGGGCTTCTTCTTTCATATGGCAGTTTTCAAAATACCCGAATCGGTAATTCAGACACATTGAAGAGCTTGGCCGGAAGAAAACCTTGTCTTCGGCCCTATTAATCGACTCTTCTGGTTAAGAATCACTAACTAAACTTGTGGTTTGTCATCGCACATGTTGGCAATATTACCGCACGTGAAGAGACAACACTTGTAGGAGTATTGTTACCAGAAAAACACTTTTGCCAGACAAAGGTCCTTTTTTGAAGTGTAGTGGTAATAATACAGGTCTGTTAATCCTGAGGTTCCGGGTTTGACTCTTAGAATATTCAAATCATGACTCTTGAGTGGTTTTCAGATCCACTTCCGTCCTAGCTAAACATCTCGCACATTAATTAATTTAAATAAATTAATAATTATTTTATAGTTTAATCACTCTTTCTTTACACATGCCTAAACTATGTTTAAGCCCCTTTATTTGATAATACCAATAAAAGGACAATTTATATAGCGCCGTTAAGAGAGCAAACTCTATTCAAGGGTGCTCTTACTCGACATTCGAACCCATGATTATTTATGCTACATAAAACATATATTTTATCCATGTATTCATTACTGATGCCTTCATTCCGTCTTTTTTCATACATTAACACTACACATTTTTTTCTTAGAACACGTATCTCTACAATCTCTTAACCTTACGTTTATCCTTTTTCTTCCAAGTTTCATTTAATTACGTAAATGTGGGCGGACACCAGCACACTATTATAAATGTTCATTTTTGTTACTTTTTATATAGCCCGATAGTTATATATCATATACATGAAGTGCTCCGTGTCCATTCCCTATTCATCTCGCACATCACACGTAAAGATATAAACATCAAAATACTAACATGATTAACATAATATGCAGTCAAAGTAAAGTACAAGTATAGTACATGCATACTATTACACACATCAAACCAGAGCTGAGAAGAGCCAGGGTCGTCTCGTCGACTTCTCTTCATCCATCTCTGCATTCCGCGGTTCGAAGGGTAGTTAGTTGTTAAGGGTAGTCCTACTACGTATCTCACTTGGTCCGTAAAACACTTTGGGACTTTTCCTCTTGTGCGTCGTTCTTCCACGCTTCCACTGACCACAAGCATCTCCAAAATGTCTCTTTGGCTACGAGCAATGTGCCCAAGGAATCGGAGGAATCCTCGAAGACATACTGTCGACAATATGTCGATGATTCTCAATTCTTCGAGAATGGAGATGTTAATTCGCTTTGCTGTCCATGGAATTCGTAACATCATTCTCCAGCATCATGTTTCAAATGTATTTATTATACGGCTCTCACTTGCTTTCCGAGTCCAAATCTAGTCGTCACACATAAATTTGCAAATATGAATAAAAACCTTAATTAGCAAAAAAACATATATAAAATAAACAATTTGTTTACATGAAAGGATAAAACATTAATAAATAATTATGTAGGTTGACATTTAAAATTAAAATATAATATGAAACAAATAACAATTATGTACGAGAATATATGCATTAATTTTTAAATCATGTTTAAGGTTTAATAACATCTGGCCATCTCCCATCAGAGGACAGAGTGCCAGACTTTCCTATCTAGATACACATCCTTAACCTCTTCTACATCCATACACCTTATCATACAACTTCTATGATTTTTCTGACTTTCTACGTTTCATTCCTTCAGAATTGGTTAGTTTTCCTCTACTACGCTTTCTACTCACATTTGCACGATATATTTGTTTTCTAAGTCTTTCTCGTTCATTCGTTCTACATGCCCAAACAATTTAAGTAATGTTCATCTTACTCAACGCATCAGCCAAATTCAATAAAAAACAGAAAATTAAGTATTTATTTAATATTCTTGAGAAAATCAAATAAATATAAATTAATTTTTATTTTCTAAAAATTATGTAGAAAATGTTTAAAAGAGACATTTTTTCCTTATTAATGGCAAAGAAATGCAATTAGCGATGATTATAATTTATGTTATTTGAGAACAATGCTACAATTTCTTTTCCCGCCATATTAAAATACTATAAATGCACATCACCACAATACTGTCAACCGGTTTCATTGTAGAATTTCATCATAAAAATACTTTTATTGTCTCGTGTGAGTTTTCTAAGAAAAGTTCATTATTAAAAATTGTTTTAAATACAATTATATGCTTCTTTATGTGTTACTTTCAACGTTATGGATGGTTTGGAATGATTTTATAGTATTGATAATTTTGCCTTTTCGTCAACTTAAATTTACGAGGTATAAAAAAAGTCTTTCGGAGTTCGTATTGCATTTTTGGCTCGAAGTGCGAACGTTTCGATAACGACGGAACTCACATCGTAGGGCTTGTTATACTCGTATATCAACTTAGCTTTTAGTTGATAACCAAAAAGTCTTGGAGATGAGAGCTGCAAACGTCGGTCTTTTTAGCCAGAAAAACGCGGTATGAATTACGAAAGACCATATATCATAATAACCACGAAACCTATTCAACATAGTTGGGTTTTAATTAAGTAGGTTTCATAATAACAAAGGCACTTTTTAGAACTTCTCAAACGAAGGTTTTAGATTGTATAACCAGTAAAAGATTTATAGGTAAATTTAAAAATGAAGAAATAATAAAAAGGTGTTAACCGATGTTATTGGAGGAATCGCGTACACCTATTATATTCCCCGTATAGATTCTCATGTTCCTATAGGAAGCCGACCACCAGGCAGGTCTTCAAAGAGATAGAGGGATATGTGGTCGTCTGCATTCCAGGATAATGCAAAAAATGAAGAATCTAATGTAAGAAGAATTTATATGTAGTATCAATTTTATTTTATATCAAAAAACTGCGTACTGTTGTATGGACCTTTTTTGGATACCGATGGTTGTATACAAAAAACATGCAACTCACTTAGTTTTAGTTTATTAAAAATATCGAATAAGCGTATTCAATCATGTATTTGCGAAAATACATATTTAATTAAAAAAAATAGATAAACCTTTCTATGAAAAAAATAAACCACAGACAGAAAATTGTGCAATAAATACACAACAAAATAGATTATTTATAAACAATACCATAGATTAAAATCCCAATTACTATTGTTCATCTCAAGCACAGTTGTCATGTTAACTAACAGGTTAGTGAATTTGGTCGACGGCCTTGGTCTAACGGTTATCAATCACGCTAAGTAAGCTGGCGACTCAGGTTCGATTCCTGGTAGATTCACTTACGGACTGGATTTACTCTTAGACCGTTTTATTTTTATTTTTCCGTCTATTCAGCTCTGGCGACGTTGAACCATACATCAAGACAATAAATGTGTATTTCGTAGTTAAATTCTGTCTTATCACTTAATTTTTCACCCTACACAAGTCGACACGAAACGAAGGTATGTTTCTTCAAAACATTAAAAAATGGGCAAAACTTTTTACGTATAAATATGGTAAAAGTATGTCCATATCTAAAATGAAAAAATGAAAACATTATTATATTTTTTGTGAAAAAAAATTGGTGAAATTGTTATTGAAATATTATCTAGACGTTTTCAGAGAAATACCATAAACCTTTCATCGTATTTTCGAGTTTAGTTCAGTTAGAATGGAAGATAATGGCACCCACGGAAGATACTAAGTAACTAGTCAGACGTTGGCATTGTTAGTCATGGCGCCTCAATGAAGGCTATTCATATTTTTAAATACCAATATATTGCTCAACTAAAACCTTGTGGTCTAAAATACCCCATAAAAACCTTTGGCGGTTTTAGTGAATAACTCCAAGGAATTGGAACAAAAAGTGGATTGCTTATAAATATTTGCTTCTTTGCGTCAATCTATAACTTATATTATAGAGATTGAGTTTGTGCATTTATTTGTATTCAATAAACCTAAGAACCACTGAACCGATTTCGATAGATTTTACTGGTGTCTTCTTTGTAATATTTGTGAAATGCGACATCACGCTTTTACACCGTAGAGCTAAAGCAGGTAACAAATATTTTAAACAAGTCGGATACAGTTGTCTTCGATTTATACATAAAGGTTTTGCCGATATTTATCGACAATTGTAAGGTAATAAAATAAAATAAAAGCATTAAGAAAAATAGGTTTATTTATCGTGCGTAATTTACAAGACTTGGGAATGTACTACCTGTGACTTTTGACCAATTGAAGGTTTTGCCGATATTTATCGACAATTGTAAGGTAATAAAATAAAATAAAAACATTAAGAAAAATAGGTTTATTTATCGTGCGTAATTTACAAGACTTGGGAATGTACTAACTGTGACTTTTGACCAATTGAAGGTTTTGCCGATATTTATCGACAATTGTAAGGTAATAAAATTAAATAAAAGCATTAAGAAAAATATGTTTATTTATCGTGCGTAATTTACAAGACTTGAGAATGTATTACCTGTGACTTTTGACCAATTGAAGGTTTTGCCGATATTTATCGACAATTGTAAGGTAATGAAATTAAATAAAAGCATTAAGAAAAATATGTTTATTTATTGTGCGTAATTTACAAGACATGAGAATGTACTACCTGTGACTTTTGACCGATTGAATACCAAAAATGTTTTCTGCGTTGTATGTGCACTGAGTAACAGGAATCTAATTTAAAGCTATGCTACCGTCGGCCTGCATACAAACCAGAATTAGTTTATTTCATGCTATAGGGTCGGACCAGTCAAGGTATGTTCGTTCGATACACGTATACTGACGGTCAACACTCTGAGATCTATGATACGACCTTACTGTAGCATGTCTCCCAGAAGGCACATCCCTAAAACATAATTCCGTCATGTAGTGCTAAGCGAAGACGTGGACTCTGAGAGCAAGCGAGATACACCAATATGTTAGATGTATTTGAAATATGGTACTGGAGAAGGTGTTACGGATTCCATGGACGATGAGGCGAACTAATGCCTCAATTCTTTAAGAACTGAAAGTCACCGACATATGTTATAGTCCACAATATGCCTACGAGTGCTTCGATTCTTTGAATTCATTACTCGTGGCTAAGGAGATAGTTTAGAGATGAATGTGATCACTGGAATCGTAGAATGACGAAACAAAGAGGAAGAGCCCCAGTATATTGGACTGACCAAGTGAGAGGCGCAATAGGACTACACTAAATAACTGCTCTTCGAACTATCCGAGTACGGATAGATGGAGAGGCATCAAGGGCTCCATTGGAGTCACGAGCTACACAACAGGGTTAACTGTAGCGCAAGACAATTAAGAGATTCTCATTCGAACACCACAAGACACTGTTGAAACTCTATCCTTTCAGAATATTTCAACACGTGAAGCTTCTTTAACAGGGAAATTATTCGGTCAAATTTGCCTGCATTAAAATTAAAAGTGTCCTGCATTAAATATTATTTGCAGCCCGCCAAGCTATGTCTTAGGTATTCCAATATACTAAACGGCAAATATAGGCTCTAAGCCTAGTTTAAAATAGATAATTTGCAGTTTTATAATTTTTAATATTTTGTTTTAAATAAAAATAAATAAATGTTTGGAAAATGTACAATAGTTAATAATAATAAAAGGAAAATTTATCCAGCACCGTTTAGAAAGCAAAATATTATCATACACATACGAGTAAGTCGAGATTCGAACTCACTATTGACATATTAAAAATATTAAAAAAAACACGTTAAGTGTAAGGATAGTAAAGTTTTAGCTGCGGTCATAAGATAAGATATTTTCCGCACATGTTTAGAAAAACATATTTGGTAAAAAAAATACGTAGGAAACTTACCAAGGGAAGAGGAACAACAAAGGAACCTTTATGGATCTTCCGATATATGATAGCAACACACTCGACTTTAGGTGCAGTATAGTGTATATTTGTAGTATTTATATATAATCATACATTTTTAAGACCTCCCTAAAAGTGTTGTATTCAAGTGCTTCCTAAAACTGCACACGTCACCCAAATACATAACAGTTTGAGGCAGATAAAAATCGATCCAATATAAAATTATGCAATAATATGACTGTTGCAATAGTAAAATAAATACGTTAAAATTACAAACAAATACACTGTTATCGACTAAAACCAATAAAAAATTAACTACAAATATAATGGAATATTGTGCACAGCTTCAGATATGGCTAAAAATGAAAGCTCAAATGTTTTATATATTCCTATGACTCCGTTGTTTTTTAATTATTCCGAAAATGGTGGTAGATCTAAAGCAAGATAATCGAAGATAAATATAGCCTGAAGGTGACCATAGAGAGTGTTTCAATGTCGCAATTATCTCTATGTTACTATCTCTGATTGTCTGCCAGCGGCGCGAGCCAAACACTGTACATTTCCATGACTTCATAATATTGCAATTCGTAAATGTCTCAGGAAACTGATAAATAACAATTCCAAAATAGATCAAAACTACAGTTGCTGACATACGTTTAATATTTTCACTACAAATTGTTAAAGGTTATGGTGCATAACTTTTATTTATGAAATAAATAATTGTTAATATTTATTAATTAAAATTTGTACTGACGTAGTTTTATAGTTGAACTAAAACAATTATTTCTATAATTAAACATGGAGTTCGTTTGTAATTAAATTTTAGTTAATCTCATACGAAATAAATTGGAAATGTAAATAAGACATGTTAAACAATTGATTGGTTCGACAAATTGCTTGAAAGTTACGAGTACATCCGATTTATTTCCATGAAAGTGTTACAATAAATAAATAAAGAAAACATCTCAATAAAACAAAAGACGTGAATATTTTAAGACTAGGAGTTTTTTCCACTCAGCTGCTAACAGTCGATAATTCATTCAAAATACTATTGAATAGATCGAAATAATAAGGAAAGATCGATATAACTTGGGGATGAAGATCGAATGAGTGAAGAAATACTGACAAAACAAATATACAGTGCCAAAGTGAATGGAAAGCGAGAACCAAGTCGAGGATATTTTTAAATAAGGCAATGTACAAATCATCTTTTGTGGTTCACTCAGATCGACTTCGCAACGATTTCCTGGCTCAATCAGATGTGCTTCATCCTTATCGATAACGAATAAATTATTTATCTCAAACAAATACTCCTTATCGTACGAGTACAACTAACATCCTAATATATTTTTTTCTTCAGATTCGCATTTTATTTTATTTTTTGTTGTTTTTCTCAAATATTATTTTCATATACAAAGTTTAAGACAAGGTCTTGCATACCGATAATATATACATAATTATGAAAAAGAAAAGCTGTTTGATTGGAATAATTTTCTTTATAACATAAATCCGGCAGATGTATTTAGACGGACGTGTTAATTAAATAAATAATAAAAATACTGTAAAATCGTAGCAACTGTATGAGTTGTATGGATGTAGAAGAGACAAAATATAAAGACTACTATAAAAAAATTGCAATATTAAAAATATATGTATTTTCATTGAAATACGTGTATTTTTAATCTTCTCATTGATTACGTGACTTAAACATTTAAGCTGTCATTATAATTACTGCATATCAAGCAGCATTATCAGCAAAAATATTGCTTATGTCATCAATCGTCAAACATGTCCAAACTCTAACTACATACATCACGATCAAATGTCTCATATTAGATATAATTAAAAATTAATTACGTTAAAGCATAACTGTTTAAAATTAATAGAGAACAAAGAGGAAGACCGAGGAAAAATTGGAGGTTGCTCAGCTTTCGTAAGAATAAAAAAAAAAGGTGACACATTTAATGTCTGATAAGGAAGACCCCATACTCCAGAGATTAAATATGTGACGATATTTTCAAACTGTTAATATGCTTTCAGCATATTATTACATAAAACCAGATAACCAAGAGAACCATGAGAAATTGCTAGTTATAGGAAGTATGCTAGTAAGAAGATGCAGAGAGCCAGGATGGAACGATCAGGTGAAGGAATTGACTGGGAGAAGCCTGAACACTGTCATGCAAACAGCAAATGACCGAGAGGAGTGGTGTCGTCACAACTTGTACCACTAACATCCCATAGATCACGACCGTCGGTAATGAGAAAGACGGAGTAGATGATAAGTATAGGAAAAAATAAGAATAAATTGCATAATATTAAATGTCACTTTAATCCGGAAGAGTACCGCATAAGATGAACTACCAATAAGACTTGCTTCCATATCGCAAAAAAAAGGTGTCTTAATCCTAGATTCATTCCTAATGTCAGTGTGGGTAGATAGTGTAGAACTCATTAGACTGCATTAAGGTATGCTTACACGGTCTGGTGTAGAAATAAAGGACAACATAACAGGAATTATACTAGTCGAAGTACGGCCGGAAAAAAAATGTGTACGTGACTAAATTCAACAATTGACAAGACCATACCTATGAATACTTATTGACCATTTCGGGAAAGTGTATTCTAACAATAAGAACGTTGTTAGAATGACTAAATGGCTGTTGTTCTGGACTTCCGTGGTGAGAACAGAATTAAAACAGACGAGGTTATGCATTAAAATTCAGAAACATGGGTTTTCGTTATTTGAAACACTATCACTTTGGATCTTAACAATATTGAAATGAAGAAACGTTGGCGAATTTCAAATAGCGATACAAAACGTATTATATTATCTTCAGTGATGTAGCGCGTTCATTGGTAACCCCGTTAAACTTTTTTTCTAATATTCCTTCCTATCTCTCAGCTGCAGATGAAATGGTTATACATACTATCACGCCATTTCCCTGTCGGGGTAGGTAGAGAGGACAGAGCGACAGATTTGCGCCAGACGTGTTCTGTCATACATTTTCACTCTATGTTTTTCTTAATGCACGCATTTCTACAGCATTTATTTGGCTCTTATCAGTATTTTTCTACGTCCATGCTTACTCCGATACATCAAAGTTAGCACCAAAATACTATTGTGGACTATCATCTTAGCAGATTTTGATACTGTTCGGTACGAGTTTATATGTTTTAGTGACTTTGTTTCCTATGGCTACACTCCGTTCGAAAGCCCTCTTCCATAGCAGAATTCCTCAACATGTGAAATATGTTAATTATATTAAAAAATCGTCAAATGATTCCTATTTTATTTTTACCTTATAATTCTGTATTTAATATCCTTTGTGTAAATCTTTCACCCATCACTGGAAACAAGATTATTTAATGATAATCTACAGTAGTTGGTTGGAAGATTTCCCTTTGGTAATAAACTAATTAATTTTTACATTGTACGATCAAGTGTTTGAATAAATAAGAAGAATATACTATTGGAGAAGCTGAAAACTTCGAATCATTGGAAGCACTGGTCATGTCAAGATAAAAAAAATGAATAAGATATTTAGCTTACAACTCTTACACAAATTACTAGAAGACCTTAGGAGATCAAATCGAAAAGTCATTTGAAGAGCATGATGCGTAACAGAAAACAGGTAAATTTTTATTATATCTGGTTAATCTGCGAAGGTTTTCTTTTGAAAGTAGGCACGTTCCATATATCCAAGAAAAATACGTCCGACTTGATTTTTTTAAATTGTATTCTATATTTTAAGTAAATACAATTAAAAGGTTTTGATACTTCCACTATATATTTTTATTTAATTAGTGATAGCTGTTTCACCATATACTTTGACAAGGTCATTGTATTGTGAAACAACTGTTACTGTTTGTAATTAAATAAAAAATAATATATGTAGAACCAAACTTTTTATTTGATTTTTCTAAAGAAAATGTGATATCAATTGAATACCCAAAGCATCAATGTGTTGATTCTATTGTAGTCGGATTTTTCAATTAGTGATTTTGTTTCGTGGTTCAAGTAAATATTTTGAAAGAAGGAAACTTAAATGACAAGGTGTATGAGTGTAGAAACAAAGAGGATGATGTCGAGATAGGAAAGTCTGGCATTATGTCCTCCACCTACCCCGACAGGGAAATGGCGATATGATATGTATACATTTAATCGTTTTATGGAATGGTTCCTGATTATTCGCCTGGAGCAGCCAGATATCAAGCTCTGGGATATTATGTGAAACGTAAACAAAATAATGATAATCCGGGATTAAAAAACAGCTCGTTACAGTCTTCCGACTAGAGTTCTGTCCATGTAGGCTGGACTCAGACATGAAATTCAATTTACTTGACTGTATTTTACAATCGCACATCGGATGGGCTTATAAAATGTGATATTGAAAAAATAAATAACAGCTGGCAATGGATTATTTATTTAACACTTTCATACAAATACATCTGGCGGACTTATTGCTTTAGTATCCATGCACGTCTCTTTAACTTTGTATATGAAAATAATACGAGTATATAAGAAAAACCAACAAAAAATCAATTAATCTCAAAGAAAATAGGGAATGGTATGATATGGCGGTTTATGTGTTTACCCCCACCGGATCGTTTCAAGAGGCAAAAATGAAGACTAAAGAAAGATGCAGTGTAAAGCGCGGAGCGTTTAAATGGTTCGGCAACGCAGAAAGAAGGGACGATAGAAGATTTATAAAAAATATATATACACATGAGTAGTAAGTAGACAGTGTAAAGAGTTTGTAAAGACCTACGAAAACGTGACGCGGCCAAAATCTGAAAAGATTTTGATCGTGTCACGTTTTTGTAATTCTAGGGAAAAGTGAGAACACTTTATACTAGAAGAGTGTAAAGGTGTATGAGCGTGGCAGAATCGAAAGATGTGTGCCAGGATACAACGAAGTGAAGATTTCTTCTGTCTACTTACCCCGATAGGGGCACAGTGATGATAATATTGAAAACCCTCAAGTATGCCTTAAAATAATCGAAAAGAAAGCACACAATTATAGATAAGTCAGGTGTTGAATATTTAATTCAGGAATGTATCGAAGCCCATGATTACGGACCGTAAAATGAAAATGAAGGGAGTCATCAACGCTCGAGTAATCGTCTCGGATTCAACCTTCAAGTTGTTGGAATGATTGGATGTACCAGCGTTGTAATCTGTTAGTGACACGTGTGATACTAAAGGCGTGATTTCTTTAGCTTGGCGGCACAATACAGCTATCAAATTTTGCGGTTTCCGGAGAACAATGAGACTCTCTCCACTGCGAAAAGATGGATTGTTCTATTGAGACTTAAAGCTTTATATACATTGTTATATCCATGATGGTGCATGCAAAAGGACGATATCTTTTACAATATAATATATTCATTTCTTTAATCCTCTTCTTATTCTGAATGAAAGAGTCTTCATAGAATTTTGGTGATCATTTGTATTCCCGTTCCATGCTTCTGTATTCATTCATCTTCTTTTGTTTATGTACTCAGTCTCTACTTTTTCTTCTTGTTCCTCGCACACTTCCTATGACCATCAATTTCTCCAGGTTATTAGGCTCACGAATGGAAAATGTGCCCGAAGAATCGTTAGACATTATTTTCATTGCTAAGTGTAGTATTAGTATTTGCATTTCTTACAATATTTCTTCTTGGTATGTTAGGATATTACCTTCTTAGTGTGAGTAGGGATGTGACGGTCTCTTTTTATATTTTGAAGTTGCTGACGGGAGCTACACCTAATCCTACTATGTTGAAAAAATTAAATTTTTATGTTTCTGGCAACTATTCGAGGTTTAGAAATATTGAACTATTTAGACTGCCAATAGTAGAACTAACCTGTCAAGTGCTCTTCCTCTGTATCACGGGCTGTCACTTTTGAATAAGGCCTCGGATATTGTCATCTTCAACAATTCCAAAAATGTTTTTAATGAAAGCATCTAATGAGAACTTGCTTAAAAATGGGAGTTGTTTCTTGTTTACTAATTTTTATTTTCTGGCTGCTGTATATAACGCCTCTTTAAGCTTTGCACGTGACTTTTCTTTTTTGTAGCTGTATAGATATAATTTCTCTTAAACTTTGAATGCAATTGAGTTTCACCTGTGTATGTAAGCTTTGCAAAAAATAAATAATAAAAAGATAACATACAATTCACAAGAAATCTTATAAATACATAATTTGTGAAAAAACAACAGGTAATTTAATGTGGACACACAATTTTAATGGATCTGGGTTTGTTGCCTTTCATTTTTCGTGTCCCCAGTGAACTAGGCTTTTGCCTGTATCTTACTGAGGACTTATAACATGAAAAATAAATTGATATTTCTTTCCGATTTTTGATTATACAATACCCTAGTGTATACTCTCGTCAACTCGATAAACAATGGAAAGTCAACTAGAATTACAAATATGTTATAAACTATTATTATGAGGAAATTATAAGAACTAACTTGTAGCGTTATATAATACTATAATGCCACCAGGAGTAAAGAATGATACACTCCTCGGACTATCACATTCTGCGGTTTCCGGAAAACGACGCGAATGTGACACCGTTACAGGAGAATTGCGTTGAGAAATGTAATATAGACTTCCACGTCTGTCTCCAAGTAGCTTTCTATTATACACTACGCAACCGGTTTTATTGGCGGACAATATTAATTTCCAGCATTATAAGTTCAGTTTTCTCGGATATCAAGTTACACTAACGTGTATATTCAAAAGCTTTAGAATGAACATAAATAATTGATGAAATTTTTATGACCAAACAATTATATTTTATTCTACCTTCATTGTAAATAGTAAAACCTGGCGGATTTAGTACTATGAATGTTGCATTATTCAGAATATATTTTCATCCTAATTTTCCTTTGTTTCCCTTTCTTATCCTTGAATGATTTTTTTCCCCTAGTCTTACCATAATTGTTTCGAGATTAGTAATTTATTTATATAAATTTTTATAAGCATTTTATTTTGTAAAATCGCACAAGGATTCGAACAAATTTATGTATCCAAAATAAAACCACCAGATGTAATCATGTTTAAATAAAATAACAAAGGCTATTTGATAGCAACATAGTATGTATAAATATATCCTGAAATTACACATATATTTTAAGGTAGTGGAAAATAAAGTACATTTAAGAGAGAAGCTATCAAACGGTCTGGACTAATAACATCCTCCAAATCGAAATACACCCCCACCAATAGAGTACGATGTCAAGCGCAAATTCTTCATATGGTTTACATCCTACATCGTAAAAAATATAATAAATAGGCAGTTAACACAATTAAAACCCAATAAAAAATATGTACGGAAATTTTAGAAAATATAAATGCCCCCACTTACACATACACACAACTATAGATTTATGTTAATGCCAGCATTAAGAGAAAATATAAAAATTGAGTCCGAATTTTAACATAACAGAGAAATAAACTAGTCCGACATTTTTTTGTTGAGAGTTATCAAATTTCACAAGCGGTTGCAGCTCGGGTCTAAAAGTACATGTCAAAAATAGACAATGATGAAATTCAAAAACAGGATCAGAAGACCATAATAAAAACATTTCAGATTTAAACGTGCAGATACATGTTTCATCACTTATAAAAAAACTATAATTTTGAATGTTGCAAGAGTGTAATAAACTGATGAAGTCACGTTGCCGTGGATATTGTGGATCGTTGAAGCGAACAGCATAATAGATATGCATGCACTGGGTGCGCTGTCCTTCACCTTGAGAAGCAGTCGAGAGGCGAGAAGAACAGTGGGCATCGTCATCAGATCACGTGTATTCATTATTACCTGTAGAAAGTATGGATATAAATAATATTATTTATTGCTTGACTGTGGTTCTCAACTGTAGCCTAACGAAAAAGTCATAAGAATGTCACTAAACGGCAATGGAGGAGTATTTATTGTGCAGTTCCCTTTTCCTTTTTATGGAGTTATGAGTGATATTTGTGGATTAATGAGTGATTTATGAGTGGGATGTTGAATAATTATATTTAGGTAGATATTAAACGACGCGTAGCGATAGGAAACAAAGTCAACAGGCCAATGAAACATATACATATATACTGGAACCGGACAGTATCAAAATCTGCCAAGAATATTTAAACACCATCTTTGATGTATGGGGGTGAAACGTGGAGATGTAACAAGAGCTGAAAAGAACCGAATGAATACTGTAGAAATTGATAAGTAAGGGAAATAAAGGAAAAATAGGATGAAAAGATATTCTAAGTAAAACAATATTTTTTTCAAATATCTCTTGAATGTAAATAAGTATTGTGCACAAAATAATAATAATCATGTAAGAAAAATTTATATAGCGCAATTTAGAAAGTAGATTATCCTATAGGGCGCTATAACTCGGGACTATAATTGACGGATCAAAAATATTACAAAACAACGTTGAGTGGAAGGGTAGAAAGGTGGTGACTACGGACATTACTTAGAAAAACATATTTGGTAAGAAAATAGCACAAAGCTTACCAAGGGTAGAGGAATTACAAAGAAACCTTTGTTAATCTTCCGATAATGATACATTTGGTTTGGGATGGAGTGTAGTGTATATGTGTAGTGTTCATATATAATCATTCATTTTCATAAGACCTCCTAAAGATGCACACGTCACCCATATCTCTAACACTTTAAAGCATACAAAAAAAAGAAATATTACTCGAGAAAACGAACGTAAACCAAAAATAAAGACATAAATGAATTAGATATTAAGGCAATAATAATATGGCTTTTGCAATAGCAAAATAAACACTTTAAAATAACGAAAATTGCACTATTATAGTGACGTGTGGTTTTGCTTGATAAAATAATAAAAGTAAAATAATGCTGCAGATATTAGGTGCACCAAGGAAAATTTGATTAGTACCAATGTATGAAAGAAGCCGTAATTATGTCATCATAGTATAAATAGGCCAAAACCCATAGATGGTTGTCGTCAAAGAAAGAATACGAGAATTGAATACAAGAGAGCGAGAGAGGAATACTTGGATTCTCTCCGAAAGTAATTCGAAATTTGAATCACGGTGGGTCCGTGATACTGAACGAATTTTAAATACCTAGCTAACAATTTTTGAACCGGTGTAAAAGGGGACGATGTATAAATGATATATATATAATAAAATTTTACATTTATGAATACGTATTTTCATAAATGTAGAATTTGTTTTACTTCCGTGAATATTTCACGGGTTGCAACTAGTCATAAATTAATGCATGGATAAAATGGATATTCAAAGTAACATGAAAAAATTGCGTTAAAATGGTCTGGAAGTGTGAAGAAAATAAACGACGAAAGAATGAATAGGTGAATATACAACTCAGAAGTGCAATATATGCGCGGAAGGGATAGACCACAGAAAACGTAGCTGGATCAAGTGAACAACACTTCTAAAGAAGGTAAAATGAGGAGTTTGAAAAATGGAAGATTGTGCGTGATGATATTTATAACTGTGGAGACGAAAGTTGTGTGTTTGAATAGAAAAGTATGAACATTTATTATCTCTGCCTATCCCGTAAGGGACACGGCGTAATGCTGTGTGTATGCACTGATAAACACACAATTTGATGAGCATTTGAGGAATGCGCACTGGTCTTCCGTGTGGAAGGTCGCAGGTTCGAACCCCGCGTTATCTAACTTCCCTCGAATGACACAGGCATTCTTCCCGCTTAAAAAAGAACTCGTCGGGACAGCTTCGCCTGAATTAACGTCGGAATGATGAGGGGATCTTCGACTACGAGGCCCAGCAACAACAGCTACGATTTATAGGAAAGAAAAAATCACAAAACATACAATTTGCTCTACCTAATCAAAACCACTATCACTGGATGAATATTTTATTATTACTGTTGTTGTTTTTACAGTTTTATGTGGATATTTCAAACTGTTGATGGCATAAATAATCTATCTAGTCTGCTGCTTGTCTGTTCTTTTCCGTCCATGTAGTTCCAAACAGAATAAATCGTGTTAAAGCGAATCGTGTAAATGAAAGAATTACTGTGCTTTCTTGGTAATGATCAACCACTTTGTGGAATGTCCCATGAATGGTTGTTCAGTTTAAGTACCATTTTATCTCCATATCATGAAGCTCTGGAATCAGCTAACAGATAACACGAGGGGGGAAATGTTTATCTCTACATTTACAATATCTCATTTCACGTGATATTTATATTATACCTTGACATCTGATATCGGTATAATTTAATGTCTCGACCAGACAATTTGTTTGGCTAAATTGAAAAAAGTTTCCTAAATTGAATGTTAATCCTGTTCAATTCTTTTTTCACATTGGCACCCATTTTTTAAGGGTTTCGTCTGGTTCTCACTTACGTTAACATCTTTCTGTTTAACTGAAAGAGATTACCACATGGCGATAAACACGCCAGGTTGTATTGTATACAGCGCAAGTGTAATACAACACAATGAACATCAAAACGATTTCGACACTTACATTTTAAAACGTACAACTTACATTTTAGTTGTATACAGTTCAACGTATTCCAATCAACCAGAAATAAATCAATAAAACCTTGAATGAAAACTACTGTACTCGGCGGTAAGTAATACATATCGGGCTTAAGAAAGACACTGTCGGCCATAATCGGCTAACTTCGGCTTTGTAGAGCGTCATCTCAATCATTCACGCACGTGTTCCGTCGCGATTTATCAGTCGTTGTTAGCGCATCGGACCGGGCTGTTAGCGCATCGTGCGACAGAGACGACGCTCTATAAAGCCGAAGTTAGCCGATTATGGCCGACAATCTCTTTCTTAAGCCCGATGTGTATTACTTACCGCCGGACACTGTAGATTAGTGTACTTTTAAAATAGACCTGAGTTACAACGGTAATTGAATCCGTAACCCGCAGGTTGGAAAACAGGCTTCTTACCAACTAGACCATGAGGGTCAACTTTTAACACTTATAAACCTCTTACGATTATATGATATAGAAGCCAATGGATATTGCAGAACATAAGTTATGGAATCTGTGGTTATGGTAATTCCCTTCGCCTCTCAAAGCCCGGGCTATTTCTGTGAGGATGTGCCAGACATGACTAGAGACCATAATCATGGGCGGAGATCATGACTTGACAAATGAAGAATTCGTTGAATCCAACTCGGAAAACCCGATGTAATATTAATATACACATATGTATTATACTCAAACACACATCGACAAAAAAATTATTTCCTGTAATTCTGACAGGGTACGTGGATAACTTATTTGAGATTAAAGAAAGCTTTTCTATATCTAATGACGACTTCCGTGACCTAACTGGTAAGACGCTTGTTTTTTACCCAAGGGTTTCGGATTCAATTTTCGATGGAATCCATAAAAAAAATACCAGACAGGTAAAAACATAGTTCGTCTAACAATTTTCGCAGTCGTTAGACGTGTTTTAGTTTGTTGGCTGTCCAAGTGCAGTAGTATTTGCAAAACGTACGACGGTCAAGTGTGAGTTACTTACTTACTCCAGTGGTTCTTAAGTTACTTGCTTACTCCAGTGGTTGAGGGTGTCATGCAAATGAATGAATATATGTTAATTCAAAAAGGGAAATCAATTCGACTAGCATAATACAGAAGGTATCAAACTAGAAGACTCTTACAAGTTTAGTGATGAAAACGCCTATATGCGTTCATATGAACTTTTGCAGCGTACTCAAAATGCTTATCGTCGTTCTTTTCCCAATTTCTTTGGGTGAATTAAAAACCAAGTTAGCCCAGAGGGTGCCTTACGGTACTGATATGATTTATAAGGGTTATATGGCAATAAATTATAACTTTTTTAATTTTTTTAACAGCGCAGTAATTTTAAAAGAAATTATCCAGCAATCAATGTGTTAAGGATTAAGGTGCTAATTTATGATTCGCGAATTGTCTGACATTTCCGAAATATGAGTATAACTTAAAAATCATAAAATATCTACCAATGGTAAAGAACATAAAATATAATAAAGATAATTATATTATTTTCATTGTAGTACACTTTCGTTACAAACAGTATAACCAAGCGTGTTTATTGCTATGCACCAACCTCTTCCAGCCAACCAGAACTATATTAAAAAAAGATAAGTGAAAATCAGGCTAAAATCCTTCTTTAAAATAGGTTTCCAACAGGAATCGAACCCTTAACCCAGAGGTTAAAAGAATGGCGTCTTACCAACTAGGCCACGGAGGTACATTATGCTGGTTATCTCAAGAAACTGGAAACATAGAAACTTATTGTTTTTCGGAAATGTTGCCATGTTAAGTTGGCTTAAATAATGGTAGACTTTTCGAAGGTGTTGCAGCCTTTATCCTAAAGGCGATGTCGAAAAAACATTACAGAACAACATTCTTTTTATTGCCCTGAGGATGAAAGCTGCAACGTTTTTGAAACGTTGGCCATCATTTAAGCCAATTCAACGCAACAAAAACTCCAAAAATATATTAAACAAGTGAAAAAGACCGCGAAAATCTTTGGGCATATTAATAAAAACTTTGATTCGTCTCAATTATTAGAAAAAAAAAAACAAATTAAAAGGCAGACAAGAGTTAAAAAGAATTAACAGCTAAAAGCAGTTGAAATGACATAAGCTGGAAAGAAGTCAGAATGACGCCATTACTTGGCTCTCTTACGCAATGTTTTGTGCAAAATTTACCTCGGTTATTGACAGTGACAATTCGCGAGACGGTTTTCCAAGAGAATGATAAAAAATGTCAATATTTACATTGTTTTGTTGAAAATTAAACAAATCTACTTTTGTCTTGGCAGCTCGTCAACGTGAGTCTAAACTAAAACATTTTACGAAATTATTCAATTCTGAATTCATGTGTGGTACAATCAGATTTTTTTAATCAAAAATTCTTCCTGAATTTATAAACGGTCCATATCTTCCGAAACAAATAATCTTTCATATTCTAAGAACAACGCGACAATAAATTTTATTTTATTTCTCGATATAGAACCCAAAAATTTCTAATACTCGTATCACAAGCCTGCATGAAATACAATGAATGGTTTAACACCCTCCGTGGTAAGACGTTTGCCTCCTATCCGGGGGGTTTGGGTGTGATTCCCGATGATACCAAAAGAAAGCTCCGAGTCTAGTAAAAGAGTTGTTCAAGTAACGATACTCACAAGCACCGAGTACGAATGGGATTGTTAATTATTCATACGCGGTAGTAGTATAAACACGTGCAATGACGAATCGCGAGTTCCGTGCCTACTCTAATGATTCCTCGGTACAGGACTCGAATACAATGTTTACTCCCGACCAGGCTCTTCAATATGCCCAAATTACCAATTCGGGTATGTTGAAGGGTACTATATGTTACGAAACTAAAGGTTTATCTACATCGATTGATGTTTTTCACACAAATTTGATAACATTCCAAATTTTTCTTTTGAATCTATCTTACCGACAAAATTGTACAGTTTATTTACTGACAGTAGTGATGGAAATTGTACAGTTTATTTACTGACAGTTTATTTACTATAATTGTACAGTTTATTTACACCCGTATAGTTTATTTACTATAACTGTACAGTTTATTTACTATAATTGTACAGTTTATATAATTGTACAGTTTATTTACTATCTTACTGACAAAATTGTACAGTTTATTTTCTAGTTATTTTTGTGACTTAATTTTTTTCTTTGTTTTATATTGTCTCTCAGCCCTCAACTCCGAAGTGCGATCTTTTGACCGATTTGAAACTTATAACAAAAAGTATATATCTTATTTATAGTTCAGGCGTTAACTCTGGAGGTTTAAAGAAATTGTAGTTTGTTTAGTCAAACACAGTTTATTCCACTTTGTAAAACGGTTTAACCCTATCGTTTTCAAGGTTTTCACATCATCATCAGGGAGCACAAAATGAGTCTTGTTATTGCTCCCCTAATGATGGGGTAAGAACTTGGAAATCGGTAGGGTTAAACCGTTTTACAAAGTGGAATAAACAGTGTTTGACTAAACAAATTGAAATATTTTTTCTATACAGTAATATTAACAAGTCTTGGAGAACTTTGTTTTCCCTACCATTCTATTGAAGTTTAATATGACTACAGACTTGTTCCATTAATAGTCCTCAGTTTGAATTTTCAGATTTTTTCACTACTGTTATATTGAAGTCTATATCTATTGATTTTATTTCTTCTCCTCCTTCCCATCTTCCTCGCGTAATATGTCACATGCTGTGCATTATGGCTTGAGTTGATTTCAATTGTATTATTTTTGTTTTCACTCTGTTTAGTCGATTGTTGGTTTTCTAATTATCATGTAGAACTTGATTATTGATTTACTATTAAATATTATATTTATCGTATTATAATGTTGTATTGTATTATTATGTTACTGAACAAAATCTTACTTCATCACTACCGAAATAAGATAAATATCTTCTTACCTTTTGGAGATCTTTTATCTGTAACAAAAAACAAAAAATATATTAGAAAAATAGGTCAAAATTATTATTAAAACATTTCGTTCTATAAGATGTTGGATGGTTTAGTACAAAATAAGAATAAGGATGTAATTAAAATATTACTCAAAATCTCATAAATACTTGAAGTTTTCTGAAGTTTCAGGATGCCGACTGATGACGACGGACTGCTTTCCCAGAAGCTACAAATCTCCTGTTAACAGAACCCCTTCAAAAATCAAATATGCAAGTATCACTAAGGATTATTCGGTTTCTTACAAAATAAATGATGCCTGATCAAGTAAACATAAATTTCACATGACAAATCGTAGAACTTGATTCACTAACTTCTTAAAAGTTAGGATTAGGAGCATGTTATAAATTTATAATACGAGTTAACTAAATTATTTTACTACATAAAATAAATATTAACAGAGATATAATTTTTTTCTAGCATTTTGTTTTATATGAAAACGTTTTGAGGGTTGTTTTTTTAGATTTCAGGTGTTTTCAGAGGGCCACTTCGTATATGTACTGTACTATATTAGTATTTCGTTTAATACAGCCCAACCTTGAAGGTGAATTGCCATGTAGAAACCTCTATCAACTAACGAGAAAGACGTTAAACAAATCTTAAAAATAAAACAGACTGGAACATATTTTTTTTAAATCTGAGTACCAACGGAAATCGAATTCGAAACTCTCGGGTTGGAAAACAGGCGTCTTATTAACTAGACCACGGAGGTAGTTGTCGTAGAAAACAGACTGAATTATCACCTTATACTCAATCATGGCAAATGTTTGTATTAACTTTTACGATAAGTATAACACATTAAAAAAAACCACAAACAAAATTCACGTTCAAAAAACCGCATTTATAAATAAATGTAAAACTCATATCGCCCACACGTGACGCATAACTAAAAATATAATAATATATCACATATATAAAATAGCCAGCTGCATCCTAGCAAAACATTTTATAAAATTAATCCATACAATTATTCTAATCCCCACACCCTGTAGTTACGTAATTATTATAAGCGTTACCAAATAATACACAAAATGGACTTAATAAATTCGACAAATACGAAGCTATTATTGCGACTTGAGTTTCGACCTCATTTATCATGCTTTTCGTCAAACAAATTACACATTAATTCTAATATGTAACCTATTTAATCGATGGGTTGTGCAAGGAGAAGATAGTACTAAGGGTTGTCTCAAATGGTAATATTAAAAAGTGCCGACACCTTTGAAATTAACGACTGTTGATATAAAAATATAATATCTTAAGGTTTATCGCTTTTGGATGTCATAAAATTCCAAAAGTCCCGTTTTGTCTTATCTTGAACAACTGTAAAGAATTGTTACAATATTTGTGCAACTGGAAGTGCAGATATTGCATGCCCAAAAAAGATAATTTCAGGAAATGGAAATCAAAAGTTTATTTTCACATCCAAACTTAAGAGTTTATAAATTTGATAATGAGTTTGTTGTATCATTTTAATTGTATCGGTTTTACTGTGTAGAAAATACAACAAGGTTTATTTCCACGTGATAACCTCTTTCAACTAAGCAGAAAGATGTTTAAGATGCCTGAAATGAAAACCCAACCTTTTTTTAAATAACAGCGGAAATCGAATCCTCAACCCAAGGGTTAGAAGACAGGTGTCGTGCAAATTAGGCCACGTAAATCGTAATGATTGGATATGTTTCAATAACTTTTGTTTTTGATAAAAATATTTAAACTTGGAAAAAAAAATGTGGACATACGTATGATTTTTTAGGTTACAATATTATCTATCCTGAATAAAATTACTCGAAGCGAATTTAATTTTTTTTAATAAGGTAGCATTTTATCAATGTGAAACATATTTATTCATTTTAGTCAAATTATTTTAGTGGGATTCAACATATGGATTTATTTAAATAAAATTATTTAAGTGGAATTCATCCTGGGAAAGTAGTCAATATGATCGCTTATATGTATTTATAATAAATGATCCCTTATATGTATAATAAATGATCACTTATATGTATAATAAATGAGCACTTATATTGTTCGCTTATGTTGATAATTCACAATGTATTATTAACTATAGTACACTACATTAGAACTATCACCGTCACGACGAAAATGCGCCTAGTTAAGTTTCTCGTATTCGCAATATTCATGTATGGTTCGGAAACTTGGACTCTGAGAGCAAGAAACGTAGAATAAATGCATTTGAAATGTAGTTGCGGAGGAAAATGTTCCGAATCCCGAGGGCAGCGAGGCGAACTAGCGCCTTCATTATTGAAGAAATGAAAATCATCGACAGTTTGTCAACAATATATTTTCGACGAGTCCTTCGATTCTTTGGGCACATTGCTCGTGACCCAGGAGACCATTTGGAAATGTTTGTGGTTACTGGAGACGGGGAAGGAGGACGCACAAGAGGAACAATCCCAATGAGTTGCACTGACCAAGTGAGAGACACAACTGGACTACCCTTGACAACTGCACTTCGAGCCGCGGAGTGCAGGGATGGATGGAGAGGAGTCGTTAAAGGGTTTCGTGGGAGTCACGATGCTCAGTCATGAGCTAAACGATAGAATGATGATTGTACACTAAAATTGTGTTCTGAACATAAATATTTAATTACTTAGCCAACAAGGATTGTGAATTGTTCCTCATTACTTAGAAAATGACAGAATTTGGCCATACTCGTACTATTTTGAATAGTCCATAAGGTCGTACTTAATATAGAACAATTATAATTTGGTAGACATCGTTGATCTCTTACGACATTTAAAATTTCTTAGTTTAATAATAATAATAAAATAATATTTTATATAATATAACGCACTTTAGAGAGTAGACTCTCTTTGATGGCGCTCTAACTCGGGATCCGAACCCACTTTTATTGAGTCACATCAGGGTTTCCCAACCTTTTTTGAAGTAACATTCCTTGAAGTATCTTAGGAAAAGTCAAAGCCCTATGAGGATAGTTTTAGTTCTTGCAATGTGATGCTGGTTTTTCATAAACGAATTTTCATTCTATATATGTTAATGCTGTATACGTTACTGAATACATTAGATTCCTTATGTTTAATTCTATAGACAATTATTTCGTAGTTGTGACACGAACGACGTTTACAACTGAGTTAAATTGTCACGCTAAGAATAGTTTTATTAATGGAATGGTTAATAAATACTGCAATTAATTCATTGAACCTATCTCCCCTAATAATTGGGTACACCTCATGGCCCCCTAAAAATTAAAATAGCCTTCCAGGTGGAATGGGTGTTTTAAATTATATAAAAAAATTTTAAAGTCTGAGGACTTAACCAATCAGTACGTTCCAACTTTGATGTTTGGGGGAGAACGTAGACCTGGAAAAAATACTGAAAGAAGAGAACAATACATTGGGGTGACAATCTCTGAAGAACACGAAATGATGTGATAAGGGATGAATGTGAACTTAAGGCTGATGTGTTGAGTAGGATGAAGAATAATACGTAGATATCGTTTACAACAGATAACAGATATATAGTACAAATGTGAGGGGAAGGCGTGTGAGAAGAAGACAAAGGAAAATATGGTTGGATTAAGTGAATGATATTCTGAAATAATAGAGTAAAAAGTCAGAGAAATCGTAGAAGTTGTATAGATTTGGACGAGTTAAGAATATGTGTCGAGATACCAAAGTCTGGCGTTCTGTCTTCTACCTACTCCGACCGATAAATGGCGTGATGGTATACAACATATGGTATACATGCATAAGTATGTTCTTAAAATTCAAGTGGCCTGATATTTGTAATAGTTCCATTTGAATGACATATTGTACATAAAAAATTGTGAAACGCCACACGCAAACATTCCGACAATCAGAAACAATCGCTGGCACCCTAACAACAAAACGTGTATTTCTGTGTGATCTTGAACTCCTGAGGCACTAAACATGTCAACTAAAAGTGGCGCAGACGATCCCATTAGCAGCTCTACAACAGAATCATCACTTACCCGTAAATCGATTGTGAAGTAAGTATATTTCTCCATTGGAATGCGTAACGCCCTCGTTTCTAGCTGCCAAAGTTCAAAATTAACCAAGTTAAATTATCAAGATTTATTTCCTCGCTCTTCTATTAATTTTCTCGCTGTACTGTGTCGATTGTCATCGTTTCAAGTACTTGTATAATGCGAGTTCGTAATATTTTACAATTCGTAAAAATTCTCGTGTTAGTACAAAAACGAATAACACAGTCGATTAAAAAAGGATAGCAACTTCATTATTAATGTTACTTTATGTTTGAGTAAGGAGCTTTTGGAGGTCTCCACAAAGGCATGTGAGTGATTGATGTGAAAAGTTATTGTAAATGATTTTGATGTGGTTGTTGTGATTATGATGCGGTTGAAATTGTGTGCGTGCAATAATTTAGGATGTAATTGTGTGTAAGGATGTGATTGAACTGTGTGAATGTTTAAACTGTGTTTTAGTATTTAGAATAAATATACGAAATTTGTGATTTTCGCTATGCACAAAAATGTGTGTTTTTACATTATAATCTACTTGTATTCTACATAGTTCAATTACGTAAAAAGAAAGAATGATGTACGATGTACAAAAAAGTTTTTGAAATATTTATGGTATAGAACAGAGGGTGATTATCCGAAATATACATACCATATGGAACTTTTAACGGTATCCAATTATAAAAGCCTCGAAACAAAAAAGTATGAACCCATCGCGTTATTCATATTAAAAGTACTGCAATGTAAATTCGAATGTCTCGTAATATGAAAAGCACTTAGTTTTTATGTTCCCGACAACTACAACCGTGCAAGAAATCACCCTATACTCTACGAGTAGTTACCAACTTACAATATCAATGTAACACTCAGTGACGCGCGGTTTAGATATATTGAATCAATTGAGTGACGCAGTTATGTAATAGGAGAAATCTATATAATATAAAATAAAAAAAAAACGCAAAAATAATCTATAAAAGTAGTGCAACAGGAATAAGAAGTTTTAGAAGACTTTATGACGACCTCCGCAGCCTAGTTGGTAAGATGTATGTCTTCAGACCCGGAGGTTGCGGGTCCGATTCCATTTGTTACCTATATTTTTTTAAAAAAGGTTTCCTATCTGGTTTTCACTTAAGACTTCTTAAATGTATTTCTGGTTGGTTGAAAGAGATTACAACATAGCGATAAGCACGCCAGGTTGTATTGTGTACAGCGAAAGTGTAATGAAAATAGTGGCACGATCAAATTAATGAAATTCTGCGAGAGTGAAGGGCTTTCATAATAACGAGGACGTGGCGGAAGTGAAAATATGTGCCATGATAAAATTAAGTGGAGATCTGTTCTCTCTTTCTACTCTAATGGGAACATGGCGTAATAGTGATAATGACAATCGGACGATATTATTGCCAATATATCCCATTTAATTTAAACATTTTTATGTCCACGACAGTGGTCATAAAAGCGACAATAAAAACGTATTATTTTTAATTTAGTTTATAAATAAATTATAATGTTGAATATAAAAAATAATTTCATGTTAATTAAATGCTACTAGCACATAAAAATACAATTTTGCATTGTTTCTGGATATATTTTGAAAGATAATAATTGAATACGAACACCTATCTAATTGCTTTAAAAAATAAATATAATATAATATACACGCAAAGAACAAGTAGTTCTTTATTCATTGTGAAATAATGTGAGGCATGTCATAGAATTTGAAGAATAGAACCATAGTAACGTGATACAAACAGACCATTAATAGTGCGCTTCAATAAAATAAGTACCTATATCATGCACTCTTTCATGTATAAGAGTTCACGGTCATTATTCAAAAAGAAGAAAGAAAAATTACCTACATAGACAGTATCGTAGTAGGTAGGCACTTCACATAATGCACCATAGAGCACGTGCCTCGTATTATTTCTCTCTACCCTTGTTCCCTACAGCTGGGCACGTTTAAATTTAGAACCCCGGCAGCAGCTGCTGTTCCTTTTTTGAAAAAACCGGAAAGACAAGCAGCCGGAAACGCGGGAGGATGCTGACTGATTTGAGAACTTGAATCCCAAAATGTGCAATTTTTCAATTAAGAACAACACAACATACTTGTATGGCTCCTAAGTACCATCTGCTGCATATAAAAAAGCGTTTCATATATGAAACGTAGAAAAAATATTACTAAAAAAGCGCAGCCTGTTTTTGATGAGAACGCTTAAAAGCGACGAGTCTCGCATACAATGGAAGTTTGATTATATAATATTTTCAATGCAATGTTTTCAAGTGATGAAAATGAATACATTTGGATTTGATTCATTTTTTATATAATTATGCAATATCATCACTCTATACCCCTATGGGGTAGGTGGAGAGAAAATATCTCCTTTTTATTCTACCCTGACACACATCTTTCGCCTCTGCCAAATACATAATCTTATGCATACTCCCCTATTGTAAAGGATATTACCTGTTTTAGAATTTGATTAATTTGCCACGTTTTCTAGATATTTCCAAACTTTGCATACCTTTATTCTATTCGTATAGATTATTTTCGTAAATCTTTCATCATTAATTCTTTATAACCATCTGAACGCTCCACTCTTTATTCTCAAACACTGCATCTTCCTTCAATACTCATTCCTTATTGTCATACCTTGTTTTCCACATAATCTAAATAATATTTTGGCCAGGTTTTTAATCAGTGGACATGACACGACCAGCGAGGTAATGATAATACAGGTGGATTTGTATATTGGCTCTTCCAGTCTGGGCCGGTGATGCCAAACTTCCAAAAGAATCCCGCCACAGAACACAAACATCCATTTTTAAGCGTATTCATCACATCATATTTCAAAGAATTCTTTCGGTTTCTAGGACCGGTAGTAAGGCTTTGTTGAATTATGGAACACGTTTTATAACTAATGTCTTTACTTACAGGTCATTGGTTTTTAAAAGGAAGCGATTACCGTTCAGGACGTTTACCCAAAATATTTGCAACTTGACAGAACAATAGCCCCGACACTAGACATCTCAATAACTTTTGAGAATGTTCTGAAACACGGCTCGTGTTTCTTCATATTGTGAATCAGTGGTGTATCAAGATTCCACACAGTGAGCGCCTTTAAATAAATTATCATACTAAACATGTGGACTAATCGGTCTATACTCAGAAGAACCAAAATCCAACTAGTTAAGTCACTAGTATTCTCCATAGCACTGTATGGAGAGGAAACAAGGAAGGTGAGACGGACGACAAGAAACATGATAGATGCCTTCGAGATGTGATTTTGGAGACAAATATTTCGTATCCCATGGACAGCAAGGCGCACTATCATCCAAAAATTGCTGATTGACGAAAGATTTTCGACAGCATGCAGAAAAAAAATCCTTACGTACTTTGAGTATGCTAGAAAAACATATGAAAGTGTGGAGAAGCTGGTAATCGCAGGGAGTTTAAGGAAGGCGAGTAGGAGGAAAGTGTCCTATGAGATGGACGGATCAAATAAAGGAGATTAGAGAATCTAAACTTTCAAGAAACATGTGGTGCATCAAGTCCGAGTCATAGCAGACAACGACGCTCAACATTGAGCCGAATTCTCAAACATTTAAAATGTAATATAAAAATTATTTACAACCTTTTACTCTTTCGTTATATATCGGTGGTCATTGGTTTAATTGATTAGTTTAAAATACATTTAACATTTTGCTTTGTACGTATACGAGTATCTATAAAAATTAAAAAAACTATAATTTAAATTTATTCAGTCGTGAGCCAAGTGGCTCGTTGCCTTTTCTAAGGCAGCTGACTTACACCTACGAAATTCACATATACACATTCCAATAAGTCCAAATACAAATGCCATATTATCCGTAGTGTTATGTACTGTAAATGAATGAAGAAAGATGAACAAAACAAATAAACAGTGCAAATGTGTGGTAGAGGAAGACGAAGGAAAGTATGGTTGGATCAAGTGAACGATATTTTGGAAAAAAAGTGAAAGAATCAGTAGGAATTGCATGAGAAAGTGTATAAATGTAGAGACGAAAGATGTACCGCGATAGAAAATTCGGCGATCTGTCATCTTTGCCTTCCTTGATGGGGAAAAGGCGTAATGATTTGAATATATGTATTTTTCACAGTAATAAATGACTTATTTTGAACAATAGTCAATATCTGTGAATAGTAAGTATAATAATCTGTTTTCTCTGCCTACCCCGCGAGGAATAGGATACAGATACAATTTTTAACTATTTATGTATGGTAAAAATATTCTTATTATTTTGTTATTCAGTAAATTTCGAAAAAAGTTAATATTGTACGTAAAAATTTATTTGTAGATATTTTTCTGAAATTTTCGTTGACTTATTGCTTACTTAATCATTATGAATGCTCTCACATTAATAAAAATGGATTACGTATTTTAATTGCATAAATATATATGGTTATGCCACTGCTTTGGACATAAAATAAAGCCGTAGATCATTTCACTTTACATCAACTTTATTAATTACGTATATTTTTTCCCAGACAATTTTTCAGATACGATAATGTGCAAAAATTGTTGAATTTCATTGTTTCATAACGGATTTTCGACACAAAAAATTACAAAATCTGTTTGAGAATTATGCGAATTGAGGAATTTTAACTTGAAAATTGTTTATTAACATGTCGTTAGTTTTGATTTAAGAGAGATAAAAATTCTCACGTGAAAAAATATATTTGGTGATTAAATGTTTGGAGAAATCAAAACTAACTGTTGAAATTAGGATATTAATTTCGGAATGTATTTTTTCTATACTACTCGTATAATAAGAAGACTTGTAGAACTTTGTTTTCCCTACAGTTCTATTAAAGTTTTAATATGACTTTTATTTTTTTTTCACTACTATTCCATTGAAGTCTAGTATGAATTTTTCACAACTGTTCTATTTAAACCTCGATAAGCATTTTCAGACTTTTTTTCACTACTGTTCTATTAAAGTGTAGTATGGTTTTTTTCACTGTTGTTCTATTGATAGTTTCAGTATAACTTTTCAGACATTTTTCACCACAGATCTATTAGTCTTCTAGTGAAGTTTTCTAAGGCGTTAATTGTGCTCTTGTCACGAATTATTCAGTCGTGAGCATAAATATAAGATTATATGTTTGAGTTGGCGCAATTATATATCTGAGTTAAGCAGCAAAATCTTCTCTAGTATCCATTCCGTCAACAGATTGCGCCTTTTCTTCCTTATCTACAGTAAAATGTTACTGGACCAAAGTCTCAGCCTCAATTAACTATGGAAATATTTGTTTTCTCAATGCTAATGAGGAGCTGTTGGATAGACTGAAGAGCCTCCAAAATTTTGTATTCTGTTTATTTTTAATCTAAAAAAATATCATATATATATCCGAATATGGATGGATACCAATAACAGTTATTTTAATAATATTTTTGAATTTTATTTTTCTTCAACGGTACAATGTACCTTACAAAATTATACAAAATAATCTTTAAATTAAAAAAATAAAAACAAAAGTTATTTATAACAATTCAACAAAACCAAATAAAAAGATTCATCAACACAAGAAAACATTAAAAAAATACATAAATAATTACACGAGTCAAAATTATTACAAAAAAAAAACATATACACAGTTAATCACACGATATCGGGCCATCCCTAGTCAGGTGCCCACACCTCACCATATAAACGGCGTTAATGCTGAAAGAATAATTAATTATAAATTCAATAATAGTCCATGAACTCCGCAATCAGCCTACTTTTATAACTCGACAGACAATGAAACAATATATCGACAACCTCAGCAAATTGATTTCTCAAAAGATGCATTCTACTTATAGGAAAATTTTATTGGCAATAAGATGTAATTTGTTATAATGTAAATTAGGAAATAAAAGTTGATTGATTGCAAGAAATTGCTTTAAAGAAATAAATCCACCAGATATATTTCATAAATAAATAGTACAAATAGCGAACATTGCTAAGGTCACAATGCAGGGTAGAGTGGATGAAGGCAAACCTTCACAACAGATCAGCACAGTTGCATTGCAATAATAATATACATATTGGCTGCTGCAAATACATAGTTAAATGGGAACACCAACAGAGTCGTATGGTTTAAAAAACTCTTTAGGCAGAGTTTCTTCAAGATTGTTTATCAGTTGCCCCTTGTGGCCTAAAACTACACATATTCAACAGCCTTTATTTCTTTATTTTTTCAAGACGTCTTCATATATTGCGAGCTTATTGGCAGATAGCATTTTTCCGACCAAGCAGACAGAAGTTTAAAAAAACATAGTCGCAAAAAATATTCAAATTACTATTAATTTGTACAAAGTTTATAAATAAAAATAATAGAAGTGAGATATCATCATCAATAAAATGAAGTGATGGTGGAGAGGAAAGGAAAACCAGGAAAATTTCATCACAAGCATCAAAGTATATTCCCATTGAAAAAGGTAGAAATAACCTCTTCCTTCATGACCTAATTGGTAAGACGCTGATCTTCCGCTTCGGGGTTTCGGGTTTGATTTCCGATGTATTGTTGCTTGTCCACGTGCGCTAGTATTTCTATTATGACGTGCGATGACGAATTGCAAGCTTTGCTCGACTCTAGTATTCAAATTCAAGGGAGAATTTTATATAGCGTCGTTTAGATAGTAAACTCTTCTCAAGGGCGCTCTAAGTCGGAACTCAATTCCCCCTATTATTAACCAAATCACGTTTGTCAGTTATAGCAGCGCCCGAGCGAATTGTGTATGACACTTTATTTTTGCACGGTGGCGAATTGTGAGTTACTTTTCTACTCGAGTGGTTCTTAAGTCGAAGGCTCGATTGCTGGGGCTGAAGACAATATTATCTCCCGGTCACGTTCTATAACATGTCTGTATCGCCGATCTGGATATATTGAGGGGCATCATATGAATGAAAATGCGTGTTATAGTATTTGTTGGTATACATAAGCAAATTTCTTTTCATACAGAAAAAAGAAATAAAATAGTTAAATACACATTAAGATTCTCTAACACAAACTTTGACTTAACGTACAATCACGCCAACTGCTTGAAATAAAGAACCCTCATATCTGTTCGTTTTTTTCTTATCGTTCTGTTAGCAGTTACGCTCAAATGTGTGGCATATATTAAATCGCTACCATTTATGATACGCACTCGGGTTTTCGATACGGACTCGAGATTTGCTGTCCGTTAACTGACTCGAAAACCTGGGATTTAGCTCGATTTCTCGATTACAGTCACGGATTCCTAAAGTGAGGAGATAATGGGCGGAATCCAAATGGTTATGGGAACGATGAGTCACTGGAAGTGACCTATTCGTCCATATAGGTAAATCCTAAGAAAAAACCAGGACTTAGAGATGTGTTGTTGAAAGCGGCTCTAACACATTCCATGAACTGCCAGAAGAACTAATATATAGATTATTGAATTCCTCGGGACTGAGTATCTTTCGATAATTTAAACACATTGCGCGGTGGGAGAAAGATAATCTTGAGCGGTCAATTCTGGCGGGATGTGTGAATGGCAATAGAAATAGAGGCCGAGCTCCCATGCAATGGGGTTGCGATGCCAATTGTTAAACAATATATCCCATTTACTTTTTCTTTCACACTATCAATCACCATGGATTTCGAAATATTTATTTTCAGATTTTATAAATACTCGTAAATGTTGAAAATGACATATCTCATTTATGTTGACATATTCTAAACCATAACGTATACATATACGTTGCAGGTTATAATTAATAGTCTATTTCATGCATGGTGCACTTAACGAACATTGCATCTAAACTTTCAAATGCATCATATTTTATAGGTTCAGTCATGAGATATATATTTTAGAATGCATTTAAAGGCGTCATTATATTGTGAAATTGCTTGAAAAATTATTCTAATTTAAGTCAATACATTGTCACACATTAATGAAAGTTATCGTTTGGAACGAAAGAGATTGGAAAGTGATATACTCGTACGTCTGTTTAGCATGATTTATAAAATCAATGATGTGTGGATGCTAACGATATCCAAATCGTTCAGCCCAGGGTGTAAAGCTACGTACGTAATATACAACAATCGTGCTACATCAAATCAATATAAAAATGATAATAATTTTGTGCCCATTTTGACGGATTGAAGTGAAACTTGGACGTTGCAGAATAATGTTAAAAGTAAAGTTATGATGATGAGATCAACTAAAAAAAGGTAACTGTCAATGTATGAAAGAAAGTGGAATGAAGAAATCAAAAATGAATGTGTGGATGGTGTGGACATGTGGAGAAAAGGAATGACTGTGCGAGTATACAAGTCAGAAATGCAAGGTATGCGTCGAAGGGTTGACCAAGGAAAATTCACACAGGTTTAAGAGATATTTATTTATTTTATTGAGTTTACATATACAGGTTAATCCAATTACATACAAAGCTTAAATTGACATTTACAGCAGCAAGAAAATATTTGCTAAGCCGAAACAACTAATTGTCATTACTAAGAGGGCTCAAAATACTTTAAAAACATTTTCAGAGATGTTGAAGATGTCAATTTCCGATGCCTTATTCAAAATGGACAGATACAGAGGAAGAGCATTTGGCAGGTTAGTTTTACTTATAACCAGTCTAAATAGATCAATATTTATGTATCTCGAATAGTTGTCAGGACATAAAACCTTATGTTATCCAACATAGTTAGTTGGATTAGGTGTAGCTCCCGTCAGCAACTTCAAAATATACATAGAAAGAGACCCTCACATATCTCCTCACGCTAAGAAAGCAATATACCAACATAGCAAGAATATCAATAAAAATATGGCATTTTGATCTATTTCTTCCCTTTTCACATTTTTTTTTAGATGATCAGTAGTTTTAAACTATATCTTGTTCCTATTATAATATGGCCGAAGTAGAATCTTGAGAAGTTTTTTTAGTTTTATGCGATTCTAAATTCCCATACGTACAAACAAGCATTTACACATTTGTGCCACGATCCGTCCAAAGAATCTTGAATATTCGTCAGTATGTCAACATTTTGTATAAATTATTCGATCTCCACTTAGATATGTGAATGGCTGATGCAAATGTCAAATATGTTTGAGGAGTTATAGGATATAATTTTGATGTGGTTATAAAGTTGTGGTTATCACATACACAATCTAACCGCATCATAAATGCGGTTGGATTGTGTATGTGATAACTTAGGATTCAAATGTGCGTAAGGATTATAAATGCAGACTAAATATTTCAGTTAAGTGTTTTAGTATTTAAGATAAATACATGAAATTTTTTTTCACGTTACTTCGTCATAGGCCTAGCCTAGTGGAGTGGTTCTCTATATCCACAAATGGAGGGTTTTATGTAATTGCCACCTGTCTATTTAAAGGAGAAAAAATTGTTTATCAACAAATTTATTTTTAGTTATTTATCTCAAAAGCTTGGTATCCAGACACGATGCTTTTTGGTTCAGTGTTCACGCCTCCATTCCAAAAAAATGGGTTAAGAAGAGAGAAGAAGAGCTTTGAGAAAATTGATATATTGTGTACTATCATATATATGTTAGGAGTTCACAGCCATTATTCAAGAAGAAGAAGTAAGAAAAACTTTTATAGTCTTGTTGCTAGTCTTCCATCTCGGAGATTGCCGGTTCGATTTCTATTGGAGCCCAGATTTTAAAAAAAGGGGTTCCAGTCTGGTTTTCTCTTCAAGCCCCTGTAACATATTTCTTGTTGGTTGGAAGAGATTGCCGCATGACAATAAACACTTCAGGTTGTATTGTATACAACGAAAGTGTAATATAAAACAAAACTTTGAGAACTGCACTTGAAGAGCGAGCAATTACAAAGCATAATTTGTCTTGACCATTTTGCAACCTGTCCGATATGACTCACCGAGGTTCTTGGTTCTTTCGCAACTCTCGTTAAGTATGAGAGCGGATTTAGCGCTAAGGCATCGTTTTTCAACCTGTGGGTCGTAGTGAAATATCATGAGGGTTGCGAAAATAAAAATAAAACTTACGCGTACAAAAAGAAAATGACACTTTCTGAATAACTAAGCTATATTATTTACTAATTCTACGCATTTTTATTGTTTTTACAGTTTATAGTATACATAATCACGACAAGTATTAAATGTTGAACTGTAGTAGATATCCTTACCTGATAAGGTTTATAGTTTTTGTGCAAGTACAACATTTTTGGGATTACGT
This sequence comes from Odontocerum albicorne, assembly GCA_949825065.1. NCBI lineage: Eukaryota > Metazoa > Arthropoda > Insecta > Trichoptera > Odontoceridae > Odontocerum > Odontocerum albicorne. The sequence continues at coordinate 14,044,015 of OX463845.1, forward strand.
ACACATGCATCAACACTATATTAAGTTTAAACAGAGGATTCGCGAGGTTTTATTTTTTTTTAACTTTTGGAGATCAAGATTTTTTTCAAGTTGAGAAACAATGCGCTAAGGCATACTATATACATTGGTCGCTGAACAATTTCTGCCTCCGTTACGCAACAGTTCACTCCACTTTCGGAGCGGATGGGAACTCATCATCGCCAACGTTCACTGAAGAACTATCGACAAACCATTGAAATGGTTGGTTGATCTATTGTCGAATATTATGTGTGAGAAACATGGATATCATAAAATCGCATATATAATACGAGTAGTTATTGTTTATTGCTTTGGATACCAAAGATTTCTTGAGAACAGGTACGTGCAACTTATTCATAATGAAATGGTATAATTAAGGATATGCGCGCACTTAGAAAACAATTTAGTGTAATTTATAAAAACATCAGATATTAATGTATGGATAAAATGGATGTTTTAAATAAAATGACGAAAAGATTGATAAGATAGTTTGTACATGTGGAGAGAATGAATGGCGAAAGAATGGCTAAGCGAGTATATAAGTCAGAAGTGCTATGTGTGCAAAAAAGAATTAGATCGAAGAAGAAAAGGCTGGATCAAGTGGAACAGATTTTAAAAGTTAAAGTGAAAAGTATGAATAAAAGATGATACATGTATAGAAGACGAGATATATGAATATTGAGGAAGCAAAAGTTGGATGTTTGATAGAAAATTGTGTCCTATCTGCCTACCCCACAAGGGACACAATATGATGATATGTATGTGCGCACAGATAAATTAATTTAAGTACAACAATATTTTAAAGATTCTTTGGTATTGACTTACCAAAAAATACACTAATGGACTACATTTATAGGTACAATCATTATTAATATGAAAATAAACGTTAACAAAATAACATTTCATTTATTTAGTAAAATGTCTCCCTTTTTTTTTAATTTGCCCATTTTAAAATTTATTTTAATGTACTTATACTAATTCCTCCATTTACATCGGTAAATGGTTCCAGGAAAACAGCGAGTAAATTAAACCTGAATGAATGGAGTCATTGATGCAAATCAAAGAGGTGATCTTTATCACATTTTCAGATATTCTATTCTTACTTAGTTAAAAAGCTATAGAATTTTTTTAATAAGTGATGCTATAATAATAATTACTAACACACACATTTTGAGGCGAGCTACATGCTTAATTTATATAGGGGAGAAAAATACTGAACTGTACGTATTGAAAATCGCTCTTGCTGGATTATACGTTGTTGCTTTTACAGTTATAGCAAAACAAGAAACAAAATAATAAAGTTGTCAGTAGTAAAAAATCGATTTAGGAGGATTTAGGAATATTAAGGATTTAAAATTTCAAACAAAATAAACCGAGTTAAAGTGAATTCGCGTAAATGGAGAGAACGAAAATGGAGGATGACTATAATAAATAATCTTTGTATTTTTTTAGTAAAATCTTACCGTTAAATCTAAAGAAAAATACTTTCAATTTTAGTAACGAAAGCATTACATTTCATTGTTATTGATTTTTTTTTAAATAATAATAATAATAATAGGACAACTTATATAGCGCCGGCACTGTAACTCGGGATTCGAACCCACTTTTATTGACAAATATGAAAAAATATATAAGTTGAGTCTAAGGATAGGAAGGTAATGGCTGTGGCCATTAAATGAGATACTTCCCCGTATCTGCATATGTTCAGAAAAACCTATTTGGTAAGAAAACTGCAGACAACTTATCAAGGGAAGACAAATTACATAGAAACCTTTGTAGATCTTCCGATATGTAACACATTCAGCTTTAGGTGAACTTTAAATAAAAAACGTTAAATATAAATAATTCAGGTTTAGTCCCATGCTTCAGGTCAAAATGATTGTGTACTTTTTTATTCCTTTTCCCTTCCCACGTTTTTGTCCATCTCTTAATGTCTGCCACGCATTGTTGATGTCTTCAACACCTGTTTTTATATGGTTGCTGCTTCTAATGCTTTGTTCACATAAAGTCATTTCTTTAACATGTTCCCAGCACCAACACCGTTCATTATTGTGTTATTTATATTATTTTAATGAACTTGACCAGGGGTTAGCAACCCTTTTTAATGTGGGAAACACGTAACCTGGAATTTTAATTTTGTGCACTTTTTCCGGTCAGTTAAACAAGTGTTATATAATTGTTTATTAAGGTTTATCTCGGAAGTATGTTCACATCGGAAGGTCGCTCGAAGTGCGATACGAGTATAGAAAGAAGAGAAACAACAGGCAATCAAGTGAATAGAGTTATACGAGTACAATGGTTGTACAATGTATTTACAGACGGAACAATTTATAGACAGAGAAAAAACGTTATGGAATCTTGGTTCCACCATTAGTATATGCAAGCTTAGTTGGATCAAGGATGATATATATATTTTTTTATTTTATTATATTTTTATTTTATTATTCACATAATAAAAATTCTAAATAAATTTCGTTTCAATGGTAAGGCGAACTGAAGAGTACAAGTAAATTGTGTTATAAATGTATTAATTCAGAATGCAAAGTAGGCTGATCAAAATGGAATCGTGGTCCCCAACATTAGAATATGCAAGTGAAAATTAGACATGACAAAAAAATTAAGAAAGTAAATAAATGTATGACAGAATAAGTAATGAATACAATAGGAAAGAGTACGAATTGAAAGAAGACGCAAAGTTTTAGATATAGAAAGGATAATTGAATGGTTCAGCTACGTATAAAGAATAAATTATGTAAGATTTACAAAAAATAATCTATACAAGTAGTTTATAGGGTATAAAAAGTTTGAAAATACCTATAAAAACTTGGGATGATCAAATTAATCAGATTTTCAGAGGGATGTGTATGATATACCTGAAGTGAAATATATGTCAGAATTAAATAAAATGGAAATCTGATCTCTTTCCCTTCCCCAATTGGGACGTCATTCTTCTACATACTTTCACCTTCTCATACAGATCCTACAATTTCTCTGACCTTTTACATTTCCTTCTTTCAAATATCGTACATTGATCCAACCATACTTTCTTTGGTCTTCCTTTATCACACCATTCAAACATATTTGCACTATATTTTTTTTATTAGTATTATCTCATTCATTCGTTCCACGTAACCAAACCATCTCAAAGTACTCTTCTTCATCTTACTCAACCATCAGACCTACGTGTACATTCATACCTAATAACTTAATTCCGTATTCTGTCATACCCCCCCCCCCCCCATGTATTCTTCTAAGTGGATGCATTTCTACAACATACTCGTATATGTATTCGGCTCTTTTCTTGTATATCAAAGTTGGTACCACAATACTGTTGTGGACTATCATCTTGACAGTTTTTTTAAATAAATAAAACAAAAAATAACAGAAAGGTCGTCATACTCGTAGAATAACTTATTATAAAATTATAAGGACATTGAAAGAAAACAAGCGACAGTGAGGTTTTCCCTTCCAAACGAGATAACGGATGACGCCGCGTATTTCGCACTTGGCGGGAGATTCGATTGACATTTTTCACGAAACGTGTTGTCGCGTCGACACTTCTCAACGTACTGACCTCGAACCGGTCTCGTTACGGAGGGGAAGGGTCAGGTTACACGGAAGTGTAGCCAACATGTCGAAAATAAAATCCATCCGGTCGTGAGAGCCTCAGTACACTTACTTTCTGGATACGCCTCGTAGAATAACTTATTATAGAATTATAAGGACATTGAAAGAAAACAAGCGACAGTGAACAAGATAAACGGACCACTTAATGTAATATTATATAAAATGACTGTTTTGCGTATAAATTAACAAAAAATACAGTACATAATAATGCGTTGGTGTCCACCTTAACGTATGAGAGTGAACCAATTTCACTTAATTAATATTTTATACGTAACGTTTAACAATGATATTTGAAATAAACAAAGAAAATGTTTTTTCAGGGTTGAGTCCCTTTTGAAAATAAACTACCAATTTATAAAGCATCCTCCAGCTACGATATATCTTATCAGGGTGAGTTATTTACTTGATAAACGTACCAAAAAATAAAAGTGAATTCCCACGCATTGTGTCAGGAAAGTATCCTGACGGGGAAACAGGTTATGTGCTGCATCCCATTATTGTGGAGAGGTCAGGTATGCGGTCAGGTGGCAGGGCTAGGTGAGCAGCCGACCGGGACAAGAAGGGTTCTTGAAAGGGTCCCAGAGGATTGGAAAGCGCCCCTTAAAGGGTTTTATTACTGTGTTGATAAACTGATGCTACTTAGGGAAAACGGTTAGTGACTGTTATTGCCGGTTTGAAATTAAATGACAAGTGTAAAGACAGGCGATACGTAACCTAGCTTTAGATGACAATAAACACTGAAAAGTGAAACATTATAGTGGAAATAACAAAATAATTATGGATTACTCGAACCGAACAGTATCAAAATATGTTAAGATAATAGTAGTCCACAATACTCGTAGTGTTGTAGTATCAATTTTAGTATATATGAGTTAAACGTGGAGGGGGAAAAATACTGGAAAGAGCCGAATAAATTCAGTAGAAATTCGTGCACTGAGAAGAATACATGAAGTGACGAGGGAAAGTTACTTCTATACATACCATTACATTATTCCCTGTTGGGGCAGGCGTCGAGAGGACAGAGCGCTAGACTTTCCTATCTCGGCATACATCGTTAGCCTCTTCTACATCCATGCACCTTCACATACAACCTTTCCTTCTTTCAAAATATCAATCACTTGATCTAACCATGCCTTTTTTCTTCCTCTCACATTTGCACTATATATGTTAAATCTTTCTTTATTCATTCGCTCCACATGCCCAAACAATCTCAGCGCCCTCATCTTCATCTTACTTAACACATAAGCCTGAAGTTCACATTCATCCCATATCACTTCATTCCGTATTATGTTTTACATTGTGACTCCATTATTATTCTCATTGCACGCATTCTTACATTTATTCGGTTTCCCTGTCTTTTCCAGGTATTCGTTTCACTCCCATACAACAAAGTTGGTACCTGTGTTACTACTGTGGACTATCATCATCTAAGGAAATTTTTATAATGTATTTTTTCAAATATATTTATAGTGCCCCATTGCCTTTGTTTCCTATCGCCACACGCCGTTCGATATCCCTCGTAACTCTTCCATTATCTGAAAAAATACTACCCATATAGCAGAATTCTTCAACTTGCTCCAATATTTTATTATTCACACATATTGTATATCGCATTTACTTTACCTTTCACACTTGTCTATCACGATTACTTTGGATTTTGGACAAGGAAATAACGATAAATGTATAAAAAATTGATTATTTTTTAAGGAAAACTTGTCTATGTACTTAACTAATTACTGTACAATTCTTATTATCGTTCCTTTTTTCCTTCAGATATATTTTTACTTTTACTTTGTGTTATTTTTATTGATATATTAAATTAATTGACTAAGTTGAAGACATTGTCATGGATACCGATAATGTTTTTTAAACAAAAGTCCACTGATTAGAAGAAATTGCTTTGAAGCAATAAATTCAAAGACCTATTTACATAAGAGTTAAAATTATTGTAAATAAGAAAAAATATCTAAACTTTTTTAACAAAAGGTCGGTAAACCACAAAAAAAATTGACGATAAGAACATGTTAACCAAACACATGTAAATTAAACATACAGTAGAAGCTTTATTATACCCTTCAGGTATTTTATTGTAGCTGGCGGGTGAGCCTTCGTGAGAAAAGAGAGGAATGCGCTTTCTGCGGCACGCGGGCCGGGGAGGTCAGTTGCCATCGTGGGGGCTGTTGAACCTGGTCACGGCATAGCGAGAATATGCCTGAATTCATAAATCCATATTGCTGAGTCAAAGATTATATACGAGGGGGTGTTTATTGTTTATTAATTGCCATTTTTTCTAAGCAAAATAAAGTTGTAAACATTTTAACTCAGGGAAATGTCCTCTGCTTGAATACATATACATACATACCATAACGCCGTTTCCCTGTCGGGGCAGGCAGAGTGGCAGTCATTCTTATATATTATTCGCATTATTCACCTCTTATACTCGTACATTTATACACATTATCATGGAACTCCTACGAAATTCTGACTTTTTGGCTAATACTACGTTTCCTTCTTTCAAAACATCATTCACTGACCCAACCGCATTTTCTTGGTTTTCCTCTACCACACCTTTCTACAGCATTTGCACTATATATTTGTTTTGTTAGTCATTCTTCATTCATTCGTTTTACACGTCCAAACAATCTCAGAGTGCTTTTCTTCATTTTGCTTAACTCATCAGTCTTATTTTCACACTCTCTGACGTTCTACGTTTCCTTCTTTCAAAATATAATTCACTTAATCTAACCATACTTTTCGTGGTTTTCCTCTACTACGTCTTCCACTCATATTTGCCCTAGATATTTGTTTTGTTAGCCTATCTTCAATAATTTTTTCTACATGTTCAAACTATCACAAAGTTTTCATCTTTATCTTGCTCGTGCTACCGTTAAGCTCACATTAATCCATAATCGCTTCATTCTGTTTTCTGTCATACATTGTCACCCCATGAATTATTCTAAGTGCACGCATTTCTACAGCATTTATTTAACTCTTTTCAGTCTTGTTCCACATCCACGTGTCACTCCCATACATGAAAGTTGGTACTAAAATACTGTTCTCTAACTTTTGTAACTCTCGTTAAAATATTCTCGATGTTAACGATTTCCATAAAATTTAATACGACTTGAGCAACTAAGAAAAAATGAAAGAACGTATATCACGCTATGTGACTGTTGAACTTGGTGACGTCATGACCCACGAATGCATGTCACTGGACGAAACAAAAAATTCGCTCGGGTATGCATGGATATTCTGCGAAATATAACTCAAGCCATGAGGTGAGAGACAGCTCACCTCAGGTATGCTTCAATTCTCAAAAGTACTTTTATTTACGGGTCGATCGGGTACGCTAGCTGGAATCCATTAAACGTAGTAAAAGTGAGTATACATTTGTATAAGAAAAAAAATCTTAGCATTCTTTTGTTTTTTACCGGCATTTATACATGCATAACCCATCGATCTGTTTTTAAGTTTATGTCATTACCAGTGTTGTGGAGTCAGTAGGTTTTTTGTGGAATCGAAATCAAAGTCGGAGTCTGGAGACCCTTTTCTAAATTCGACCACAACTTCATTTTTTTAAAACTTATTGGCTTTATAAATTAGATTATGAATTATTAACTATGTATCATTTAGTACAAATAGCGTGTAGTATGATGACGAATCTCCGTCGACATTATTTAAAAAAAATCTACATTTAAGTAGTTACACTACGTAATTATGTATAATACATGGTTAGCAATATAAGTATGTTACTATAATTGGAGTCGGAGTCAAACATTTAATATTTCTGGAGTTGGAGTCGAGTTAATCGATTTTTTTTAATATTATAATACAACAAAATTTAATCAAGGTAAATGGCAAACATAAAAAATTATATTCAATAATAAATTACACTACTTTTTATTCCTCAAATTCATTAATTCCCGGTCAGGTCAAAAGCATTGCTGTTTTAACAAACCGGGATTATTCCGCCTGGAGAGAGCCTCGAGACACGAGGTAGAAACACAAGTCACGGGATTAATGAATCAGTGGAACGAACAACAAAGTGATTTATTATAAAATATTCTGAAACTAATTTCAACAAAGTTCAAGACGAAACCTTTGAATAAATAGAAAATTTCATATAATCATTATGAAAAAATATATCCTAATGACGCGCAGGGGCAAGGAGAATACGACAGGTTTATTTTTTAGATAGTATTTTTCGGTAATATATGGGGTAAGAATTTGTGACAGAATGTGGAATTAAAGGATGAGAGATGAATGTAAACTTAAGGCTGATATATAAAGTAAGATCAAGAAGAGCCCTCTGAGATGGTTTGGGCATGTGGAACAAATTAATGAAGAAAGACTAACAAAATAAATATATATATACATCAAATATGAGTGGCAGGGGTGCTAGAGGAAGACTAAACAAAGTGAGGATGGATTAAATGAAAGATGTTTTGAAAGCAGGAATGTTAAGTCAGAAAAATCGTAGTTGAATGAGAAGGTAAAGAGATTGCCACATGTCAATAAACTCGCCAGGTTAAATAAAAAAAAGGTGTATGGAGTTGTATGAGAAGGTGTATGCATGTAGAGGAGGCGAAATAACACATCGATCAATAAGCCCCGGGACTAACTACTAAAACAACATTTGTTTGCCAAAATTCTTCTTTATTCATCAACATAGTCTCCTTCAAAAGCGATACATTCATTCCAACGCTTTCCTAACTTTTCTATGCCAGCCGTGTAGAACGATTTATCTTTGGTTTCAAAATAGGCGTTAGTTTCGGCAATCACTTCTTCGTTGGAGCCAAATCTCTTTCCCTGGAGCATCTTTTTGAGGGCTGCGAACAGCCAATAGTCGCTGGAGGGCAAATCTGGAGAATACGGTGGGTGCAGAAGCAATTCGAAGTTCAACTCATGCAATTTGGCCATCGACTTGTGACACGGTGCATTGTCCTGATGAAAAAGAACTTTTTTATTCTTCATATGGGGCCGTTTTTTTGCAATTTATGCCTTAAAGCGCTCCAATAACGCTATGTAATATTCGCTATTGATGGTTTTTCCCTTTTCAAGGTGATCGATGAATATTATACCATGCGCATCCCAAAATACGGAGGCCATAATCTTCCCGGCCGACTGTTGAGTTTTTGGTCGAGCGGACGACTTTCACCGGCTGCTCTCCTCAGCTGACTGCTGATTTGATTCCGGAGTATAGTGGTGGATCCAAGTTTCATCCATTGTCACATACCGACGCAAAAACTCCTGTTTATTTCGCGTAAACAGTGCCAAACAGCGCTCTGAATCATCGATGCGTTGTTGTTTCTGTTCCATTGTGAGCAAACACGACACTCATTTCGAAAAAAGTTTTTTCATGTCCAAATGTTCATGCAAAATAGTGTCAACACTACCAAATGATATCTTCAGGATGTCAGCTATCTCACGCAACTTTACTTTGCGATTTTCCATAACGATTTTGAGTGTTTTTTTGTTTTCTGGTGTTACAGCCTCATTTGGACGACCACAGCGTTCAGCATCATTTGTGTCTGTACGACCGCGTTTTTAATCAGCATACCACCAACAATTCAAGCCATCGCTGAGTTTCAACGGTATTTTTTCCCATTAAAAAGCAATGTTTTATCAACACACGAAATTCGTTTTTTTCCATTGTTTTGAAAATAGCAAAAGTAGCGTCACTAAAACCACTGTAACTCAATGACACAATGTCGGAATGTCATGAAAGTTTGACACGTAACTTCTAAAGGTTGGTACTAACTGAGAATGATATGGGTTTGTTATTAGAGGCGCCATCTGTTAGTTAGTCCCGGGACTTATTGATAGATGTGTTATGTGTCGCGGTAGGAAAGTATGGCGCTCTCTCTCTCTCTCTCTCTCTCTCTCTCTCTCTCTCTCTCTCTCTCTCTCTCTCTCTCTCTCTCTCTCTCTCTCTCTCTCTCTCTCTCTCTCGTGTGATAGTATGTATCGATTAGATAAAAAAATATGATGACAATTGGTAACAATTAGTAGACATGCATATCACTGGATTCTCTCTCTCTTTGAATAATGGCCGTAAACTCCTATATATGAAGGAGTATACACCAGTGTCAAGTGATGTATCACTGGATTAAATAGCTCTGTTTAATTCCATTTAATTCATTTGTCTCATACAAAAAAAATCATACATAGATGGCATTTTTTTATGTATAAAACTGAACGCCTCTAGTTTAACTTCATTTTTCACTTTTCCTTTATCTTCCAATAGATTATTTAAACCAATATATATTTTATTCTGTTTCGTGAATATTTTTTAACTAGTTCCTGTCCTCGCTTGCAAAATATGGGTTCGCCAGCAGCGCATTAATTGCGTACCAGTTAGTGACAGCCGGCGGTATCAACTAGAAATAGACCATAAATAAGTTGCCAACTTTAATGGCTAATCTATAAATTCAAAAGATGTGAATGAACACTCACTGAGAGTGGAAAGCAGTAGGAAAAAAAACACTGATTTGTTTTAAAAATGGTTCATGCGTATAAAGCAAGATTTTTCTCTGAAAAAGAAGGTGAAATAATTCTTACTTAAGTGTTTATTTCATGTTATGCCCTTGACAATAGGTGAAAACCCTTAGTATGGAGAATTTATACCATTTAATTTTTTTTAAATGTATCTTATTTATAAACCACAATTGTAAAATGTTCTGTTTTTTTTAGTAATCCGTGAATGTGTTCTATTTGTTTATTTTATTCGTTTGTATACATGGTTATATAGTACATGGCAAATCAGGTGGGGTTATTGCTACTCAGTAATTTCTTCCAACCAACCAGCTCATTTTTTATTAGATTTTTATTGTTTATTTTATTCGTTTGTATACATGGTTATACATGGTAAATCAGGTGGGGTTATTGCTACACAGTAATTTCTTCCAACCAACCAACACATGAAACTGTTTGAATCCATGATAGATTTTACAAAAAAATATTCGTTTAAATTCAAGTAAAAAAGCAATATAACCAATCTCTAAACAATGATAATAGAAATAGAGGAAAGGTATTCGATCAAGAATAAGGAAGGGAAACAAAGGAAAATTAGTATAAAAATATGTTGTGAGTAATGTAATATTTTTTATTCAATGTAAAGTATTACATTCACTGGTTATAGTTTACATTGACTACAATCCACTTCCACTGTGACATATACAAACTTGGGGGAATAAGAAGTCATAAAAATAAACAACAGTGGCACGCTTGAACCATTTCTCCCACGTTTATAGCTCGACTATTGGATTATGAGTGCAGTTGCAGTTTAGAGAGGCAATGAAGAGGCTGCATCATCTCTGGAGCGTGACAATGGCATATGAAATGAGATGAGGCATTGTTATCTTTGCATCTCATCGCTTGAGTGACGCTTTCTCTCATTTCAGGATATCTAAACTTAAGATTCAGGAGCCAAAATAGACTTTTTTATGCTAAAACTTTTGAAATATATTTTTTTTAAATTCAGAGATAAGATATATATTTTAATTTAAAATAAACGTTTCATTGTGGTCATTCTCAATTGCGATAATAACTAAAAAAATAATATCAAAAGTAAGTTTATCTCTTTTACTTTTTAATTTTGTTATTTATTTATCTATTTTCTTTTACAGGAAAAAGAAAGATATAACAATAACAAAGCAACAGTTTAAAGACATCCACTTCAATAATCATATAAAAACACACTCCTCTTTCCCCATTATGCTTAATGTTTATGCTCAGATACCGTAGACCTGCTGGCCGACTAAGAATTCTTGTTTTAAGTCAACCAGCTTAACACATGTGTAAATTTTTAACTCTTGTCAATGAAAAGAATATTAAAAAACATATTAAATAAGACAACGAAGAACACTCTTAGATGGTTTGGGCATGTAGAACGTATAAGTGAAAAAGATCAATAAAACAAATATACAGTGCAAATGTGAGTGGAAAGCATGGAAGAGGAAGACCGAGAAAAGTATGGTTAGACCAAATGAATGATACTTTGAATGACGGAAACGTAAAAAATCAGAGAAATCGTAGGAGCTGTATAGATATCAAGGAAGCGTTTGCCCTCTCTGCAAACCCCGAAAGGGAAAAGGGCGTGATGGTATGTATGTGTATGAGAAGCTTTTGCTCTCTAAACGACACTATTGAAAATGTTTTTTTATAATCATTAATCACCAGATATTGAACAGTTTCGAGATATTCACGAGACTTCTTAATAAGACACCTTTTGAGATATACTGTAACGAATCAGATGCGCCCTTGGAATGAAATTAAGGATAAAGAGCGCCATAGAAATTATTTGATTGATTGAATAAATCATTCACGCCATGTCACAACTGTGATGAAACATGAATCACTTTTATTATCAATAGAACAGCAGCTATTCTTTTCATCATTCATCTATAAATTCCATCGATATTTTTTACTTTGTTATCAAAATAGGTCAAATATTGTGGAGGTCTTATTGCAAAACTGAAAATGCCTTTATAAAAAAATTATCATTGACAGAAAATATAGTACGATACTTAAATTTACACTTGTTATTATCGAGTTGTTTAATGATTAGTATTAATAATAATAATTTGATTCCAGTCACAGGCCATAATTTTACAAAATAATCTAAAATATACAATAAATAAGATACAATCCCTTGAAAAATAGTATTAATCATATACATCAGGGGTGGCCAACCTTTTGCATATCATGCACCAATTTTTTCACAGACGAGTTCAGATACGCCATACAACTCAAGCAATTTTTTTACCTTCACGTTTGGGGTTGTAAAATAGGGATAGGGGTAGGATCTACTTCGCTTAGGGGAGGAAAAGGAATAACTCAATCACGCAATTCAATTAATTAATTTACGCCATTTCAAAAGACACGTTTATTGGAGCACCAATCTATTGTACAATAATCAGAAATGATCTCTTGGACAAGAGGGTGATCGCTGTCGTGGACCCCACTGATGGTGCTACAGCTGCCAGAGAGTCTCGTTTGGTGAAGATAACTCTGGACCACAGTTGTTGGATGTGGTGAGAGAGAGAGAGAAAGCTCTGAGCGAGATGAAGCACTGAGAGCGAGATCAGCTTGGAACTTGGAGTTGTCTGTTCTCTCTACTCACTGTGTTAGGAGTCCTGGCATATGCTTAATAATCTTTTAAATAAAAGTATGCTGTTTGGATTTCGCTAGCCTTTTAATGTTTGGTGTTAAATTTGTTACTGAAAGCAGCAGATAATTCTTCAAATTTGAATCAGTTATTCGCGACCTTGTTTTGCTTTTAATCAATTTCATGGATGAAAATGCAATGTGCCACTTGTAATCATCCAATGCACCACGTTTGGCGCATGCGCCTCGGTTTGGCTACCCCTGATATACATGTAGGTACCAAAAATCAATTAGGAAAAAAAAAACAAAAAATACAATATAAATATGTAAAATATTGGATATAACTGTTGGATAAGGTTTTTAGGAGTGTTTTGTGTGTCATTTAGTCTTATTTTTTTGTAATTTAATGCATTTTCGTTGATTGTATTTGATTATTATTTTCCTTTCTTTAAGTGTCGTCATACAATGCATAGACCATGAGCCGTAGTATGTGTTCTGAATTTTACCAGTTTTTTACTAATTAAATGTTGGTATGGTTCGATAAAAACCACTTCAGTATCGGAAATATTTTTAACAAATAAATAGATAAACGTCACGCCGCTTTGTTGGGTTTTTATAGAACATTTTTTAAGATCACGAAAGAACCATTCAACTAGCTTTATATTTTTGTACATGAAGGATCGATTTTCATTTCTTAAATGTATCAAATAAATTTGAAAAAGTGGTTTGTAGGTTTTGTCATTATTGCACACACGTATCATACATTATGTCCTTATCAGAAAAAAAACTCACGCATAATCTTTGTGTTCTGTTCGGTGAGCAAATATGAAATCTATTCAGTTATGTTATCTCAATGGCAGACTGATAAAAAGTGAAAATCACATCAACTATATCTTCACTGTTGAGATGACGAGCGAGAGGCGTTTCTCAAGAAAAAAAAAACATTGAAACAGTGTAGCGTGGAAATTGATAAGTATAAGTGGGCAATTACAGTGATCATTAAAAATTAGTCAATCGAAAACTAGTTATCTATCACAGAGGAATTCTTGAGAAATAGAAAACGCACGCTCGAATACTGGGTGTACCAAATTTGGAGGGGCAGAAAGACTTTTTACTATTAAGAATTAATGATATGGGAAGTGTATTTTCAACTTTTTCAACTACGGTCGAGTGTATGGATTGGAAGATTGCGCCTATTGGTATAGTACCCAACATATTCGAGTTGTAGATTCGGACATTATGACTATCGTTGCCTGGAGAAAAAAAATGTTTTCGATCTCGATATCGAAAATTACGTGATTAGAACTACTCGAGTAGAGCACAGCTCACAGTTAATCATAGCACGTCTCATTGGAAATACTATCACACGTGGAACGACAACACTTGTATGTTACATGTCATGCTCGTTCAAGTATTATTACCAGATTAACTCATACTGGGACTTATTTGTTGTGTCCATAAGTAACCTTATCTTCAACCCTCTGATAGAAAAATAACTTTCTACTCGTAATGTGAAACAGAAGTATCGATCAATTTTTCTATCGATAAACATTCCTCTTTCAAGTCATGTCTTTCCAGAGATGCCTGTTGAGACAAGATCTTTCACCACGCCAATCCCTCTTCACCATCCATCTATATTTTCTTTGGACGATGTCTACGTCTTCTCCCGTCAATCTTCAAACCAAGCAACAGTCGGCCAACATAATATTTGGGTCTTCTAGCGATGTGTCCGTACCACCGCAATCTGAGATCACTCAGTACGTATTTAATTATATTTAAACGGTCAAATAATATATTGACAATAAAATATAAAATTCAATTGTAATTTATTTTTATCAAAACGTCTTGTTTGCGCTCCCCTGAAGATGAGGTGAAAGCCTTGAAACCGGTAGGGTTATACCGTCACAAAAAGTGGAATAAACAGTGTTTGATAAAAATAAATTACAATGTCTTTAAACCTCCACAACGTTAATGCCTTAACTATAAACAACATAAAATTCAATATTGTCAAGTACTCGTAAGCACTGATATACAGTAGAAATAAAGGCAAACTCAAAACATGACGAGTCAATAAACAAAAAAAGCAAACGCATATTTTTATTTAATTCATGGCTGCAAGAACCTTTTCACTTTACTTTTAGAAGAAGTCAAGGTCATATGAAAATTAATAAAATGTCTATACTGATTGCTTAATCTAATTTTATTTATACATATGTGCTACTTGGTGGTAACTACGGCCATTAGGTTAAGAACTTCCCCGCATCTGCAAATGTTTAGAAAATCATATTTGGTAAGAAAACCGCAGAAAACTTACTAAGGGAAGACGAACTTCAAAGAAACCTTTTTAGATTTTCCGATATGTAATAGTAACACATTCGGCTTAGTGTGGAACATAGTGTATGTTAATTATTATTTCTTAATACTCGTGACTCAATAAAAAAAAACATCCAAAACTCAATATGTATTAGTTTCCAAATGTTTTGAAAGGCACATTAAACGAATAAGATGATACAATGCAGCAAAATGTCGTGACCTAAAAATGGAACCAGTTTAGCTGATCATCACTCGGACGATGGATCAGAAGAATGCGAGGCTCGGGGAGGAATTCGCCTTCATCTGCAGACACTTCGAGTTCAGTAGACACGACATGGCACAGATTTGGAAAATCTAAGATTACTCCATTCTAAGATATCAGCGTGAGTTCTTACTTAAATGTTGAAGTCGTGAACTAGTTGTATACTCTACATATTTAAATGGATTTATTTGTTTAGAACTATTTAACAACCAAAAATATTTTCAAGGGTATGTCTATTTCTCTAACTTCCTTTATTAACTTTTGTCTGGTTGGTGAAGAAATTACTACCTTGAAATAAGCCTGCTAGATTATTATACAATGTACTGTTAAAAATATTTCTCAAATATGTGAGGTAAATAAGTAATTTTAAAGTCTCTATGTAATGTTCAACGACGATGAGACAGCAAAGCTTTTGATAGCAGAGCATAGAGTTGAAACAGAATGTCGCCAACTAGGACTAAAAATAAATAAAAGTCTTTAACGTCGACTGATTCGAGGCTCAAATAAGTAATTCGTTAATTAATTGCGAAGAGGTCAACGAGTTTATCTAGCTAGGTGCACTCATTCGAAGAATGTAGGGTGTGATGTAGAGATCCAAAAACGAATTGGAATAGCAAAACCAGCTATGAAAAATCTGACGACATAAGAACCAATATGCACTAGTATTCTCCATAGCACTGTATCGAGAGGAAACATGGAGGATGAAAACAAAAGAAAGAAACACGATGGACGCCTTCGAGATATGATGTTGGAGACTGAATGTCTGGAGACGCTGGTGATCATGGAGACAATTGGGGGGAAAGAGCAGAAGGAGTCAACAGAATATTCTTTAAACAAAACATTCAACATCGCCCAGGAATGGGAAGAATGGAGACAAAGTTTGATCTTAAATGATATATAAATATGACATAAAACCGTGACCGTAAATTATGTATAAATAAATCAATAAATATAACATAAAAAAGTAACCGTGAATTATGTATAAATAAATAAATATGACCAAATAAAATAATTAACAAGATATTATTTAAATAAAACACTCAACATTTCCCAGGAACGGGAAGAATGGTGACAAAGTGTGATCGTAAATGATATACAAATAGATAAATATGACATAAAAGCGTGACGGTAAATTATGTACAAATAAATATAACATAAAAAAGTGACCATAAATTATGTATAAATAAGTAAATATGACATAAAAGTGTGATGGTAAATTATGTACAAATAAATATAACATAAAAAAGTGACTATAAATTATGTATAAATAAGTAAATATGACATAAAAGTGACCGTAAATTATGTATAGATAAATAAATATAACATTTAAGTGTGACAGTAAATTGTGTACACGTAAATAAAAGACTTAGAAATACAAATTAATGCTATTATAACAGCTGAATATATAAAATTTAAAAAAATATGTTATTTTCTCGTGTTTGGTTGTCTGCTTCCAATGTATTGATCGATGTAGCTAATAACTTGCCTAGTGACGGATAGAAAAGACCGCTGCCCATTCAAAAGGGCCCGGCTCACTCCACACAGCGCGCCCGCCGGAAGCCGGTGTCACACTCCAGTTCATCTGCTCAATGGGGCCGCGCCGCCTCGGGCACCTGACAGCACTACTCCGGAGGACAGTTATAGATCATACTATCCAGGACGAGAGACGAGTATTTATAATCAGCTTCATCTAAGACTATAGTGCGTCTGTTTTAAGAAAACCGTACCCAGAAGGACCTAAGAGCAGTAACATCCAAGAAACATGATTTCTTCGTTATTATGTAGACAAGCATATGACGACGTCGTTATCCAGCCTGGAGGTTACAAGATCAATTTATGTTAGAGCCTAGTTTATTTTAAAAAGGGTCCAGTCTGATTTTCACTTAAGGACTCTTTATAATGCTGGTTGGATGGAAGAGATTGCAAGACAAAAATAAACCAGCTAGGTTCTACTGTATTCAATGAATACGTAATACAATAATTTAAAGTAAATTTTGATTGTTTTCAAAAGTCGACTTGTAAAACAATATTTTTATTGTACTTTATAGCAGTACCTGTCAAACTTGGGGGTTCGCCTCCTTAGGAGCCCTGGAGCTTCTGCCAGGGAGCCGCGAAATATTTCAGTTTGTGAAATATAAGATCTACAAATATTTATAAATTATTTTTCTAATTATTTAATTTATTGGTTTAAAAAAATATTACGTCATACAAAATTCATCGTGTCATAATTCGCCTGTTACGCGTTTTTACCGCCAATGAAATGTCTATCTCGATATCAATGTAAAGTGTCATACTCGATCACATTGCCGAATCACAACGATTTTTCAACAAATATTTTCCAAACTTAGATGAGGACCAAAAATACAATTAGATTAGAATACTATATGATTAATTCTTAAAATATGATCATATTACGTGGATAAATCAAGAGGAATTTATTAAAATTAGATTAGATCCCTTCAAGTGAAATTTGATGAAAAAGTGTTACAGAATGTTGGATAAGGCAGCCGCAAGAATATCCGTCAATCACAAAAACAGCATAGGTAATCATCCTTTTTGCGACATTTACTCGTATGAACAGCATTTTCATCATTACTAGTAGTAAAAAATAAATACAGTTCGGGCTTTTTAACAGAAACTTTGGAGAAAACTCTCCGAATTAGGATTTCAAACTTTGTACCGGATATTGATTTGTTATGTAAAAATGTGCCATCACGCCCTTTCATTAAAATGTTTTTGTGCTCGCCTAGTCATGCTTTTTCTCCCCATGTCCAAACCAACTTAAAGCTCCTTTCTTCATCTTACTTAAAACATCCATTTTATCCATGCATGTATTTATGATGGCAATAATATTTAACAGAAAACCAAGGATAAAGTTTTACATGATAATAAATGTTGTGTGGACATTTGCAAATGGTATATTGAATCGTGTGGTGGGTGTCGATCGGACTGACACATTGACAGCCTAAGCGCTTGTTAGTATTAAGTAATGTTATGATGGATACAATGCCTGCCATTTCTCGAATCGAAATCGATTTATTTCTTTATAAACAGTTAAACCGTGCCACAACTCAGTTGTTACGCAAAAAATTATATCTATGGTCTAGTTGGTTCAACGCTTGAATTCCAGCTTGTAGGTTGCGAATTCGATTCCCGTTGTTGCATTCTTTTTTTTAATAAAAGGATCTTAGTCTAGTTTTCCCTTAAATCCTTTTTTTAGTATTTCTATTTGATTGGAAAAGATAACTACAGGGCAATAAACCAGCCAATTTGTACTGTATATGGACATAATTATGCAAAAAGGACTCAACCCATATTTTACCTATTCTGAGATAATAATTGAAAAAAAAATGTGTTTCATTTCGATGTATACAATCCAACTAGCGGGTTTATTGTGATGTTACAATCTCTTCCAACCAACAAGATAAATGTTAAAGGGGTCGTGCGTGAAAAACAGTATGGAATCCCTTGTAACCGTTTCAATGCATTGGATGGAATTATCCGTACCGCACAAGTCACTCGCAGTTATATCCGCGTTCATATTGTTAAGCTTATTTTACCAATTTGACTTTATTTTATATAGATACCTGCCATCTCTGTAGAAAAATATGAATATTTTTGTCACTTCGCTAGGGTTGGCGCGTTTGTAATTTATAGTTATTCAGCAATTTTAAGTGGATTGCCCTAATGTATTATTTGTTATTTGTGTAGCAATATTTTTTGTTATCATTTATCTCGTCTATCGTAAAAAAAATATTTAAAATAATATTTTTTTTACTTTTATTTTTTAAATCTTTGTAAATACAGCATAAACACGTATCCTTTTTACATTACTGGTAACCTTTCGGTTATATATTAATGAAATGTATGTTATACATAAAGAATGAAATTAAATTTGTGCATTGCATTATATAGTATACATATCTTAGTGTAGTGACATGACAACTTTAAATAAAATTTCGAGAGAGTAAAAAATTCGTTGAATTTTATCACAATAAAAAAAACAGAACGTCAATAAAACGTGTTTAATCCACTTTATATTTATTATAACGCTTTAAACAAAAATAAAAATACAAAAAAGCCTGACTTACACGTACTCACCACCAACTCCATTCCTGGCAGGGAAAAGGTTAAAAAAAATAGGGTTCCAACGGGTATTGAACCCATAACTCCTGAGTCGAAAGACAGATGTCTTACCACCTAGGTCACGGAGGTCGTCAAATATCACGCTGCTTCGTATGGAACAAAAACTTGGAAGCGTAATTGAAGCTTAAAATACCCATTTAACGAGTTTGCTATTTTTACACATATGTTACTATATGTACGTGATTCATTTATGCTTTATAGATATTTCAAATCAACTAAAACATGTGTTTTATGGGTCCTTTTTACATATACGAGTACGTCTACATAACTCAAGTGTAATACAACACTAAATGCGTAAATACTAGTATGATCCTCTATGGCAGAGTTTTCAAAATGAGGTTTGAAATGAGGCGACCCCTGAATTTCCGAGTTGCAAAATTAAGGGTTTATTTTGTTGCACAGAACTAAACGGAATAAAAAATATAAGAATTGAAAAAAATACACATTTAAAGATAAAAATATTGTAGATACGTTTATATATATGTAGTGGTAGATACACTACTATATTTGGGTCAGGTCGCTTTTACTGCACAGTTCGTGTACTAAACTGCAATTATTGGGTTGATGCAAAAGTTCGTCCCACTTTTTATACAAAAATTGAAAAAAAAAATGAATTTACTAAAAATTACATTTAATCAATATAGTGTGTGCCGTTCTGTCGGAGGACCTTTCTCCATCTCTCTGGTAGCTGCATAATAGCTGCGGAAATATAAAAATAATAATATGTCGAAAATGTTCCTTATTTTCTGTCATCTTAATGCTTAAAAATATATAAAAAACACAACCAAATAACACATTTTTTCCCAAGTGCTCGGCAAAACCCCTTCTGTCAAACAACACCAAAACTTTACACGTGTGAAGTTAATAACACTTCGGTTTTACGATACAACGACATCTAGCGCCAAAAACGGGACGAACTTTTGCATCAAACCAATTCATTGACTGTACACTACTGCCCATACCTACCTAAATACTAGAAAACGGCTGTGATTGGTTACGCTCGGTGTTTGGATCCGTATTTCGCATGGTGGGAAACCATCCTCACTCGTATGTTGAGTAGGACATAACTTTATTTTTTTTTTGTATGAGGACCTCAAATTTCAAAATGAGGTGTTGAAGTGTCCCACCTCAAATTAAATGAGGTCCTACATACAAGACATACGTTCCACCCGCCTCATAATTGAAACCCACATCCTACATAACAAACGCCATGTATACATATCTAATTGCTTATTTTTTTGTGTCTTCTCATAATTATTGTAACTGTATTTATTTTGGTTTGTCATATAAAAAAATATGAGTGGGTTTGAATTCTGACTTAGAGCGCTCTTGAGGAGAGTTTGCTCTCTAAACGGTACTATATAAGTTGCCCTTTTATTATTATTATACGTCCAATTCACTTTATACATGGCATACGTCACACCCGCCTCAAATTCAAACAGTTCATTCAATGTCATGTTGGAAAGTATAATATAAATTGAAACTTCTGTCACGTAGAGTGAAAACGAGAATAGTGTGAGGTGTGAATAGTTGAACACTCAAGCAAAGCATTTTTCCCCTGAGAGGAACGTTGCCCACGGTGACTGCATTTATTTATGATATAAGTATGGGGCATGAAAGATTGCTAAAGTTACCTCCCCCCTGGAAAAACGTAACTTTCAATTTTACGGTATTTGCCCTTAACCAATAAAATATTTCTTCTAAGGCACTTTTTTATGTGCTACGTCAAAAATATTGAAAAAGTTCCGTTATGTTGTATCAAAATACATATTATCACGCCGTGTCCCTTGCGCAGTGGTTAGAGAGAACAGATCTCGCAACTTTCGAATTCTCCACATGTCATGCACAATCTCCTATTATTCCTACTTGCTACTTTACCTGCTTTAAAAATCTGTTATCTGATCCAGCCATGTTTTCTTCGATCTACCTCTTCCACGCACACCTTGCAATTTGTATACTTGTTTAGTAATTCTTTGTTCATTCATTGTCTTCACATGTCCAAACCACATCATCCTTTCCTTCTTTATCTTACTTAAAACATCAAATTTATTCATTCATTCAACTTTTATGTCTTTGTTCCGCAATTTTTATATTTTGACAATTTTTTCACAATTTTTTTACACTCATAAACACTCCATTAATCTCACTTTTATCCTTCTTGCGCCAAATCCAAGGTTCATTTCCATACGTCAAGGTTGGCACCAACACACTATTATGTATTGTCATTTTTGCTACTTTTGATATAAAATTCCGTGACTAAATTTAATTGGGAAACGCTGTTCTATAGACTGTGTTGTTTGTCAATTAGTGTGAAACATTAAATAGCGTGACGTTTGTAAAAAGTTCTCTCCATATTTCCATAAAAGGCATCACGAAGTCCGAGAGATAAGGTCAACCATGAATATTGTATACTCCCATCCCAACACAGTCCCACAGCCACGGAATATCTGGCCTTCCGTACTTTACAATATTATATCTAGCCACATGGCCCGAATACTCCGCTCTGAAAATCAATAGCAGAGATTTCAGACTTAAGTGGGCGTTACGCGGAGTGACCAAAATTTGAAGTAATCTGAAAAGTTTTCATGTTAACATAAAATAAATGGTACTTCTTTCTCTTGAGGTACATAAGGAGCTTAATTTAACATTTAGTAAGAATTTATTCTTCTTGATCGACAAAATGGTACTTCTTTCTCTTGAGGTACATAAGGAGCTTAATTTAACATTTAGTAAGAATTTATTCTTCTTGATCGACAAAATATTAATAAATCAAGATATTAAAAAGAATTGTTTAATTTTTTTTATTGCTCGGGAAGTACAATATAATAGTGTTGTATTTCTCAGATAGATATCGTTAGGACACAATTTATGTTTTCAACTTCTTTGTGAACGTGCTGAATGTATATTATAATGAAAATCAATAATTTAGCGCATTTTTTAGCGCCATTTTGAAGATGGAACAAATTTAATTGATTTTCAGTACTTGAATGTTTTTTTTAATGCCACAAACGAAAAAATGCGACACAACAAAGTTAAAACATAAATTAACAGTGTATGGCGGCGGTGCAGTAAGCGATCGTGTCTGCCAAATGGAGTTTTTAAAAATTTCGTAATCATGATATGACACTTGAAGATGGTGTCCGCTGTCCGCTCTGAATGGCCGATTACCACTGATAACAAGCAAGGACTTCGATCGAGAATAAGCGGCGTTGTACGACACGAAAGAATGTTGAGCTACTGAAGGTATTGAAAACGAATATATAGAGAAATTGCATCTATGTTAAATATAAAAAAATAGTTTTTGAACTTCACCTTAAAATACAAAATAACTTTCCGGACAATCTATTATTTTAACCCTTTATAGCAGTGCTCCGCAACCTTTTCTCACCTACGACACACCAAAATTCTTCCTAGAATTCCGCGGCACACCAAAAGCTAAAATATATAGGCATTAAATTAGGCATGAGTCTTCAGCGACGCGCATAAGGGTCATTTTTCTTTGTCTATGACTAATTTGGTGCGGCCATGGTGTGTAAAAGCACACTACGCAGTTTTCAACAGTTGGCACCAGGCGCTGCGGGGCCATTGAAAAATTATTAAGTTATAATAATTATTCTATACTACAATTTGAAAAATAGACAATATTATGAAAAATAATTTGTCATTGTTTATTAAATACATAATGAAAAATTGTAAAATGTCAAATACATTGAATTTGACCGCGGCACACCTGTATCCGGCTCACGGCACACCAGTGTGCCACGGCACACCGGTTGCGGAGCACTGCTTTATAGGACGGTCAGAACAAAGTGGTATATAAATATACCACCTATTATAAGGCACATATTTCATACAGATGTGTTCCTCAAATTACCCCTATAGCTTAAAAACATTCTTTAAAAGTGTCCTATAAAGGATTAAACATGTTTTTTGGATTAACTTTTAATTGAAACAAGTAAGCCACTTGGTAATAAGCCCGGTGGGTTATACTACAATATATACAACGAAAGTGTAATATAATATATTGCAATTAAGCATAATCGGTATTAATACAAAATATGATTATTTTATTAATTTTCTCCATTAAGTGATTTTACAGTTTATGCAATAATCCTTTCTGTATGGGTTGAAAAATCTCAGTTGGCTTGGTTGGAACATATGTTGAGAACGCTTGATGAGCGTATCCCGTGAAGTGTTCTACGCAGTATCGTTCTAGTATAGCTCTTAAGAATTGGCAGATGAAAGAGCTATGCGAGAAAAGACCTCAACTGGACTGATTCTCTCAATACGCCCGAACCATTTCAGTTTGTATATAATTTAAAAGATTATCATATTTATTAATGGGCAATTCACCCACACTACGATGATTTGTGTCACCACATCAAAGCAAAAAATGCAATTATGAGAGTCAATATGATGAATAAAATAAAAAAAAAACAACAATTTTAAACCAGTTATTTTCAAGTTATATTCACCCTATGGTTTTATAGTTTTTAATAGTCGACGACAACGCCCCCACTTTACTTTGCAAAAAATTCAAAATAGATCCAGTTTCTTTCAACAAATAGAAATCATTCGTATTCACGATGACATGGAATAATCGTACTTATAAATATAAGATAATTGATTTTATTTAACTTTGTCCATTTATAATAGCTTTAAGTTTGGTTTGATAGAACTGTCAAATCAAATTGTCTGTTTATAAAAGAAACGCATACTTCTGGCAATTCAGTTGTTGGCGACAACCACGAAATTCTTCGTAATGGTATATATATACTCTCATCTGTCCTGGAATGAATTCTCATAAAATATTTTAAAAGAAAATTGATTAGAGCACGTCAAAACAGATGTGAGTAATTTAAAGATGCTCGCTCGACCAGATGAGACAATAAAAGAAGCAAATGGATACAATCAATAAATGGGAAATGGTGACAAATAAATCATATTTATTCATAGACAAAACTTAACTGTTAAAATATCACGGTGACAATTATAAAAAAAAGAATAGTGTATCAACAGCTTTTAAAAAACTAACCTTTCAGGATACATATATCTTTCAAAATATGATGGATGAAAATATCAATGTTTAGTACAATACATAAAGTAAGGAAAAAATAATTAAATACAATTTATTAAATTCAATACAGTGTACGAATAAAAAAATCTTTCTCAAGCGCAACGACAATACGAAATTATAGGGTAAGTTACAAAAAACGTAAGATGAAATGGAATTAAAACCTAAAATCGAGGAAATGCCGGAGAAGGACATATGAAGGTCTCTTGAACTGAAATCTATGTGTAGGTGTCCCAAAAAAGTATTACACCATGCCGTTTAATAAAACATGGTGCATGAATTTGTCATACCACGCATTCGTTAGGAGTTTAGGGATGAGGAGGACTTTTATTTCCTGCAAGATGGTGCACCTCCTCACTACAACCGTGATGTGAGGGCCTCTCTTGATGAAAATTTGCCAAAAAGATGGATTGAACATAGAAAAAGATGGATTGAGCATTGAATACCTCCCGCGCTTCAGAGATCTGAGACTCATCGAACATGACATTTATGTCACAAAACCGGCAACAGTTAGTGAATTAAGAGCAGCCATTGAAAGAGAATGCGCCCAAATACCAATCAAATTGTTCTTGATGTAAACGATTCCACGTTATTAGCACTGCATGCACCAGAACGGCCATTGATTTGAGTACTTGTGACAACAAAAAAAAATATGTTTGTTTTTTGTAATTTGAAGTTTTAATATTAGATATATATTACTTCCTTAAAAAACACTGAACTTATAATCATTCAAAATGTGTATACATTTTTTGTGACATCTACACATTAAAAAAAACCAAGAAAATCAAACAATATACCAATTGTTGCATTCTTACATTGAATAATTACAAAGTGCAAATTGTCGTTAGCAAATTACGATTGACACATTTGAATCGTTAAAAGTTCCGTGTGTTTCTAATAAGAGTGTGGAAACCAATTTGAACTAATGTATAGTAGTACGAGTATTTGCCTTTAAATTTCTGCCAAGCACCCGGCAACCTAATAATACAACGGTAAATACTATATGAACATGTTAATCTATCGCACTGTGTGACAGTGTGTCGATGTCCTCGATCACCTTGCTGAACAATAAATAAATTAGCTGATCAATAAAAATCTCTTGAAGCATGCCAAATCAACTACCATTTAGCCGGAATTTCATATGTGATAATATAAAATGGTCGCAGGGGGTGAAAACGAGATAAGACGAATCGAGGACTTCCGTGATGCAGTTGGTAAGACACCTGTCTGCCAGCCCGGGGGGTACGGGATCAATTTCTATTGGTACCCAATTAAAAAAAAGGACTTAAGTCTGGTTTTCAATCAAAGCCTTGTCCCTGATTGCTTGATTAGAGATTGTCCCATAACAATAAATCCGCCAGGGTTTACTATACACAACGAAATTGTAGCACAAAATGTTTAAATCTCCTGCCTTCAGGAGCTCTGAGAACGTGTTCATCCCAGACCAATAAGTAATCAAAGGCTGTCACCAATGCTTGAGGAAATATGTTTTTAATAAAAGAGAAATTAATACGTCTATCGTTTGCGGTGGCGCAAGGTAGTAAATCATCCAGACCAGAAGACGGTTGTGGGATCTATACCCAGTTTTTCACATTTTCTCAGTAGCGTTACGATTATCAAAACGTTAGTAGACTTCCAGGAAGATTTTATAATGAACACGGAACACGTAGTCATTGCATGGGAATAATACTTAAGCACAAAAACATGCAACGTTCATTGGTATGTGGCGTCGATGCAATGTTATGCAGTAAAAACACTGGATGCAATTCACAATACCGGTTTTTCCACCAGAGCTCATCAGGAATGTGGTAAGATTCTGGAGAGCATGTTTTTTGTACGATAAATTGTCAAGTATGTTGATAAATCATCATACTTCAAAGATTTATGCCTCTCTGTATTACAGAACAGTAAAATAAAACACTTTTGGTCAATTAAAACAGACAAGATTGTAGTTATCTTACCGACACAATACTTACAAATCTTGAAAATAAAATATTGCAGAGCTCGAGAAAGAGCTTGGAGAAATAATTCCAACAAACCAAAATCCTAGAAATACAGACAATTGAAATTCCCAAAAGCACCTTTTAAAATGATTGTTTTATACCACGTCCCACTTGGATTAAATGCGATGAAACAAAGAAACATAAAAATATTTAACACTGTTATCCACCAATTATACCTCGACACGTCATGTTTTAAACTCCTATCCCGAGATTGTCTTGCCACGGATTGATCTCGATTTTTTACGAGAGCAATAACTAACTGGTGTCTCGTTTTAGCGGAGATGTGTGATCTATGGACCCAAAAGAGATATATTAATGAGGTGATTTTTTTGCTTTCTTTGGTTATTTATTACTGTTTAAGTTTTGCTAATGTAACATATTTCTTTGCTAATGTATGTATTTCTATTTTTTTTTAATTCATCGTTTTGCTATATATTAATTTATCTGAAAGCGAGCGACATACCTTACTTACTCAATAAATGAAGGGACAATGCTAATTCACTGATTTGTATACATAAAATATCACTCATACATACATACATCACGCCGTATCCCTATCGGGGTAGGCAGAAAATAGAGCGTCAGTCTTTCTTATTCCTACACACATTTTTACCTCTTTTACATTCATGATATATACCTTCTCATTCAGTTCTTGCGACTTCTAGGAATTATTTCATAGACTTGTTCCGACCACACTATTAACATCGAATTCATATGTTCTTGGCTATCGGGACTCGTATTTAAACTGAAAATGTTAGTCAAATTGATTGCCAGTAATTAAATTATTTGTTTGAAAGTACATAGAAAAGAAATTCACGAATTAAAAAAATATTGCCTTACTCTACCACTTAGATAAAAAAAAATCTGATATGAACAAGTTAGAGTGTGTATGGACAGATATCACGTTAGCACACCCACACCCACGCATGATCAGGCGATGTTACAGTTAAAATGTAATACTTCTACCCTCAGTAGTATGTCAACTAGAACCGATAAGAGACGTGTTGTTTCGTTGTATTCTAAAATGATAAAAATTGAAGGTACCACACGAATGTAAAATAGTTTAGAGACGAATTATGCTTTTTGTATTTATTTACTCCTGAATTGTATTAACCTTCATTGTATACGGAACGATTTGGCGCGCTTATTTCCCGTTGGCAATCTCTGTATTAGAAGACAGATGTCTTACCAACTAGGTCACGTAGGTAGTTTCATGGTGTTTTTCTCTAAAATCATAATTTAAAATAAAGTCAACATAAACTTATTTATTTCAACAAAATGAAAGACGATGTTTCATAGTGTTGTACTGATTAACACTGTTAATTTTAACCTAGTGTGTATTAATGCCCGATATGCTAAACGTGAACCTTTGTTTTATCAAAGTTATTTCTAGGAATCGAGCATATCAAATATCTAAATGAAATCTAATCTAGCGAACTGGAATGTAAATCGATTCGTTCATGTTCATCCCCCAACTAATGTCACATGTCGTATAAGTATTCATTTTCTAATTCATATTTCTTCTTCACGTAAGTTTATTATTTAAAGTGAAGGGAAAATAAGTTATTTTTAAAAGCATTTAATTTTTTTTTTAACCAGTGGCCTAGTTGGTTAAACGTGTATGTCTTGTCTTATGACCCGGATGGTGCGGGTTCGATTCCCTCTGGAACCCAAATATTTAAAAAGGGTACAGTACGTAGTACCTTTCCTTCTTTCAAAATTGCATTCATTTGGTCCAACCATATACTATATGTTTTTGGGCCTCGGCTTCCACGGTTTTTCGGCCTATGCTTGTTTAGTCAGCCTTTCGCCACCCATCCGTTTAACATGTCTAAATCACCTTAACATGCTTTTTTCACCCTACTTAATACATGAGTTTTATACACTACATATTCTTCTCAGTGCACGCATTTCCATTACATTTACTCGGCTTTTTTCATAAATTTTCAACATCCACGTGTCACTAGCATACATCAATGCGGGTCATACGCTGTAGTGACCCATAATTTTAACAGGTCTTGATAGTGGTTGGTTTGAATATATGTTTTAAGTGTCCCGTTGACTTTGTTTGTTATACCAAGTTGCCGTTCAATATCTCGTTTCACCTTTCGTTTGACAACTTACTTCCCAAATACGAGGGGAGGGCAATAAATTCGCGGAATGGTTATGAAAAAAAAAAAAAAAAAACATTTTTTTATTTTTCCTTTTCAATAAATTCACCATTAACTCGAATATATTTTTCAGATATTTCAATAAGCTTATTGCTTATTCATTTAGCTTATTGTCCATTATTGCTTTAGCTTATTAATACCCACGAAAAAAAATGTTTTTGCCCTCAAAATAAGCCGAAATTGCATTTTTAACTTCTTCGTCGTCCGTAAATTTCTTTCCTGGAAGTTCTTTTTTAATATTTGGAAACAAATAATAGTCAGCCGGAACCATGTCTGGGATGTAGAGAGGGTGATTTAATGTTTGGAAGCAGCCACAGTCGTGAAGCGCAACCAATGCAGAATTGATTTTGTACACGGTGCAATGTCATGCAAAAGCAGCACCCCTTTTGTCCATTATCCTCTCCTTTTCTCCTTCACAGTTTCTTTTAACTGCATCAGCAGACCAGAGTAGTACTCTTCAGTTATTGTATTGCCCTTATCTTTATTATCTATCAGCAGTCTGCATTCCGAATCACAAAAATTGTAGCCATATTTTTCCAGCCGATTGCGATACTTGGAACTTCTTAGGAGGCTGTGTCCTTTTTATGCCACTGCATGAACTACTTCGAGTCAAGCTTATAATTATGAACCGAAGTTGGTGAATATACTAATAATGAGTCATATTATCGAAACATGCGCATGCGCACTACCACCCCCTCCCTTAACTCTTTTATTCTGCGAATTTATTGACCTCTCCTCGAAATAGAATTCTTCAACTCGTTCTAATCTTCCATTTTGCAGTAATATTCTAATATGGATGTACGTACATAAAGTTAAAGTAAAAACCTTTGATAAATTATTGGCAAACGTAATCTAATCATGAGCAGAAACATGAATCCGCATGTTTATTGTAAAATGATATTTAGTACAGCTGTATAACGGGAGATTTAGTCGGCACCACATTCCTTCCTAGAACTGGAATAATACTCGCAATAGACGCCTGGCTGAACTAAACTTTTAATGAGCGCATCAACAGGTAAATTATGCTCCTTTTGGTAACTATACTTTAGTCATAACGACCAACTGTTGAGATTTAAAAACAGCTGTTTAATACCTGGTATTCATTTTGACTCTATGGCATGACTTCGAAGAACAAAGAAATAAGATTGTTTTTGCGACAATACACGTCAACATTTGGAAATATTTTTCCATTTGTTTTTTATTAAAGCTTTAAGGAAGTTTATGATTTTCCCTTCTAAAAACAACGTTGTAACCTTTCACCCAGCAATTTGCATTAGTTAACCCTTATAACTCCAGAGGCGACATATAGTCGCCATGGTAATTATTTTAATAACTCCAGAGGCGACTATATGTCGCCATTTTTTATGGTTGTATTGTTTACATAAACAAACATCTCGGGACACCCAGGAGCAGGTATAAACATGTTACATTAGTTTCACAACAACTGTTCTACTGTTTAGACGTGTTTCGGTTGAAAAATAATCAGTACGCACCCTTTTACACCGTTGAGATTACACAAGTTTTTTTTTTACCCTCTAAAATAATGGAAAAATCGCAACTGAGTGAAAGTGAAGACGAATTTATTTTAAATGTATATAGTGATGAAAGTTGTGATAGTAACATCAATATTCAGACCTCTAGTGATGAATCAGAGTACATTGGTCATAAAAAACGCAGAGTTGGTCCTCTTCTATCATCAGATAGTTCTTCAAGTACTACAAGCGCTCAAGATTCACAAGACGATGAATGGATTGATATATCCAATACGGTGGATTCTCCTGACATTATAAATTTTGACATCGGAGCTCAGAATGTCGGACCAAATGTTCCTTTAACAATCAAAGAACCAAGTCAATTTTTCAAATTATTTTTCACGGAAGAAATTGTAACGGAGATAATACGGGAAACAAATGCATATGCAAAAGTCAAACTTCAATCAAAAGTTCTAACTGCAAATTCTATTTGGCAAAATTGGCGTGATGTACAAAAAGATGAATTTTGGGCATTCATTGGGGTCATTTTAAATATGGGAACAATGCCACTTGCCAATATGCAAGAATATTGGTCTACTAGAGATAATTCCAGAGTCCCATTCTTTGCAAATATTTTCACGAGATCTCGATTTCATCAAATATTCTGGATGTTACACTTGAATACACAAGAAACTGGCCATAGTGATTTAAGAACACGGATTCAGAAAGTCAGTAATTTTTTAGAATATATAAATAAAAAATTTGCTGACTATTTCATACCCAACAAAAATATCTGTGTTGACGAATCAGTAGTGAAATTCAAAGGAAGAATATGCTTCATCACTTACAATCCAAATAAGCCTACTAAATGGGGAATACGCATTTACGTTTTGGCGGATTCTGAAACATCATATGTGTACAGTATTCTTCCCTATTACGGTAGTATTACTACAGAGAATTTACCAAGCCCAGATTTGCCTGTGAGTTCGAGAATACCCATCTACTTGTTCAGAAAAATTTTGGAGAAGGTACCCCATGCACAAGGATACCACTTGTTTACAGACAGGTACTACACAAGTCTTCCACTTGCTGAAGCACTATTGAAGATGAAATGTCATTTAACTGGGACGATACAGACCAACAGAAAAGGCATTCCGATCACCATAAAAAAACCAAAGTTTGGCAATAAAAAAGTTTTGGCTGTAAGAAAAAGAAAAACAATGCTTTTGGCATGGAAGGATAAAAGAATAATTACAATGCTGAGTACTGGTGATTCTGCTGGCATGTCGTCTGTTTCCAGAACAGGGAAGGGAGGTGTTCAATTAGTTACAGAAAAACCAAATGTAGTACGAAACTACACCAAATCTATGGGTGGAGTAGACCGTGCCGACCAGTATGCTTCCACATATTGTTTTCTCAGGAAGTCATTAAAATGGTGGAGAAAACTTTTTTTCTGGGGAATGGAAATTTGCTCAATCAATGCATACATCCTCTACAAGAATATAAAATTGAAAAATAATGAAAAACCACTAACTCATTTGAAATTTGTCAAGAATTTAGTTGATCAGTTGGTAGGAGACTTTCGGGAGCTGCGAAGTAGGCCATCAACTTCTACTTTTGATGTACGACTAGATGGTAAACTTCATGTTTTGCAGAAGGGAAAGAAGAAGGACTGTGTGGTCTGCTCAAATAGAGGCAAAATGGGCAAACGACATGAAACATATGAGTTTTGCGACACCTGTCCTGGAAAACCTAGGATGCATTTAGGGGATTGTTTCCTCAGATATCATACTTTGAAAGATTATAAAACTAAAAAATAATGTTGAATTGTTATTTTTTTTATCAAAATAAACTCATTTAAACATTTATCTAATAGTTTGAATAAAAAAATTGCATGAAACCTTATTAATTTTTTTTTAAATAAATTATTTCTAAAACCTATCATTTTATAGTAAAATTTCAAAAAAATACCCTGGAGTTGTTGGTATGTCATACAAAAAAAAAATCTGGAGTTCAAAGAGTTAATATGCGCAACGCTTGTCTGGTTGTTTGGAAGATATTGCCGTTTGGCAATAAGCTCGCTATTTGTATATATCTTTTATACAATTTGCCTTATGCCGTGAGGCCGAAAATGAAACAAAATATACTGTGATCGTGGAGTGCGAATGAAACCAAACCTATGCAGAAGTTAATGCGTAACGCAAGTATTCCAATTTTTAAACTAATGCTTTTAAAGTAAAATTGTCGGCAATTGAAAGTAAGGTTACCTTAAAAATATCCCAAACAAAGCAATACGTTTCTCTAAATATTTCGATATCTGCTCTCTCTGCCTACTCCAATAGGAACATTACGTGATGGATAAGGGATTTGGATTTACTATGTGACATCTCGCGAAAAGTGTTAGATCAAGTGAATATTTTGAAAAAATTAAATGTAAAAGAAGACCAAAAAATCGTTGTTATATGGATGTTAAAGAGGCGCAAGATTTGTATCGCGATAGAATAGTCTGGTACTCTACCTCCCTGCCTACCCTGACAGGGGACGGCGTGATGGTGTCTATATATTTTTAATTATGTCTTCACAAACGACCCCTTATTTTAGAGCATAGTTTTTATTTTGTGATGTAAATATAAAACGAACAAAAATTATAATCATGTTGGGTTTAATAATTTTCTGATGCATAGATAATACGTTAAGGATTGTCACAGAGGTCTGGAGCGACATTGATTATTAAATAGACGTTCATCACTTGACACTAGTGTATACTCCATAAATAGGAGTTTTAGGCCATTATTCAAGAATTAAACAGACATTATCCAAGAAGGTTATTAAACAGAGCTACGAGTACATAAACAAAGTTTGTTACGATTATAAAACAAAATATATTTTTAATTGGCTATTAAAAAGTATTGTGATTTTGTCAAGATATTTAAATTAATGTTCTTTAAAATTTATGTTTAGAAGGTATTCCTCTAAACATATACGAATGTTATTTTCCGTGCTTTGTAAAATAAACTATCTAATTTAATGCGAAATCCCCCACTTAAAACAAGCCACAAAGTTATTAGAACGAAAAAATTACCTTGCATATTTTATTACACAATCAGTCTAAAATGTCAGTTTTATCCATATATATATTGAGAAGATATTTACATCTAGATATAAGATGAAAGAATTTGTCAATAAAATTTACTGAAGACAGCGATAACATTTGAATAACACTTAAATTCCTCTGATTTCACAAAAAAAAACGAATGACAGACCTCACCAAAGAACGAAATATTTAGCAAAACAAATACCCGGTAAAATTTTAAAGAAATGTGCATCTTTTCGTGTTATTTTTTAGACTCCTGTTAAAGATATACACCTATTAAAATTAAAGATTTGATACAAAAACGAAGATCAGAGAAATGTTTGACTCACCTCAATAATGTGAAAAAGTGACATACAAAAACATTTATAATCAAGGTCTTCTTGTCACAGTAATTTTGAGCACAAAACTTTTACAAAAACACGAAAGATTTTCACAGAATATTTAAATAGCACAATATAACTTTATAACACTAACTGATTCATTTAACAACACCAATTTCTATTGATATTAATGATTAAAATATATATAAAAATCACACACGAAAGTTGTAAAAACAAATCACATGTCTCGCCCGGCAAAGAAACCACCCTCCCAATAGCAAGTTGTGAACTGTTGATTTTTGACACCTGCGAAGGATGGCGCTACTAACAAACATACGGTAGACGTGGGAGTGAGATGTAGATATATTTTTCGCAAGTAAATATGAAGAGTGACAGAGACAGAAGACTTGCTGACTGTCTTTGACTCAAACGAAAAATTTTCTAGATATTGTCAACCTTTTAAGAGGAACATGATTTAGAAAAAAGTTATCGATAAATTACAATTCAAAAAACTTTTATTCAAAACTTGTCATTTTAATACTTCATTCATTGGAAAGTGAATCTATATCCTCTTTTCTAAGAAGAGAGTTATATTGAAAATTATAATGCATAACATTTTGAAAAAGACATAAAAAACTATGTGTACGATCATTGACTTATTTTATTTTAGCTCAATATTAATTCGCATATTTTATTTCCATGTTTATTGTTTAAAATTTGGAATAATACCCCCCTTTTTATTTGGCGTTCTAAACTATGAATAACAAACAGGCTTCCAAGAGAGGATGTTGATTTTGAACTGGAAAAATTTAATAAATGCTGACAAATAAGCTAAAATTGTATGAACCGAGAATTTATTTGCAAAGCTGCACCGCTGCACCCTCGATCAGTTAATATGTGTGCATGGTTGAAGACAGTAAAAAACTGTGAAATATTATCGGCTAGTTATTATTATCAAAAGTAAAAATTTTTTACCGTATTAGATTTCCATTGTATACAGTACAGCCAGGCACATTTATTGCCCCTTGTAAACTTTTTCAACCACCCAGAATAATTTAGAAGATCGGTTTGTGAAAAAAATAATGGGATATTCACCATATTGAACCAAACTTAACACTTCGGGTGGAAGTCAAGTGTTGTATCACTTGGCTACACAAGTAGTCTACATACGTATGTATAAAATCCCGCCATTTTCCTGTAGACGTACAGGAAAATGGCGGGAATTTCTACATCTATTCTACTTCTACCATTACTCTGACTTTCTACGTTTCCTTGTTTCAGAATATCATTCAATTGATCCAACCATACTTTCTTTGATCTTCCTCTCACACGCCTTCCACTTACATTTGCATTATATACTTATTTTGTTAATCTTTCTTTATTCATTCGTTCCACATGCCCATTTCTATAGCATTTATTCGGTTTCTCTTAATATTTTTCCAGATCTTCGTTTCATTCCCATACAACAAAGTCGGCATAAAAATACTATTGTGGACGATCTTAGCAGATTTTGATTGTGTTCGGTTCAAATATATATGTTTTAGTGCCCCATTGACATTGTTTATATCGCTGCACGCCGTTCGATAACCCTCTTAGCTCTTCCGTCATTGAAAAAATTGTTACTTAAATAAAAAAGTTCCTCAACTTGTTTCAACATTTCATTATTCACCCATATATCGCATTTACTTTTTTCTTCACACTTTTCTATCACGATTACTTTGAATTTTGGGCAAGAAAAAGTTAATAACGATAAATGTGTAAAAAATAGAAAATTTAATTTAATTTAAAGGAAACATGTGTATTTAAGTAACTGCTATACAATTATAATTCTCCTTCCTTTTTTCTTTGAGATGTACTTATGTTTACTTTTTGTTACGGTTCCTCTCAGTTTTTTCAATGTCCGCGTTTTACTTCCATGCATCAAAGTTGATACCAAAATACTATTGTGGACTATCATCTTAGCAGTTTTTGATACTGTTCGGTACCATGTACTCGTAAATGAGCATATGTGTTTTATTGCCCCATTTACTTTATTTCCTATCGCTACACGTTATTCTATATCCCTTGTAAATTTCTATTGAATTTCTTTTAGAATACAAAAATAAGAGAATAATTTAATTCAAATTAAAAAGTTAACTTTAATTTGATTCGAGTGCCATTTTCATCAAACCACTGAGAAACTTGGACAAATACGTTAGAGCAGCGTAAAAATATCAACGATCAACTAGTTTAAGTGAGATAACACATACAGGTAAATGATTAAAGGAAAGACAGAGAAGTGGTCATTTGGATTTAATCATGCAAATAATACTCAACCCACAAAACACATTTTTTAAATTTATTTTAAATATAAAAACAAACATAGTTCAACCATATGTTTTCAAAAATGTCAACTCCATGAAATGTGTTTTTTATGGTATGATTACAGAATGCTGTTCCACACAAGCCTTTATAAAGCGACGAGATATATCCTCAATTATATCAGAACAGGTAAAATACGGGTTGGGTTGTTTTTGTATAATTACGTCCATTTATGAATCGTGTGGGAGTGAGAAAGAGAGTATGACGCATGCGCTCTTAACAGCTTTATTTCAAAGGCGTAACGTGTTTTTTATGGTTTTGAAAATCTAGAAAAAATTAAATTAAATTTTGAACCAAGTTTTGTAAAATGTTCTTTCTCTTTAAGACTAGATTCGCATTTGACCACGGTAGTTCCACAACAAATCCGCTTTAACTGCACTTTGTCCAACCTGACGATCTGATTTTATAAACCGAAAAAATAACTGTTGGTCCTACCTTCCAGTGGCAACAATAAATAGTAACTAATTAAGGTAATGCCTGTGCGTATGCTACAGTCAACCCAGAAGTCCAAAGAAACTTAATAGACTGACAGGAGTTAAGATGAAACTCAGTTTCGTAAAGTATTTTTTCCTGTTTAAATACAAATTAAAATATATTGGTTTTAGATAATATTTGGTTTTATTTTATAAACAGTCCACCTACAATGGAATAAGTGAATTTTAAGTCGTTAAGATCCTATATATATCTGAATAGTTATATTTTAAATAGTTCTCATTTTTAATGAAAGGAGCACATTCATGGCTTAGTTGGTAAGAGATTTATCTTCCGATCCGGGAATTGCGTGCTAGATTCTCGCTGGTACTCAGTTTTTTTTTAATGTTATCATTCTGTTTATCACTTTGGACTTGCTTAATACCTTTCTAATTGGCTGGAAGAGATTGCCACATACTAATAAAACCACCGGGTCGTTCTTTATACAACAAAAGTGTAATAAAAATATTTAAGATCTAATATAAACTCACTCTTAAGGGTGTTCTTAGACATTGATTCTATAAATTTATATTGAAGATCAATTAAAAAAACATACATATATTTTATTTAACATTAATCTATTGTAGTTATCAATATTTTTAGCGTGCTGACAATTTTTCATCTGTGGCTGGGAGCCAAAAAATACTATAAGCTATTTTGATATTTTTACAAGCACAAGTACTCGTATAACATATTTAATACTCGTAAGAATATTTGTATAAGGAAATATACTCGTATAATATTCGTATTTCTTAACACTGTGTATAAAATTGATATCTCAAAATGGATATGGTATATTTTTTCATCCTGGAAAAATATGATATATCAAAGTCCCAATGATCTTATGGTTAGTGGTGGATTTTCTCATAAATCGTACATCTTAGTATCAATTTCTCGCCGATGTAATTTTTTGATTGGTTTCAATTTAAACACTGTGTGCTTCCTCAAGCGCAAAGCATACATACACTGAACAAATATGTACTCTGACGTCCAGGGAAAGAATTGATATTCTTCATTGGACCCAACGAAAAGTTGGCAATGATAAAAATGCATTTCCCTTATTACACATACATACATACCATAACGCAATTTCTCTACTAGGATGAGCAGAGAGGACAAAACGCTAGACTTGCCTATTCCAATATTTCGCCTATACCCATCCATACACCTTCACATATTCGCACAGCAACAATGATTTCTCTTATCTCTTCCTTTTCCTTATTTCAAAATACCATTCACTTGATCTGACCATACTTTCTTCGTCTTTCTCTACCACACCTTCCACTCATATTTCCAATATATATTTTGTTTTTTAGTCTTTCTCAATTCATTCTTTCTACGCGCCCAAACCACCCCAGAGTGCTCTCCTTCATCTTTTTCAACACATAAGCCTTAAGTTTCACATTCATTAATCGAACATATCAATATTAATTCCCTAATCCCTTCACTTTGCATAAGATCATGCATTGTCACCTTATGCATTCTTCTCAGTGCACACATTTCTACACCATTTATTCAGCTCCTTTTTCACGTCCACGCATTTCTTCCGAACATCAAAGTTGGCACTAAAACATTGTTATTGACCATCATATATGTTTCAGTGTCCCTCCACTTGGTTTCCAATATTCATAATTATATGAACTGTATCTATACAACTTTGGATCAATAGAGGTTTTAGAGTCTTGATTGTTTAATCTCCTTGCCATTGAAACTTTGGGTTTGATCTATCAAAATTGTTTATTTGCTGAAGTGCAACAGCTTATATACAATAAAGCAATGCACGCACAGACATCTTCCGATCACAGAATGACTAACAATCATATCCGATCACGAGGGCTATAATATCCTATCGGCATAGGTAAGTTGGATATAAGAATGTGAATAAATCATACATTTATCTTTCCTTGTATCACACTCCAGCCGACCGTCCAGCACGATTACAATATGCATTGAATCATTTCCTGCCGCCACTGGACTCCTTACCTGGTACGGGCAGGTCCAACACATGTTGCAGTTGTGGTGCAAGCGTCACTTGAGGGGTCATCATAAGGATGAATATTCATTAATAAAATTCATTTGAGAGAAAAGGAAGCTTTCTGCTCCTTTGTCTATACAGTAATAAAAAAATAATGAATTGTATAGAAACAAACCTACCAATAGTTTAAGAAGAAAATATATAATATCGATCTCCTCAGTGGTCTAGTTGGTAAGATGCCTGTTTTCCTACATAGTGGTTACGAGCTCGATAGTATTTTTTTTTATTTGATTTAATCAATATAAAGAATAAAAAGCAGCGCCCCTAATACCGATCCTTGTGGTACACCATACTTAATATTTTGGGAAGATTCTTTCGATTAACAACAAAGGATTACTTTCTATTTAACGAATAAGATTCAACGCAAGTAAGGAAATTATCTGAAAACCAACACTCATCGCTGAGTCTTTGCAAGAGAATTTCATGATCGACAGTATCAAAATCAGCACTCATATCCAGAAAACTAACTAAAGCAATTTTCTCCTCTCCTCTCTCAGTCCACAAATACGATACCAGTTTTAAAATAACGATCTCCGTAGAGTGATATTTTTTTAAAATGCAGAATGATTACTTGAAACTACAACAGTTTGTTTAAAGTTATACTATATTTGAATTACAAACTATTTTTAATTCAAAAAGTTAAATTTAAAACCGGTTTGTAATTTGTTCAAAGTTTGGTTAAAAATTTTTTGTTTTTAGAATCCGATATACTCGTAAAATAGAAGTTATTTTAGAACCGGAGTTATAAGTGAGAACCACCTAGCGGATTGATAGCCATGTGGCACGTACTTTCAATCAACCAGTGAGAAGGTTAATAATGGTATTAAGTTAAAACCTGGCTAAAACTCTTTATACTCGTAAAAAAATGTGTACCAATAGGAATTGCACACGCTACTTCGGGGTTGCAAAACAGGCGACTTATCAATTGAACCACGAGATGGTCTTGTGAATGGAAACAAATATTATCATAGTACAAACAACAGAGGAAACAGTGCTGATGCCTGTTGGAGGGTGTAGTACGTTGCTAATATTCATATTTCTTATCTCTCATACAACTTACTTATCAGACTCTGTAATTCATCTTTATTCTCCGCTAACACTATCATCCCATCAGCATACGTTCCCTTTCAACATTTGTATACCGTCTATTGACGTTTGTGGATCCTTCACACATATCTTTGAAAATATTAAACAGCCAAGGTGACATACTCATCCTTGCTTTACCCCTTTGAAATATTAAACCACTCAGTTAAGAAATCGTTCACTATGAGACATTCTCTATCAGCATATTATAATGACGCAATATTAAGTATTAATTTACATTCAACGTCTTATTTATCCATTCAATATTTTCCTCAGCTTGCCTTTCACCACGCAGGGTAAGCTTTTACCTAGCCCACACACGTGCAAAATACTTTTTGAAATATATTTCGCCACAAGCGCAAAGAGAAAATGTAATCCACGCATCTTCTTCCACTTAAAAATACACCTTGAACATCCCACACTTTCTTCGTTCGTAGTCGTTCTTCTCACTTTTTCTGATATAATTTTTCTTTACAGTTTACTTAGTACATTCGGTCAACTAATGACTTTTTTAACTTCTAGACTCCATTTTTGCACCCTTACCTTTATATGACGGAATTATCACTGCACTTTCCCAGTCTTACGATGTGTACTAAGATTCCTAACATTTTATGAAAAACTGTCTTATTCACTCGACCATTCACTCACACACTATTAGTATTAATTCTGTACTCCCTTCATCACATTCTGACGGGTTGGCAGTGTTCGCTCTTAGAAATAGACCAAGTGATGAATATCTCGTTCGGAGTCTCGGTCCAATGGTAGGACGCCTTACTCCTTCATCGGATAAGTTCTGACTGGTATGATATTTTATTTGGATATTTTGGTTCCTGTTTTTAGGAGACGGGGAAGGATAGTTTTATGAAATTTTGATGAATGATTATGAGAAATAATAAGACGTTAAATACTTGACAACAAACAAATATCATAGAATTACATGACAGTTATACATGTAAAAGGTTCATACACAGATGAAATAGACAAATACAAGTTTACATCAATTTTATATATATATACAGATCTACACCTAAACGTCCTTTTCCTCATATCACATACACACACACGGGTGACGGAACACGTCCGATATAAATAGTGTTATTTTTCTGAGCCATGAAACTCCAAGGAAATATCAAATAATCCAGAATAAAGGGATAAGGACTATTTAAAAAAATGAATCAATACACTAGAAAAAAGGTTATGATTTGCAAACTAGATGTGTGCATGGTAAAATAATCTAAAATGTCTTAGTATATATGTTTACACTACATAATAAATAAACCTGAAATTGAGTGATATGATGTACAATAAGAATGTCCAGGATGTAAAATGACAAATGTAAGTACTCGTAAACTAAATAAATAAACAACCAAACTTTATAGGGTGTATTGCAATGGCTTACGCTATGCACATATACACTCTAAATTCGTCCCCGGCACTTAAGTCCAATAAATTTATTCATTGATATAATTGGCCATAGGACCATGAGATGTACTTGACTCAATTTAGTTTTTCCTCAACAACTAACCTAACAACTCGTGCTTGCTCCAATGTGATTTACTCGGTGAATTTGTTTATCTAAAGGTAAATAAATTTATTTTTGTTAAAATGTTATTTTTATAAATTAATGTATATATATTTTTATATCGGTTAGAAATGCACTGAATATTGTTCAACTACCTAAAATAATTTAATTCTCGTTAGTTAAGCCTGGTTAGTATTATGGAGTTAATAACTGAGGTGGTACGTATCGATCTACAAATACTATGGATCGTTTATGACAGACTCAAAGAGGATTGATTCATATAATACTAAAAAAGAGTTTAGGATACTCGATTTCTTTCAGATATTTATTATATAACGTATACACATGTATATTATACTAATCATCTTCTAGTAAATGATTTTGTAATCATCTTCTAATAAATCAAAAGCCGACTCGCTGAAGATAATAAAGAATGGGATCTTTTGGAAGATTCTCAAATTTATAGACTCTCCAGTCTGTTTTCAACACAGCTGTTAGCCTGATATACTCGTATGTACGGTAGTTATAAATATTGTCATATCAGTCTACTAAAAATTCTAGCTGAAATGTCGAGAACGGATTGATTTCAAACTTTGTCTCTTTCTATCCAAGTCCCTTATGGGATATCTCCATTATGTGTTACAGCCTACAGCTTGATACAATTTAATAATATCAATAATTTTAACGGCAGGCTTCTAGATTTAATATATTCAAATATTAGCACCAAGGTGCAACACGCCCCTTTTCATCTCGTACCAGAAGATCTTCATCACCCGGCACTAGAATTCGATCTCACAGTCTTCTTGATCAAGGATAAAATAAATGCGTCTCCAAAAAAATTTGAGAATCCAGTGTTTAAAAAATGGCGATTTGACAAAGGAGATTTCCATTCCTTATATCTGAAGACAAGGGATATTAACTGGGATCCCTTATATTCAATTTTAGACGTGAACGAGGCGGTAGCATATTTGTATGAACATGTTTATTGCGTATTTGATGAGTGCTTTCCCGTAAAACCAAAAGAGCTACGTAAGTGGCAATACCCGAGGTGGTTCACAAGTGAAATTGTTGGGAATATTAGACTTAAAGATTCTCTTCACAAAAAATGGAAACACTCTTGTCGTCTGAGTGACTATGATGCGTTCAAAAGTGCTCGCGCTCAGCTCAAACATAACATTCGCACGGCCTATAAAGACTTCATAAGGAACTTAGAATGTCGAATGGTACGTGAACCAAAACTATTTTGGAATCATATTAAATCCTTGCGTAACGATTCTCCAGTGCTTAATGTTATGAATTGGGATGGGAATCAAATAACTGGTCCCGAAATATCTTCTGCATTCGCAAATTATTTTTCTACAGTTTATTGTAGGGACTCCGAGGCATTTGTTTTTGATGAACACCATACTTCCTCGGGATTTAAGCTAAGCATCACTACATTTGATATACTCAAACAAATAAAGTTGATGAAAAACACGAAAGCAGTCGGGCCGGACGGAGTACCTACATTTTTTCTTAAGGGCTGTAGTGAATTGCTTTCTGCACCTCTTGCTTACATATTTAATCTTGTCTTCCGAGTCCATACTTTTCCAAGTGAATGGAAAAAGACTCGAGTTATTCCCATA
The DNA here is from genome assembly GCA_949825065.1 of Odontocerum albicorne. Classification (NCBI taxonomy): domain Eukaryota; kingdom Metazoa; phylum Arthropoda; class Insecta; order Trichoptera; family Odontoceridae; genus Odontocerum; species Odontocerum albicorne. The sequence goes on from OX463845.1 coordinate 14,086,720, forward strand.
TTTAAAAATGGTTCTAAGGACGATATAACCAACTACAGACCTATCGCCATACTTTCTTCAATAGCTAAGCTCCTAGAAATGTTTATGGATCGCACACTAAGGTCGTTAGTGGACCCATACATAATTGATGAGCAGCATGGCTTCAGAAGAGGCAGATCTACTGAATCCAATCTGATGGTCTTCACCGACTATGTTTCAAGGGCTGTAGATAGTGGCAATCAGATTGATTGTTCGTATCATGACTTTGCAAAAGCTTTTGATCGCGTCAATCACAAAAAAATATTAGAAAAAATGAGTGAACTTGGGATCCCAGGTAACTTACTAAGGCTACTGTCAGATTATCTTACAGATAGAAAACAATTTGTTTCACATGGAATCTACAACTTTGATTACTTCACTGCCTACTCAGGTGTTCCGCAGGGGTCTAATCTTGGACCTACCTTATTTCTTATTTTTATTAATGATATAGGTAGAGTTATAAAAAAATCCACGTTTCTTCTATTTGCTGATGACCTCAAAATCTTTCAAAAAAATCGTTCTTATACCGACTGCTTAGACCTACAGGCAGATCTCAACAACGTTTGTGAGTGGAGCCACAATAATAAATTATATTTCAACGCATCAAAGTGCAAAATTATGTCGTATCATCGCTCACACGTCTTGAAATTCCATAGATATACACTAGAATCTATACCTATTCCCCGCACAGATAATATTAAAGATCTGGGTGTCTTGTTCCACAGCAATCTCGCGTTTGGTCCTCACATAGAAGTTATGTGCAACTCAGCTTATAAAACTCTAGGATTTGTTATGAGAATCTCTAAGTCGTTTGAAAACCAATTGGTGCTCAAAACGTTGATTAATTCATTGATCCGTAGCAAACTAGAAAGCAATGCTTGCATTTGGAGCCCGGTGGGGGCGCAGAACTCGCTCATGGTGGAGAAAGTACAAAAAAAATATCTACGATATCTCTACATGAGTGAGTTTGGTGTCTATCCGTGGCTATATCCTACGCAGTTTCTGCTAGGCATGCTCGGGTATAACTCCTTGAGCGTAAGAAGAGATCTGCGTCTCTTGGTATACGTTGTCAAACTCGTTCGAGGAGTTGTGAGCTGTCCAGCATTACTACAAAGATTAGCGTTAAATGTTCCTAACAATTACACTAGACTGCGCCGGCAGGAACTGTTCTCAATAACATACGCAAGAACGGGTCTTCCAGCCGCTATGCCTGTTGGAAGGGCCTTAACTCTTCTTAACGGGACTGCTTCGGATATTGACATATTTCATATCACATTACCAAAAGCAAAAGTAAATTTTCTTCTTAGATTAAGCGCGTTAGAAAGCACTCATCAACATACTTAAGTGACTGAATATATATGTAACATACGTTTGTGTGTAAATACTCGTTTGTATACATATGCATTATTTTTTACTTTATATAATTTAAAAAAAAAAAAAATTTCCCTGTAATTTTTCTTCTTTTTTAATGTCTTGTATTTTTCAATGTAATTGGGCTAAGCCTGTTTTGAAAAAATAAATAAATAAATAAATAAATAAATAAATAAATAAATTATACCTTTCGATTCTGTGTCTTGGCGATATTCCTTCGGACAGAAGTAGAACTTAAAGGTCGATTTCTTCTTCATATAAAAAATTTGTTTATCCAAATCGATTCAATAGGGCGGGGTATTATGATAAAGCTTTTGCTGTTATTGATCCTGTGCCGTGGAATGATCTGCCTCTTAGTATTAGAGATATGGGTGGCGTGTGCAGCTTTAGGCTTATCAAAATTTATGATGTTATAGGAACACTTAATACACTACACTAAACCTAAAGTCGCATCGCATATTGAAAGATCTACAAGGTTTCTTTATAGTTCTTAACTTGGTAGGTTTTCTCACCAAATATGTTTTTCTGAACATGTGTAGATGCGGGAAAATACCTAATCTAATGGCCACAGTGATTACCTTCTTATCCTAACACTTAACCTATATGTGTATATGTACATATATACTTATTTTATGATAATTTAAATCTGTTAATCGTGGTTGGTTCGAGTCCTGAATTAGAGCGCCCTTGAGAAGAGTTTGCTCTCTAACCGGCCCTGTATCAGTTGTTTTTTTATGATTATTCCACATAGGTATATGAGTGAATGACTGATGCGAGTGTAGAGCGTATAATGAGGAGTCGTTAGACATGATATTGATGTGGTTAATTATATTAAGATACGGTTAGAATCACATATGTGATAGCTTGGGATGAAAGTGTGTGTAAGGATGTGAGAGCAGAGTGTGAACGTTTCAGTGGTTTTAGTAGTGAGGACAAATATGTTTATGAAATTTGTGATGAAAGAATGATACCACTTTGTCACAGTCCTTCCCTAGTGAAGCGATTTTCTATATTCACAAAATGGATGAGTTTTGTTATTACTTGTACTCTACGAATTGCATTTCCATTAAATGACGTAAATTTTAGTTTGTATGTTGGATAAAAAATTACGAAATAAAACTGCTTTGACATATATTTTTGACCTGTATTTGTGCAAACTCAAGTTACTGGGAGGAAACTCACATTGGGATATTTTCATACAATATCTCTAAATTATTTTGTCCAGTCTTCTTGTATTGTCTTGCCTGCGTTTCTACGTTGCTGCTCCTTTAGAGTGGAACTAAACCCACTCGCTCTGAGAGGTGCTAAGATGTTTTAGAAATGCAGAAAGTGTCTCAGAGCGTTTTTCAATTTTTTACGACTTTTAATCTTGACATCGTTCTTTGGCTACGAAACGGCGCTCTATAAAGGGTTTATTTAATAATAAGTATTCGATGTTCATAAATGCTACATTAAGGAACAAAAATTAACAATACTCGTCAAGTAAAATGAAGTTTATGTAACCAACAGTTGTGTTAAAAGGCGTGATTTTTTATCCGTGACTAACAATATATTTCTTGAATCTTCGAAATGACTTTAGTTTAGACTTTAGTATGTCTAAATATTATAAACAATCAAATCAATTTTAATTATAGCCCTCTGCTAAATATGTTTCCCATTTAAAATCCATCCCCTTGGATATCCAGACCCTGGTCTGCCCGTAAGATTCATTTTAATTTTTTCCCCGCCCCATTTACCATTGAATCACGACTCTCCCCACTTCTCTCCCCCTACCTCGTTCCTCTTATACTATTAACACTTGCAGAGGAAATATATTGTAAGCAATTTAGTTTATCTTCACCTGACGATGAAGACGGAGGTCTTCGAAACAGGTAATAAGCTCAAAATAAACTAGTGGTGAACACAAAATTATCAAATAAGTGTTTCATTTATTTATTTTATTTACTTTTAATATAAGTGTAAACTACTTTTAATCTAATTAACTCAAATCTATCCGAGATCTTAACTATACATGTTTTTTTTCACTTCAACAATACTTAAATATATCCTTAACATATTTTATTTTAATCGTATCAACAGCACCATATTATATCACATCGTGGCATAGTGATAAAACATCAAGTGCGACATTGATTAAATGTCACCACACTTGCAAAGTGATACAAGTAGATCATAAAACACACAGGCAACGAAAAGTTTCAGCACTCTAGGTTTATTTAATACTTTTAACATTTTGTATTTTTTTTAATCCTTTGTGTATTCGTATAAGTCAGACCGGTGAACCTATGACAAGCGGACATTTTTTTGTAACACGCGAGCAAATTCAAATTTTGATGGAAATATTTATTGAAGTCGATTTTTTTGCTCCATTTATCGTACAAACAATAAGTCATTCAACTCAGTAAACTAGTTTATTTTACTGAACGACCGAAAAAATATTCGTTCATCTTAGTGAACTACTCTTTCCCATCTTTAGTATAATACGCGTACGCGACGCAGGTCCCTTAGGTTTCACACACAAAGAAAAATATTTTGGTCAAACGTGATGTAGAGGGGGTGTCTTGTGTCCCAGTGTCTTGCATTATTGGCGTTACCGAACAAATTACGCACAGACTTTAAATATGTAATTATTTTTCTATATACTCATACGTTTATCAAAATAATGAACTTTTTTATCTGGTACACAATGGCAATAAATTATGTAACTTACAAATATTAACTGAGACAATCATTTTTGTTGCATAATTTAAGTATCTGGGCCTATTTTTCCCAAATAATAGAATTCCTCGAACACAGAGTTTCTCACCCTGTTGGTCGTGATTTTTAGAGGGTCGCTAAAATAATAATTTACGTGTACAAAAGGACAATACAATCTAAAGCCCAAGTAATTTATTCCAATGGTTATATCTCTATATATCTATTCTATTATAATGCTAGTGACAGTGTATAGTAGGTAGCGTAATTAATGCAATCATAATCAAACTTAGGAATAAAACCAACCTTTGTGATTTTTGCATTGAAGTGGACCTGGGGTGCTAGCTTGCTAACCGTTAAACCACGCCCGCGAACAGAAGTACCATGCAGCAGAAATGAGGATGCTGAGGTAGATGGTGGGCGTCACGTGTAGAGACAAAGTCATGATAATAATAAAAGGACAATTTATATAACACCATTTAGAGAGCAGATTTTCAACAATGGCGCTCTTACTCGTGTTTCTAACCCACTGTTATGAACATATTTTTTTTTACATAAAAAAGGTTGAGTATAATGTGGTGGCTGCGAAATTTACCAACGGAAGATGTCACTATAAATAAATAAATAGACAGAATAGAATATTAAAATTTTCCCTTTTTTATTATTATTATTGTTATTGAAAATATTTAATTAACTCTGTATTTTTTTATTGGTTATGCATTTTTATATGGCTTGTGTTGAATTGCACACTTGCTAGAATAAATTTATTGTTATGCCTTATTGTGTATAATGAAACAACAAAATATATCATAAATTAATGATAAACTCTGTTGCTGTGATTTTAAGTTCTACATATAATATATTATATTGATTTCCACTGCTCGGATGTTATTTACGGCTGTTGATGTTGGCTTGGCAAGCCGAAATAATCTACAAACAGTGGAAAGAAATATACAGAACTTAAAAAAGATTTTTTAATTTTTTATTTGAATAATAACTCTTTTTTTCTTTCATTTATTTATTGAAAATATATGACACTTCATTATGTTTTAAAAAAATAACAAAATTTACTAAACAAAAGATAAAATATCAACAGCTTATAAAAATCAACAATTCTGAACACATACGGTGCATAAAATCACCAAGCAACACCGAAAGAAAAATATACTCAAATACAATCAATTAACCCCAACATCAATATTCACTCTAGAAATTATCTTGCATTTTACCTGTTCAACAAATCTAGTATGAAATTGTTTCGATTTCTTAAAATGCATAGACAAGTTATTTAATTTGCATCACCGGAAATAACTATAAAATTATCTACGTGGTAATTATAAAACGGAATATCTACGATTTTGGCTGAAAATTTTAATTCAACTGAAAGCATCCGGGAAAAATCTAATCGCCAACTTAATTTCTGAAAACCTGACTAGATATTTTCCCTGAGAAATCGAACAGTTAAAACTTATCGAAAAAAGTATTGGGAATTTGATAAAAACAAAGTATAAGTTTTACTTTGAATCTTGGGCAAAAAATGGCGGCAAATCTATAAAAATGCGCACGCGCGCTGAAATCTGCTCTTTGCAGATGTGCGAGATTTCCTAACCTCAGTTTAAAACGGGCCGTGTAGGCGTATCGGAAAATAGAAAAAATACAGTGAAAAAAATGTTTTCATGTTTACGTCTGTGATAAAACTAGATAGTTTTATAAATTAAAAATAAATTATAACGAATTCAAGGTAAATTTCGATCGATTTTCGTTTAAATTTGGCCAATTTGAAGGTAAATAAAAAGCAAATAGCGGGAAATATAATTAAATAATAATATTCTTTTAATGTGTTTTGCATAATTTTTCTTTGTAATTCTTTCAATTAAAAATTGTGAAAATGTGGTTGGAATAAAGATGTTACATTCATTTGGATAAGAAGGTAATATTTTCAATACATTTTCTTTAGCGAAAATTTGCAATAAGTTTTATTCCTATATTTCTTACATGGGTAATTCAAATTGTAACGTTTTAATCAAATTTAATATATATTAAAAAAAAACAACGTAGTAGGTAGAAAATATGTTATATTTATTTGACGTAGTTTTACCGGTCTAAGTGATAAATATTTGAAATCGTGAAAAACATCTTGAGTGAAAATTGTATATTTTTAGATACTTTTATAACCTTTCAATAAATATATTGTCGGCTATGAGTAAACGAATGAAATCTATTTCCTTGAATGATCGAATTAATTAAATATATTTTTTAGACGAATGATTAAATGGTTAATGATTAAATATTATCTTAAAATGATATCGTAAGGTCAAATATAATATAAGCAAATAGGTTATTTGCTTATATTTGTGTTTTTTTTAGGTTTTGGTTCATTTTCATGTGAAGTCTTTAAATATAAAACATTGAGGTATTCATCGATACATCATATCCAACACGCCACGTTCCTATTGGGGTAGGCTGAGGAACAGATCTCCTCATTCTACCTTAACCCACATCTTTTGCTTCCGCTACGTCTGTATCCTGGTTGTGCCACGGTTTTCTAAGTTTTCCCAAAAAATCTCGTACCTTCTGTACTACTTGTTAAGATAATTTTTTTCTTAATACATATTTTCTACGAAGCCAAACCATCTACTTTTTTTACTTACTTCATAATTCAAAAAATACTTAAATACTTAAAAAAATCAGCTAAAATTTTAATGAATATTTGGAAAAATCAGTCCATCATTTTAAACGATACTGTATTTTCCAAGACGTAATTGAAAGCACTTTTGGAATGGTATAAAGCAGTGGTTTCCAAAATGTGTGCCACATCACCCTAGGACGCAGTGGCTGGCGGCTTAGCTTACAGAGACGCCGTAGAATATTTCATTATTGCCATTAAAATAAGATTTTGGCAAAGTTTTTTTGACATCGTTTTTGGATTGGACTATAGATGTGCTGATACGACGATATGAAGCAATATCTAACGGGTATTGTTTGTTAAATCGACTAACTGTATTGTTAAATCCACTAACTATTGGTTGAAGTGTCAGCAAAATTTCGCTTTTTAATAATAAAACTAGATGGCGTTCAACACGCAATCTCTAACTCACTCTTTATGGGCCCATTTATTTACGTGAGTGGTAGTGAGATTGATAGGTGTCAAAATTAAATTTATTTTTTAACCTAACCGCACCCAACATAAGTGCAAAAGTGCCGTGGAAAAGTTGGATACACTTAGGGCACCATAAACTGAAAAAGTTTGAGACTGTTAGTGTAAAGTTTAAAACGATGCCAAAAAACAAACCGTTATCAAAACGTTTAAAATAATACATTGCGTTGTATAAGAACCATCAAACTTGTCAAAACTGTTTTTACATAATAAAAAAATATGTGAAATTATATTTAACTACATATTTAAATGGAAAAGACGACATCATAGCGTAGTTGGTAAGACGCTTCACTTCCCTGCGGGGGGTCTGGGTTCGATTTTCGAAGGTACCAGAAATAAGGTTCCAGTCTGGTAAATGAGTTTTTCTTTTCACGTACGGAGTAATATTACCAACACACGTCATGTAATGACGAATCGCGAGTTTCGTGTTGATACTAATGGTTTAAACTTAAAAGCTCGATTGATAAGGCTGAAGACAGTGGTGTCTAACAGTCACCCTTTTCAGCATGTCCGAATCGCGAATTCAGATTTTTGAAGAGCACCATACGAACAAATGCAGGTTTGAACCATTTTTAATGAATAATAATAAAAAAGATGACTGTTATAACGCTGTTTCGTAAAAAAATATCACCTAAAGAGCGCTGTTTTTTTATTCAAATGCACATAATCGTCACAAACTAGAAGAATATAATCGACACTAATTAGACTTCACACATTATTATCTGTCCAAACATCACAGGTACCATTACCGGGGACAATAATTGGGTGGGTAGCAAACTTATATGCGGTTGTCTGGAAAGTAATTTCGTATTTTCAGGTCAAATTCAAATTCAAAATTGCACTAAATTCTCATAGACAATGGTTTTCAATATATCTCAGCAATCTCTCGTGTCGTAGAACTTTATTCTTGATCAAACCTTTTTTTTTTAAAGAATATATATGAGCGAAGTAGTCATAGGTATCCTTATACCCTCTAACACTAAGTGGCTGTGTCGTTTGAGGGGAGTAGCACAGCGAGGGGTTCAGTGCGTTACCGCGCGGCCATGCACCTCACGGTTTGGTCGTCATCAGTGGTAATCAACCTTTAATCATATCATCACTACGGTTTCTTTACCATATTTGACACACACTATCGCTTACTGCATCGTCACTATGCGCTGTGCCTATCTTTTTTGTCGCATTTTTACTTTACGCCAGTAAAAAAACCATCAAGCGACGAAAAACCAATCCCATCTTCAAAACAGTGCTAACAGTTCAAGATATGTCTGTTATCAGTGGTTATGTCTGTTATCAACATATGTCTGTTATCAACTATTATCTTTCTTAACAATTCAGCACTTTTAGAATGAAGTTAGCAACGAATTTTTTGTCCTAAAGACGTATATCCGAGATATAAGTGATTAGATTAAAATTTAATGTGAACTTAAAGGCTGGTTTATAAAGAAGGCGGTCTTAGATGATTTGGGCAGCGACGATTGTTCAGGTCGGTTTTAAATTTATATGCCTCATTATTGAATTTTATTTAAATTTTCTCTCTTTCCACCGTATCAAACCTGTTGGTGTTACGACTATCCTTTTTACATTTCGGTGTGGCGCTAGAAGAGGAGATATTTTCTGCCAGTGATAGCTGCTTCATTATAGTAATACTAAACCCAATTTTCTTACGAATAAGGTATTATTATTTGTTCCTAGAGATAGTTCAACGTCGACATGGAAAATACTGAAAGGAGCGGAATAAGATGTGGTTGCAATGTATGGCAGAATACGGGATGAAGTGATCAGGGATGAGGGTAAAATGATGACTGATATGTTAAGTAAGATGAGGAACACTCTGAGAAATGGTTGACGAATGAATGGAGAAATACTAACAAAACAAATAAATAGTGCAAATGTGAGTGGAAGGCGTGGTAGATGAAGACCAAGGAATGGTTGAATCAAGTGAATGATATTTTGAAGAAAAAAACTAGTAGTTGCAAAAATTGTAGGAGTTGTATGAGATAGTGAATGGATGTAGAAATATGTTGGTCGAGATAGGAAAGTCTAGCGCTATGTCCTCTGTGCCTACTCTGACAAGGAAATAATGTGATATGTATGTAGAGATAGTGTATGTGAAGGAGAGACAACTGCATGTCTCCGTGAAAAAGGCGCGAAGTGATTGAAAACAATCAGTATTAGTTATTCATTGGTAAGAACCAAATAAGAGTATGCCTCTGTAATATGAAATCTTAACTATCGGTTGTACGTTGGTTTAGTTGAGGTAGTCCAGCGGAAATTTTTGAGGTGTCGTGTCATAGGGATGGGTTGCTAAGTGTTCTTGGGTCGTACAGTGATATATTGTCTTTTTTCGGTTTTCAATCGCTTGAGGCTCGTAGACGTACTTTTAATATTTTATTTATTTATAAAGTCTGGAATAGTCTTGTGGACTCACCTGCGACTCTGGTACGTATTGATTAAAGTGTTCCCTCTCACTGTCTTAGAAGATCTGCTTTTTTCAGTGTAGCTACATTTAGAAGTAACATTGGCTGTTTTAACCCAATAGTAACAATATTCGAAGAGTGGTACAACGTGGTAACTGACTCGAATGTGGACATATTTAGTTTAACACTGTCAGTGTTTAGGAAGATGGTGGCTGAATTGACTGAGAAATAAGCGATTTTTTTTCGATACATAGTATATAATTAGTGATATTTTTACTGACCTGCTGACATGACAGATCAGTGCAAATTATGAACACAGGTAATTTGAATTTGAATCCTTGCTATTATTTATAAATTATATGACAAGCTAAATTATGTGAAAATGTTTTGTATGAAAATCTTGTATAATTTCTTGTGTGTTCTTTTAAATAAAAAAATTCAAAAAATAATAATAAGACGCACATGAGACTCTTTGTGATGATGTTTGTACAGATGTAAACCATTTTAGATATCGTATAAAAAATAATAAATTCATTTTGCAGTTGTCACTATCTTATCGGTACCCGTTGATGTTTTTTCCCGGTATTTTCTTGAAACGTTTTCATCCATAAGCAGTTTTAACACGAATATGTATTTTCTTCCAATCAACTGTTTCAATAACATCTCTTTTTATCTTCTGATTTGTGTCTTGTGTTTCTTCTTTCGTACGAGTATGATAGACTTCAACATATATAAAAGTGATTGCATTTTACTGTACTAACCTTTGTTATTTTTGTGATGATATATTAAGTGAGATGAATGACGTAGACCTTGTGACGTAGCGTTAAGCTTTTGTTGGCATTCTGATGATACGTTGACAGCGAGTAACTAAAACCGCAGAAGCCAAACTATGGACAAGGGGGGAATACTCGTATAATACCTTGATACTAAGAAGTTCATTCCATCATGTTAAATATAATAGAACTGCCAAAAAATTTTGGAAATAATAATGATATAGCAATGATTTATTGTTTAGAACTTAAGTCGTTCCTGTTTCGAGAAAAGTTGAACCGATTTAAAAAAAAACTTTTCCTCATTTTTCCCAGTGACTTTTTTTGTCCATGTTTGATGTGAAATAGGCAGAAAAATGAGGCTATCGAGAGTAAATGTTTCCTGTTTCCTTAATGCGGGAAGCCATACTCCAGTTATTATACGAATGAACATTTTCGAATTTTGTGGGAAGAGGTGCAGCTTATTTAGTAGAGAAAATGTACTACACATGCAGTTTCGCTTTCGAATAACTAAAGAAAACAAAATCATTCGATTAGGTCAAGTCCTTACAAGTGTTAGCATATTTAAATATTGTATTTTGGTTCCTTTATTGAAACAGGGGAATTAATGAAAAGTTGCTGATGTGATGCAGCAGGTTTTGTTGAGTCTAATTGAGAATTTTGTTGATTATTTAATGTTCTAAACTGATTGTGTATTTTAGAATGGAGGAAAATAATCGTCGTTTCAAATATGTTATTTTCTAAATTATATTATATTTCATTGTTTTCGTCATCTTGAACATTATCATCTTCATCGTTTTCATAATTTACAATAACATTATCTTTTTCGCCGTTTTCATCGCCCATAATATTATCTTCTTCATCGTTTTCGTAACCTACAACAAAATTATCTTATTCGTCAATTTTATCATCTACACCAACATTATCTTCTCTATCGTTTTCGTCCCCTGCAACATTTTATTCTTCATCGTTTTCGTCATCTACAACAACATATTATTCTATTATTTATAGTTAAGGCATTAACATTGTGGAGGTTTAAAAACATTGTAATTTGTTTTATCAAACACTGTTTATTCCACTTTTTGTAACGGTATAACCCTACCGGTTTCAAGGCTTTCTCCTCATCTTCAAGGGAGCACAAATAAGACTTGTTTGTGTTCCCCTGAAGATGAGGTGAAAGCCTTGAAACCGGTAGGGCTTTACCGTTACAAAAAGTGGAATAAACAGTGTTTGATAAAACCAATTACAACATTTTATTCTTCATTGTTTTCGTCATCTACAACATTTTATTCTTAATCATTTTCGTCATCTACAACATTTTATTCTTCATTGTTTTCGTCATGTACAACAACATTTTATTCTTCATCGTTTTCGTCACCTTCAACATTTTACTCTTCTTCGTTTTCGTCACCTGCAACATTTTGTTCTTCATCGTTTTCGTCATCTACAATAACATTTTATTCTTCATTGTTTTCGTCCTTTACAACAACAATGTCTTGTTCATCATTTTCATCATCCACAATGTTATCTTCATCATAGTTTTTATTATCGAATTTGTCACCATGTCACCAAGAATATTCTCTATTAAGTCTTATAAGCCATCGCTATTCAATTTGGATAAATTTAATCTTTCTGTCCCGTTTTATGCATAAAAGGCATCTTAATAAAAAAAAATATTCTGTCTTAAGAACTACCCATTAGTATATACACGTGCATAGTGATTTATAGTATATTGTATTTTCATGTATGAATAATAAATTTGCATAAATTCAATATTTAATAATATAAAAAATATTACAAACATACATTGAAGATGAAATAGATGTTTGCAAAATCACAAGTAAGGCTCATTCGACATGTACACATACAACAAACAGGTCAAAACGAATTGAAGATGATTTTATGAACTATAAATCAGGACAGATGATTTGTATTAGGATTGTCATAGATTCGTAATTGATAATCTCTTCAACATAAAAGCTATATGTACACATGAACAGTTGTGCATATGATATATGCATCATCTTGCACCATAGGGCTAAGTTTAAGTACATTATCTTAAGAGTCCTTATTTTATTGGCATCATTTTATCTGCATAATGTCTATTTTGTTATTTTATCTTTACATTTACTATTGCTAAATGATGAAGATGTCTTCAGTGAAAATTAGACTTAAGTAATTTAAAAAAAATCTGGGTTCCAACGGGAATCGAATTTAAACCCCCAATCGAAAGACAAGTGTTTTATTAACTATGCCACGGAGTTCGTCATTAATATTTGATGCTGGTAAATTTTGTCGGATAACTTCACTACCAAAATAGTTTTTATTGGTTATTTTTGAATGGGTGATTTTAGAACTGTTTCTTATGGTATTTAAAATATTAAATTCTGTAGCACCGTATTAAATGTCAGAATTATGTATTAGGTAGGTGACTTCTGTAAGGCGTGGTTCGCTAAGATAGTTTGGGTCTCAGATCATAAACATCCTTGTTGAAGCAAATCGAATAAATAATCCTAGATTCCTTAATTTTAAAGCCTCTGACATGGCTAGTCCTATCGTATGGGATCGACCTCATGTGATATGTCGGAGAGCTAAGTATATTGAAATCTTCAAGAGATTTTTGGATCACACTTTTAAGAAATTATGGCACCTTTGAAGTGACTTTGATCACCAGAAGACGTCATAAAAATGAATTATGTGACAATATTTTTGCTAGCGAAAACCTTTCAAAAAGTCTAATATATCCATATTTTTCAGGTGATACAAAATGGCGGTGTCCAAGCTGGCGGCGTTCGCTCGCAATATGTTTCAGAAGCACCCCCTGATCACCAATAGCTTTGTATATGGGGTGCTCTATGTGGGGGCTGAATTTTCTCAGCAGACCCTTACGAGAAAATTCTTGGTAAGTTATTAAAACTTACCTTTCGTTACATTCCATGACAAGACTACTATTCAAGATTTTTTATGACCCCTCTACATTTCTAACTGTCGATTACCAATTCCCTCCAACAGTTAGTTCCTCTCCCCAAGTCAGTCAACATATTACCTAGGAAACGTTTCACCAGGCTTTAAGAGGTATTAAACAAATTAAGAGATATAGTGATCTCTCGTCAGCCGCGATTTTAAGATAAAGTAATTTTGTGAATTGAGATATTTTTTAAATATTTTATTAGAATAGAATATTTTACAGAAAAAATATCCTTAAGTGTAGGACCCGCAAAACCTCACTTAATTACAAAGTTGCGAACTAAAAATATGGAAGCACAAGGAGAAAATGAAAAAAAAACCGCAAGTTTTGATCCTCGGTAATATTATTGAGGGTTAAAATGTAGCATTTCAACTTTCGGAAATTTTCGAGAAATTAATCCATAAATGCGGTGAAGCCTAATTTTGAAATTACATTTGGAAGTTTTTTTACAGTATTATATAGAAATCCAGAAATATCGAAAACAAATATTTTTTTTGTTTATTTGGAGGTTTTTCTTATTTCGAACACTTATTTTATTGTAATTTGGTGTATAATAAAATAATTATAGCAATTAAAGAAATTAATTTAACAGATTTTACGTTTTTTTTTAAATTTTAAAACTTAATTTTTTTAATGTCCCCTCAGTGGACATCACCGGATCTAGTGGTTCTTTAGCGCAGTAGGAGAAGGATTAAAAAATGTGTGTTTTTTTAATATTCCATAACCCCCTATTCTCTGAATTAATAGTCTCGCCAACTGCTGTTTTGATAATCGCGGTGTTTTGAAGAATGTATCCCACCGTGGTTGGTAAGAAATTGCTGTAGTTAATCCACAAATATCAAGGAAAAGGGAATTGTACATGATATACTCGTACTTTTCCATTGCATAAGTTTACTCTTATTTGATTTTTTACCTTGTATTGTCGTTATTTCTTAATACATTTGATTTATTTTTATCACCTATTTATTTTTATTTTAGTTTTATTATTTATTCGCTTCATTTTTAATAATATTTTTATTTGTTTTTTTTTTCTTTTCGATAAAGACAAATCACCCCCGTGATTATGATATGCCAACAATAGGAAGATATGCCATTATGGGTACAACAATGTATGCTCCGATATTGTACACCTGGTAAATATTTGTGGTGTTTTTTTTTCTTTATGTTTATTTTATTTTGACATGTCGTTTTGTTATAAATTTTCGTTTATTTTTTTATGTTTCATTCAATATTTAATAATGTTAGGGGTACTTTTTATTAATTATTTGGTTTTCACGCAGCACGATGGCCAACCAATGGCTTACGACCTTCATATGATAACACGGTTTGGGATTCTTGGAATAGCTGTGTATCCACAGGTTTATTACTACTGGTGAGTAAAGGCGTAATCAACATATATTGTAATACGACTACCTGTATTTTTCTTTTATCATTATTATTTTTATATACCAAATAAATTGATCTCGACCTTTGAATATTACAGTATGCATCACTTGTTTATTATTAGTAAGGTAAAACATTTATTTTATTTAGAAAGTATTAAAATATAAATTTGTGCGAATTTTCTTTTAATTCAGAATAAAATTCAAATTATGTTTCGACTGAAGAAGTTTGTATTTTTTAAAAATTTAACTGTTTTATTTGTTTATATAAGTATTGATTCTGGCGTGTGGGTGTGATTATATGAATATTTAAAAAAAAACATATATTAACCTATAGAATGTTATATATATTTTTTTATTATAATAATTCATATTTCGTGACCTACACATATGTTATATTATATATTCAGAATATACCGTGAAGAAATATCGACAAAATTACATTTTAAATAATTCAATAACAGCTGAAATAATTTCACTGTGTTTAATTAAGTTTCGTTAATATTAATGGAAAGAAGCCCAAAGTAACAAATATGCCACCTCGCTATGAAATCCATCACGAAGCGTCATCCAAATCAAGAGTAGTCTAGAGCAGTGCTTCCCAAATTGGGGGCCGCGGGACTTCTCGTGGGGGTCGCGAAAATATTCAGTACAAATATTCATGTGAGTATTAAATTGTTTCATGTGAGTATAGTTTTTATTTAAAAAAAAGTTTTCAAGCAAGTTCCTATAATTTTGTATTGAATATAAATATGTGTATTTTAATTGTAATAATTATTGCCAAATAAATCTTCAACTATAAAAAAAATGGTTTGGGGGGGGGGGGGGGAATTAATTACTTCAGATTTAGGGGGCCGTTACATGAAAGTAATTGGGAAGCACTGGTCTAGAGCTACGACTATAATGCAAAGAACTAAAAATATCCATTATGTCTTTCACACTCAGCGTGAGTAATAATTGTTCCTTTGTTTTTATTACAGACTGTTTAATTTTTTTCTCTCGTTTATACGAGTATATTGGGTGACGTTTATATATTGGCTACAGCAAGTGTAAAATAAAAAAAGTAAAAGGGGCAGGTCGACGACTTGTATTACACTTTCGTTGTAAACAGTACAACCAGGCGGGTTTAATGTCATGTGGTAACATCTTCCAATTAAGCAGAAATAGTTAAAGAAGCCTTAAGTGAAAACCAGACTGGAGCTCTTTTTAAAATGAATTAAGTTCTAACGGGAATAGAACATGTAACCCCTGGATTGGAAGACAGGCGTCTTACTACTGAGGTTGGCAATGTTGTCGGACTATGGGTACAGCTCTTTTTATTATAGCTCTCAACTACTTTGAATTTGGGTAACCGTTTCATGATGAATTTCAAAATGAGATACATATCTGTTCCTCTGGCATATCTGTTATCTATGCCAGTGCTTCCCAATTACTTTCATGTAACGGCCCCCTAAATCTGAAGTAATTACCCCCCCCCCCCCAAAAACATTTTTTTTATAGTTGAAGATTTATTTGGCAATAATTATTACAATTAAAATACACATATTTATATTCAACACAAAATTATAGGAACTTGCTTAAAAACTTTTTTTTTAAATAAAAACTATACTCACATGAAACAATTTAATACTCGCATGAATATTTGTACTTTGTACTGAATATTTTCGCGACCCCCACGAGAAATCCCGCGGCCCTCCAGGGGACCGCGGCCCCCAATTTGGGAAGCACTGATCTATGCGATATCTGTTACTCTGGCATATATTTTACTCGGTTTAGATAACTAATTTGAGCCCAATATTTTTTATTCAGATGTCTGTAATTATTAACAATACATATTTTTATTATATGCGTAAATATTATGGACTCTCATTATTCATCAAGTTAACTTGTGTTAATTGTTAATTTTTTTTGTATTTTTAAGACAATACGTTTATCATAATATTCATAAACAAAAACCGTGTTTAATCGAAAATTTATAACAAAATGATGCTTGACTAACCGATTTATTTGTAATCTTTATTTTTACTAACAATCATATTTTCCCCATTTCTTTGAGAAGACAATTCATATTACGAAAAAATAAAGGTATATGTGTTGTTTCTCGCTTTGCTAATTCCTGTTTTTTTTTCGATTTTTTCCCTTAACATTGCTTACTGATTGTAAGCAATGTTAGGGGAAAAACTCGCAATGATAAGATCTTATACTATATATGAAAATTGAAAAGCAAGATTAAAAAGACGTGTATGGTAACTCAACTTGTAACATAGTTACAAGTTGAGTTACCATACACTTAAAATTTAAGGGATCAAAGAGGCGATTTAAAATCTTTTAAGTGTATCAGCCTGCATGGGTTTATATTTTATTAAAGACGACCTCCGCGGCCTAGTCGGTAAGACACTGATATTCGGACGTTGGAGGTTCCGGGCTAGATTGCTGATGGAACCAAAAATCTGATTTTTGGGTACGTAAGCGCCTTTTATAATATTATACTTCCAAAGAAAAATCTTTCTCAATTTACGAGCGAGGTGTTACCATTTCCCGATTTACGAATAAGGTTAGAAACGAACCAACTCGTAAATGCAGAAAATAGTCGTAATACATTTATCAGTACCCGAAAAATATAATCAATTGACAAAAAATGGTAATTTTTTGTCAATTGATTATAACAAACAAAAGCCGACCCATCGGCTCTGCGGTTAAATATCTTAAGCCGATCAATAAATATTTATTTTTTACATTCAACAGAAGCGTTTACATTTATCCTAAAATATCAAAATGATGTTTTTTTTTCCATTTATTTGTAATCAGAAAATAATTACAATTCTTTTAATAAATTTTAGTTTATGGAACAATATTTTGCTAGTTAAAAATATATTATATAATATCACAAAAAATACAAAGCTATTAATATTATATAAATATAAATACATCAGTTTTAATAAATACCGTGAAAAGGGTATTTTCTAAGACATTTCTGGCCAATACATAAACAAAATTGGCCAGTTACTAAAAGGGTTAATTTAAAAATCCCGAAGCTTGTGATTTTTTAACTGCTGTTTATTTTGACTGCTGGGATAAAGGGACCAAAATAAAACGGACTGTGTTCAAGGTGTATAGTCCTCAAAGTTGTAGACATGCTGAAGTTACTTATGTTTTCTTGAGATCAAAGTCAATGATAGATCTATGATAGTTATTTTCCTTCAAGAAATCGGGAAAATCACGAGTATCTACTCTGAATTTATGCGATTACTGGATTTTTTCTAAATAACTTGAGAAGAGATAAGCTTAGTTATTTATTAAATTTCGTACGGAGTAGTTTCACTTGTATACCTACTAATATAAATAAATTCTAGTATTTATTAGTCATAAGAATGAAATACATTTTTAAACATTTTAGATAGGAAAAGAGGCGTAATTTCCAGGATAAATAACAACAAAATATTGTAACATCGTCAAATGAAATTTTTTTTGGCTGTTGGTTTTGAAGAATCTTAGCAGTTTTGTGAAAAGTGGCATCCTAAGGGCGCCTCTTAAATATACGAGTTCATTTAGTGAGATTCAATATGAAGATCTCATGAATGAATATTAAAATTAGTTCTACACGAAAGTGTGTATAAACATAATAGGTTAGTCAATAAGTTTTGAAAGCGACATCTATGGAGCAGTAGTAAACCAAAATTTCTACGCCATTTTAATATTTCATCTTTCATAAGAACGTACTCAAAATTTCATTTCGATCTGTCAATTTATTCTTTGTTTACAAGCCATTTGAAGTTGACATGTCAGTGTATTTTTTAACAATGGAAAAATCCGAATATCGTGCAGTGATTAAATTCTTTGTTTTGGAAGGTTTATCGGCTACTGAGATCCATGCAAAGATGGTGAAAGTATTAAAGGAGTCTTTTCCTTCATTTCCAACCGTTCACCGATGGGTTTTGGAGTTTAAGCGTGGCCGTACAAGCGTTGAAGACGATCCACGCTCAGGACGTCCAAAAAGTGCATCAACACCAGAAATCATAGCGAAAATACAGGATATGGTTTTGGAAGATCATCGATCGACTGTGGATGTGATAGCTGACACCATAGGCATCTCACATGGAACAACATGGCATATTTTGGATGAAGTTTTGGGTTTCAAAAAACTGTGTGCACAATGGGTGCCGCATTTGCTAACAATGCAACAAAAACACGTTCGAATGCGACTTTCTGAGCAACATTTGGAGCAATTTCGAAAGGATAAAAAGGATTTTCTGCGTCGATTCATCACTATGGATGAGACTTGGGTCTACCACCATGATCCTGAATCAAAACAAGAGGCTAAGGAGTGGTGTGAACCAGGCACTTTGGCTCCGAAGCGAGTTCGTGTCCAGAAATCGGCCAAGAAGGTGTTAGCGTCAGTTTTTTGGGATGCAAAAGGAATTTTATTGATAGATTATCTCCAAACTGGTAAGACAATCAACTCTGATTATTATTGTGACCTTTTGGACCAGTTGGATGAAAAAAATTGTGAAAAAAGACCCGGTTTGCAGAAGAAAAAAATCATTTTTCATCAAGACAATGCACCTGCTCACACAGCTCAAAAAACCATCGCGAAAATCAGTGAATTGGGGTACGAATTGTTGCAGCATCCACCTTATTCGCCAGATTTAGCTCCCTTTGACTTCTGGCTGTTCTCACACCTCAAAAAATTCCTTCATGGAAAGCATTTTTCATCAAACGAAGAGGTTATAGCCGTCGTAGAGGAGTATTTTGCAGGCCTTCCAGAAAGTCACTTCCGTGATGGGACAACAAAGTTGGAAGATCGTTGGACCAAGTGTATTGATCTTATGGGAGACCATACTGAGCAATAAAAGTGATTTCCCCCAAAAAAAAATGTATTTTCATTTCCGCTTTCAAAACTTTTTGACTAACCTAGTAATATGTGAGAGAATTGCGATTTGTATTGAAGACAGTGGTGTAGTGAGGGGACGCAGTCAGGGATCAAAAGTAATACTTTTTGAAAGATTTTTCTTAATTTTGCCACCACTTTTTAAACTCTTTTTTTTATTCACAATTTCAAACAATGACTCCTGTTTTAGCTTTCACTCGCACTTCGGACATGGATACTATAGTACTTGAAAATTAAAACTACTAGAAATTAGAAATAGTGAATCTAGTACTGATACTATTTTTTTATAATATATCTTTTGAACAAAATAATTACTGTGTTAGTATATTGAGTATTATAATTGAGTTTATTCATAGTTCATTTTGTTTTATGTATACACAGGGGCGTCCTGATAAATGCAAGTGCCTAGAGCTAACAATATAAAGCGCTCTTTTTCATAGTTTTAAAATATCTCATTTTTATTTTTATATCAGAATACTGGTATAAATTAGATTATATTTTTGTTATTTCGTATATTTATACAACAGGGTACATGTACACATGTTAAATTTACGACTATAAATTTCACATGTGTAAATAAAATTAAACAATAAAGATAAAAATTAAAATCAAATTAAAAAGTCGATTAATTTACTACGTTACGAGTATAAAGTGTATCAATGTAAATAAATAATCAAAAAATAAAAGATCTATGTGAGGTGGCGGCAGCCGACGCCCTCTAGCGTATGCCACCTTAGGGCTATAGCCCTTTTAGCCCAATGTTGAAGATGGTCATGTACTCGTATACATAATATATGTAATATAGTGGAAAATTAAAGAAAAGGAAAATGATGATGTATGTATAAAAAATATACTATAGTCTGTAATTCTTGTATAAGCTTTGCCTTGGTCAGTTGGACTTCCACCTTATTCCCATATGACTCTTAGCCAGGGGCGAAACAATGGTCGGATGAGAGGGGCAGTAGAGGGGCGTATCCCGCGTAAAACTTGAAATTTGTTGAAATTGAAAGTTTCAAATTCCAATAACCATTGGACAATCTGAACCAAATGTTACTTTTCTGGAACTTCTCAACATAATCGTGAATGAAACCTTATCAAAACATCGAAATTATGTTGCGAATATTTTCAAACACATCCAGTTTGAGTAGCTTCAGCTCAACGTAACTTTAACTTATTAAAATTAAAAAAACTACCTTAGATCAAGAATGAAATAAGAACGGGCTTAGGCATTTTATCAATTGAATACTCAACCACTGAAATTATTAACTATTACGAAATGATTGAAACATTTTAGAATTTTAAAGCTCGCAATGTGAATTTATGAAATAAGTGTATAGTATGTTGTTTGGTACGTTAAGATTGTAGCATTACTATAAGACATATTTTAATCAATTTGTATTATCTAAATTCAAATAACTTAAAACTGATGAATTTAATATTTATAAGTATCACATATACATTTGTCCATACCTATCTTCTTAAAATTATACATGTTTGGTAGTATGTAGGGGGTGGTTTTTTTTACTACCCCAGGCACTAAAACACCTGGTTACGCCCGTGCTCTTAGCTTACACTTTGTGCAAGGGGGCAGATATTGTGTTTTGTTCCTGGATACGGAAGTCTCTGCCTACACCACTGATTGAAGACTTTCTCTAGCAAAAACAATAGCAGTAATATTTATTTTTCTAGGTACAGATGGCTGGACAGCAAATTCGTGGGGACCTCTGCAAAAATAATTGTCAAAAAATTATTATTAGATCAATTTCTAATTACACCGCCTCTTCTAGTGATATTTTTTGTAGGTAAGTTCATTTATTCTCTTTCATCACTTTAAATTTACATTAGATTATCATATTGAGAGTGCGTTTGTCTGCCAATAAATTTCTGGGATTTGTGATAAGTCTCTCGGGCATTTGATAGTGGCCATGTTATGAGATCTCTTTATAATTTACTGATTCGCAGCATATTAGGGTGCGGCTAAATCTTTTGGAATCTGAGAGGAATCCAAAATTCTCTGATAGTCGAGCGAGTTCAAAAGAGATTTCTGCAACACCTTTATTGCAAAGAGCATGACTGTTTTCCATATTTTTCTAATGAGTATGCTGTAATGAGTATGCTTTTTAATGAGTATGCTTTAATGAGTATGCTTTTAATGTGTATGCTTGGAGGCTCTTTAAGCGTTAGAAGAGATCTACGTACATGTTTATACATATACAAATTGATAACGGGAAAAATAGCAAACCCTTTGTGGATTCACAGACTTTTGTTTTATGTCCCAGATAATTATTTACGCCATCGTAAATTAAGATTATTTCCAGTGCCGTAATCACGAACTGAGCTCTTAAGAGCATTACCACTCGCACATATATCTATAACTTTCACATCTTGGAGGAAGAATTGAGGATCAAACTCCTCAATAAAATTTATAGGTATAACTGAGTCACTTCACAGGGAGGCATGAATAACATTGTTCCTGATGTCATTATGCAATGTTTACACTAAAAAATTAAATTTTTTTCTTGTTATTTGACATAATTGGGTTAAAACTGTATCAAATATTGAAATCTGTGGCACAGTGGTCAGAATACCAATCTCTTAAGTCTGGTATTTACAGTTCTACTACCGATATTCAAATTTATATAACTCAGGGCTGGTTTTTGGAAGTGTAGAATTGATCACTTTGGTTTGAATACAGATCACAATTATGACACTGATGGTTAAAATGAATTATGGACCATAGCCAAGTGTTTTTCATTTGTCATCCTTGGTTAACAATCAAGAAACTTAAATATTGAATATATTTTCAGGTATGAGTATAATGGAAAGAAAGACCAATTATCTGGAGGAATGCAAGAATAAGATTCTACCAACGTTCCAGACAAGCTGCATGTTCTGGCTGCCAGCGCAGACACTCAACTTCTTACTTATCCCTCCGGCCTTCAGGGTTATCTACGTCGGCTCCTGCGCCTTCATCTGGGTTAACATCCTCTGCTATATTAAGCGACAAACGTACTGAAAATCAGAGACTCGCTGCTATGATGTGTATTACAATCAATGTACATTACAGACTATAAACAGATACATAACTGATATCACATTTTTTAAAGTTTTTATAAAATTTGTGACTATAGTGGCAGTCCTTAATATGAAGCATATAAACTATCTATCTAAAATTTGGTAGATTACATATTTTTGTTCTGTTATTATGTAGCAGTCTTGTATAAAATATAGATATCCAGTGTTGTTAAAGCTATTTTGAAAAAGTAGCACTGTTACAGCTAATTTTAAATCTAAAATAGCATGCTACTTAAGCAATCTAAATAAAAAGTAGTTACAGCATTATTTCAGCTATTATTGGATGAAGTACATTATTTTTACTGCATTATTTAACAATAAAAACCTTCGTATAAAAAAAGTACTTTTGATATTTCTCAATATCATCAGGCTAGAGTCTAAATTCTCTAGAGTAGAAAGAGATTAAAACCAATTTTTAAAATCTCAAGAGAGTACAAAATCCAATTTAGAGAAGGCAAAAAAAAATCTAAAAAGTTAAAGTGCTTGAATTTACTTGTCTATAATTATAAGGCCACAAAAAGTAATAACATCTATGAACAAGTTGGTATAAGATGCATGTCTTCCAGCTTAGATTTTGAGCTCGATTCCCATTGGTATCCAAATTTTCTAAAAAGGTTTTCAGCTTAATTTTCACATAAGGTCTCTTTAATATCTTTTGGTTGGTTGGAAGAAAACTACATACCAATAAACCCTCAAGGCTATACAGTTAAAATGTAACCCAATGCGATACAGTCAAAAACATCTCGGACATCCAGCTCTCCACATGCAAAGCGGTTGATCGATTCAAGTGGAGAGAATTAGTGGCCTCAATGATTATTTTATATGTATTGTTGTTTTGTGATAAATATTACCTCAAAAGAGCTTTTATCTGTTTTAGGTTACTATTAAGTACCAAATTCAATATATACTCAACACAAGGTTTATAAGTGAAAAAAACATTAGCCTTGCTGAGAAGGAAGTGCGGGATATTAGGATTTTTAGGTAGACTAAACCACTTCCTTAACATATAATCTAAAAAGTGAAATTGTTAAATCCAAACAATGAAAATTTTAAGAAGACACAAATTAATATACATACTTGTACATTGTCTCTGTATATAGTCTGTTAAGTACATCGTTTCATAATTTTTCTCTGACAAGTTTCACTTATTCAAATATTGCACATTGTTTTATGATTTTTTTTTATAAAATATGTTTTTTGTTTGATAAATATTTATTCTAAAAATTGTCTTTAAATCACTTCCTAATTTTGTATTTATACCTTAATTTATTCATATTCACAATCTTAAAGTTATAACTGAGATAAGTAAAACTCTTGCAGTGCACAAATTTGGCTTATGTAGTGATAATTTTTCCCGCTTTTAAATAACTCTCTAAAGCCTCATAAGATGTATTGAAAAGATTATGTTTAATTAAATACATAAGATGCTATACTAATTGAGATTCCTAAAAAAAATATTTTAAAATTTATTATTAAACTTTTCATCTGCTAAAAAGATTCGAGTAAAATGCATTTTTGTTTTCATCAGGCACTACAGATTTTTTTATAGAAGTATCTATGGACTAGAAATTCTAGAATTTTTGTAATGATGTTAAATGACAATAAACGAAAAAATGTAGTAATTAATTTCAGTAAGAATTAAAAAAAAAAAAGAAATCGAACAAGTGCCAAACTAATGAAAACAATTCAATCCAGAGATTTTTTAAAAACAGGTTTGGTTTCTTAAGAAATTAATATTTATTTTATATATCTAAAGATTTTTTGTTTTTATGTACTTGTTAATAATGTATTATATTAAATCAGTATTTTAAAGTATAGCATTTTGTTTTTAAATTAATATATTTTCACACCTGTAGTGAACAAGAAAGTTGTCAGCAATTTTGATTTGATGCATTTTGTTAAATTCTTGGACAAAATCATAAACATAGATAATAAATAATTAATTGTGATAGTGCATCAATTGGTGAATAAGTAGACTGATCCAAAGGATATATTTAAAATTGAAGTTAACATATTAAAATTTGTTTGATTTCTTTGTCCTTTGCTAATAGACAATATTTCTAATGTGATTTTTAATCGCTATCTAAATTAGTTCATTTGTTTTTCTTACTTGTTTACTTTTGTACAAATTTTTTTTTGTTGGAAACATTTTTAGTTTATTATTAATGTAAAAGCCCCATGGGAATATATATTGAAAAATAAATAAATAATGTCATATGAAAAGAAAAGCAGTTTCAAATTCAATTTTGGGATGTAGGATTATTAAAATTGAACGGCGAAAATAAACTTATTCACTGTAGGTGTCCAAAAATGTACACACTTCAGCATATTGTTTTGAGATTTTATCTATTCTTTGAGAACTTGTTTTTTTATCATAACATATTTATAAACGAGTTATTATTTTAACCTAAATAGGTTTCTCAAAAATGAAATATGTAAGAATATTTTGAAAAAATAAATATTTTATTTATTTTTAAGTATTGAATTAAGCATTATTTTTATGGTCATAGAATTCTTGAAGGTTTTACTCTAATTCCACACTTAACAAAACAATCCAAAGCTGAAAAGCAATCAATCAATCATGTGTAAATAAAAAAAAAATCATTAGGAAGCCTGCATATCGACTGCAGTTAAGTTTGAATTGGTTCCACTACCGTTTTGTCATTACATAAAATCAAAATAAATATTGTCCTTATTCTAAAATTAGTAAATCAGGTCAACTTTATAGTTTACATTATAATTACATGACTTCCAAATGAAAATGAAAACGTAGGATTTTTCTAAATAATTTAGTTCAATCAATATTAATAACTATCCAATACTATAATGGCAGGACATGAAATGGAAATAAAACGGAGAAGCACCATCATCTTTTGATAAACTGAAGAATATATCAAGACAAAGGAACATTACTAAGTCTACCAAAGTAAAACTTGTAAGAATATTGATATTCTTAATCTTTTTTATGGTGTCAAAACATAAATATTGAGAGAAAGGGAATGCAAGAAGTTAGACGCTTAGAGATATGGTGTTGGTGACATATGTTCCATGTACCTTGGACGACTTGAAGGAAAAAATCATCAATTTAGGAAAAGTTACAAATTGAACAGCATTTGTCTTCAACTATACAACTGCGAATCTTGAGGTACTTCAACCATATTATCCAGGAAGATTGCATACAGGAAGATACAATGGAGACATTGATCCAAGGGTAAATAGACAGGTTCCGATAATGGGGCAGATCAATGCACTAGGAATTCAACCAAGAGTGTAGTAGAAATGCTACCGACTGAAAGATGTAGGCATATCATTCTCTCTGCAGTGCAGTTAATTTGTTCGCAATGATGTAAAGAGAATAACTAGAAAAATTGTAGAAACTTTTCCAATGTAGAAATTCATACTTATTTATGAAGTGCTTCATTGGAAACTGCATGAGAAATAAATTGTTATTTTTTTGTATTACTAAACACTGTTGTCAATTATTGACGTGATTTTTTTGTGAAATGGGAGTATACCACTATATTATGTATAAAGTGTTGAAAAATTCAGGGTACGACTTATCCATAAAGAAAGTGAGCTATGATGATAAGATAATGTTGGTAACTTTAATTTTGGTGTAATCATTATCAGTTCTGACAGCAATTAGCAAGACAGCAGTTCTGACAGCCCACCTGAAAGCAATTACACCACGAGCTTACTTACTTCACAAGAAGTTAAAAAAAAATAAAATTTTTCTTTCACAATATGTATTCTTTATTAGATATCCTTTTTGTTACAATTATCTTGTAGCCGAACTGTAAAGTTTTTCAGCATTCTGACTTGACAGTATCGGAAAGAAATATATTCCACACCCTATAAGCTCACAGTGAAACTTAATACAGCTTATGAACAGCTCGCCGTATGACTGCAGTCAATTGGTAATTTATTCTTATTCATGCTAGAAATGTACTTTGAGAAAAAATAATCTTGAAAATGAAATATTAAGTATTATTATTATTATCATGGCAGCCATAATATAACGGTTAGCATTCGACCTAAGCAAGCGGGCGCCCCAGGTTCAATTCCTAGTGGATTCACTTGCGGACTGACTTTACTCTTAAACCAGATTATATCTGAATGATTTTCTGTAATTTACAAGCTAATCGATCTGTCAAGACTGTGCGCTTGCTGAAGCACCATAACTTGCACACAATAAAAAAAATACATGTAAAGGCGTCTTCTATCCACAGAATGTTTACAATCATACTTGATTTCGAGGGCCTATCGATCGAGTAACTTATTATAGATTCAAATCTAGCAGTTAAGTATTATATGACAGTCCATATTTTTTAATAAAAAAAATTGAAGGCAGCAGATTTAAATAAAAATCATAATTATAAAACCGAGCTTTATGGTATCAAGTTCAGTCTTTAGATGCCTTAAGATTTCATTAATTCACTCTGAATAATCCACAATTGCCTATAATTTTAAAATTATTTAAATATATTTTATTAAAAATACAATAATTGTAATTCACTTTTTATTTGTATACAGCTAGATGTTTGTGTAAAAAATGCATTTATCTACTCAATATTATTTAGTACCGTAATATGACTATCGAAATTTGAGAGAGATGCTCAAGAAGAGAAAAGTTGCCCAAGATATCCTCAGGTTAAGGAAACTGGATTGGTAGAGTGGAAGCAGTCAATCTCAGACGATGCCCTCGAACCATTTAGAGGTGCGATGTCTATGCTTGGCTATGTAGATAGATAATTGATCTGCATAGTCTTAGGAGGAAATGTTGCTCCGCACAACTTCTAGAGTTTAATAGGGAATGCTCTCTCCATTGTCTCTCATAGACGGATGGCTGCCATGATTATTATTTAATAACTCTGTTAATTTGAGGCACAATTCTCATATTGTTCCTTATCATTTAAATAATTTTTTAACTCGTAAAAAAAGAATAATGTCCAAGTGATGGATAGCTTGTTCGGAGTTTCGGTCCGATGGTAGGACACCTTACTCCTTCATCGGATAAGTTCTGACTGTTAAGATATTTATTGGAAATTTTTGGATCTTTTTGGGAATCGGGAAAGGATAGGTTTGTGGTAATTGTTTTGATTTTATGAATGATTATGAGAAATTATAAACGATTAAATACATATATAAATATGATGATATGTACATAATATTAAATACAAATATACATAAATTTGTGTCGTCACACACTGTTTTATATTGAATGGGTGAAAAAAAAAAAAAAAAATGAAAAAATGAATTGTGAATAAATTATAAGAATGAATATAGTATATGTAGATAAGTAAATGAGTGGGGAAATGTGTGTGACTTTTATAAATATATTAAGGTGTAGAAAATGTTTATTGAAGGTGAGAAATGCGGTTGCCTATGGGGGTAAACTGTCTGCCGGAGGAATTATCGATGATGGGGTGTTCAGTTGTTAAAAGCAATCCAAAATTATTTGTTAAAAAGTTAAGGTATTTTAATTTATTCTTCTAGTGGGAGATTCTATTGAGAAAAAAGAACTGTGTTTCAGATATTGTTTAAAAATAATCAAAACATATGAATGAAAAAAGTCATTCAATTTGCAATCATTATTCATGGATTCTTTCATTTAATTTATTTTTAAAATCATTAAACTAAGGGGTACGATATTTTTTTTAAGAATGAAATGTGTGTCTAGTTATAATACCATGTAATTGCGAATTTATTGTGAATGTAAGGACCAGTAAGAATATTCTTGAAATTTTCAAGTAAAAAAATGTGATACTTTTGACTTGTCAAAAAGAACACTGCGATTTAACAGGATACATTATGGATAAATGAGGGATCGATTCTATATTTTGGACAGAAAAAAGATATAAAAAGGATATTAATAAAAAAAAGTTGTTTACGTATTCTATGAAATAAGGATAGCAAGAAAATATTTTGAATATTGACAAGCAATATGTTAGAAATTATTTAGATATTGGAAACAAAACAAAACTTTTTATTCAATACTTGTGTATTGTTTTAATCAATATGATTATTAAAACATATTTGTCAAAATATCAGTTCTGATTCACTGCTTACTTTCCAATAGTTAAAAATATTTTTTAGAGTTGTGGCCTTGTTGAGTTGGCTTAAATTATTAATGATATTTTGAAGGTGCTGCAACCTTCATCCTCAGGGTGATTACAAAAAATAATCAATTAATTTAGATTTTGCCAAAACATCAGTTCTAATGTTTGAAGATTATCACAGCTGTTTTCAACTAGAAAATGTTTTTGTCTTGTTGAATCGACTTAAATAATGGCTGAAGTTTCAAAGGCAGACTCAGTGTGATTTCAAAAATATTTGGTTACGTTAACACGGCAACTACTCCAAAAACATTTCAAACTAACATCAGTTCATATCCAAAATTCATTCTTGTATTTCCTATAATCTGAAAAATGTATTTGTGCTTAAAGTATTTTTAGTTTTTAAATGTATTAAAGTAAAATCAAGGGAAATTGAAATAAAAAATCAAAAGAATATTGTAATTTGCCAAATATTAATTGATATTTTAAATTTTCCTGTTGTATTTGAAATGATTTTCCTGACAATTTACTGCATCTTTACTCTTTATTGTTTAGGGCCGGGATTATGGCATTGTTATGTTAGGAATGAAATTTGTATATTTCAATAAGTTAAATTAAATGACAATCTTTTGACAGTTATTAGTCGAAAACAATGGTAGACTGACAAATGAAATAGGTCCGGAAAATCAATTGAGACTGACAACTTTTTGACATCAAATACAATACACCTTTCCATGCAATTCACAATTTTAGAAAGTTATTTACAAATTTGCTTTTTGATGCTAAAATGTTCATCATCTTTATTTATTCAAAAGATATATTTTGCAAAACAACATCATGCGTGATGCAATTAAGGTTTTTCGTTATTGAGTCAGGATTTTTTTTAACTTGGAAAAAGGCATAATTCCTGTATTAACCCAGGTATTATGCCCTTTAACAAAATTAACAATTATTCATAAGCTATATAAACATGTTTACAAGCTAAAAAATTTAAGTTAACTTCTGCAGTACATAAAAACAATATGAAGTGCAGTTTTTATATAATTCTAATCCTGTTTCCCCACAATGCTAGCATGAATTTCATTGTCAAGTGCAGAGCTAATAGTCTATCTATTTATTTGATAGAAAAATCTAAGAGTTCTGATTAAACTGTGCACTCAATATTTCAGTCTATTTGTACATAAACCCATCAGGAAAATCACGGATGCCTGTCAGTTCAGTCTGCCGTTGGTTGAAATTTATTTGAATAAATCCATATCAAATTTTATTCAGGTATATACCTGATATTTATTAAGTCAGGTTTATTAATTATATTTATATTCATACTAAGCAAAAGTTCAATATCTTAATAAGGCAATTACAATTCTCATATTTCTTACTGTCCTCTTTTGAGATTGAATATCTGTTTCGTTTCATGTTTGAAGTGCTGTGTCTGTAATAATCATTTCAAAATAATTCACTTGTAACATTATACTTTTGAAGAGTTTTAATAAACATATCATATTATACTAACATATTGCAAGCACTTCTTTCATATAAAAATCAAAATATTACCTTTAAACCCTTTCAAATCATGCACCAATTTTTCACATACTCGTGTATACATTTAATAATTTGAAATGAAATCTCTTCAAAATTTTATATTTTATTAAAAAGAAAATGTGACAATGAATAAATAAATATATTTTAAAACCTCATGGTATTGTGTTTCATTTTCCTTATTCTCAAAATATGATTTCCAGATTGCTTTGAAACTTGGAAAACTTGCTTTCTGAGTTACAGAATCAGAATAAGAATGCTGCATAAATTTTTCGTGTGATGTTTGCGTTGTTTCCATCATATTACACGACAAGAAATGCCATTTATGTCAACTTGTTTCAATTTTGAAATATGGCCAACATGATAAAATAGTCAACACAATAGGTAAAAGATATATTTTTTATTTTTTCACAATGTCATCACTGGCTTCTATACAATTTTAATATTGCATCAACAATTTCCTTATTTGTTATTGAAGAGATTACAAATAATTAGTTCACTATGGAACAACCACTTCACTATGGACCAAAATATTTTGCCAGGTGGGTCTACAAAGAACTGGTAACATTGATATATGAGTTGACAATCTTAAATAATGTTGTGGGATCAAACATTTTTCTTCTATCTGACGAGGTTGTAAGACTCACCACTTCTAAAAATAGACCTTAATCCAACTCAGTTATTGGGATCTAGAGTTTAAATTTTGTAAAATTTCTGCTACATGCATGTAATTTTTTCAATATGGACATCATAGTAGGGTGACCATATTACCAAATTGTAATCCAAAATTGTTCTTACCAGAGAAGTATACCAAATTTTAAATGACTTAAATGAATTTAAATGGCTTAAAAAAGTTTATGGCATTTTATCTACGCGCATAACAGTTTTCAGTACTATTTAATTTAAAGCGTAATCATATGTTTATTTTTATTATTTTCTGCTGAACACAACAACTTGACACTTACCTTAATTAAAAAAGGAGATTTTCTATTCCGTTATTTTGATTTTACTATTTAGATTCCATTGAAGAATCAGATAGTCAATTATGTTCACAATTATTGGACTGTTTGGTAGGAATTATTTATCTGAACAAACTTCAGAATAACGAATGAATGGTAAAATGGATCTAAGCTGGCAACCTGACAATTTTAATTGAAAAATCGTCAAACATTTATTTTAATGAGTAAGCTTAATGAGTATTACTTCTTAAGAGATATAAGAAATCTATGTTCCTGTTTTTAACTAACAGGAAAAATAGCTATCTCTTTTTTCATTTCCAAAAAATATTTTATAACAATGATTTTGTAACTTCCAGTATTATTTTCTCAACTCTTCATTATTTATGAAACAAAATGTCTATTATGTTGACACATGTGAGGATTTTTTAAATGCAGGTTAACAAATACTCAAGTTAAAATTTCATTTAGATTAAGTTTCTTACTTATATTTTAAAATTAAAAATTATTAAGCTACATATTTTCAACTTTTTGTTAAATGAAATATTTCAATTTAAGACAATTACTTTCACCGAAATATAAAATTTAAACATAATCTTGTTAAAAGATAAACAATAAATGTTTTGTTGGTGTAGGTCTAATTTGAAGCCTTGCAAGTAGATTAAGCTTTGTAAGAAAAGTCACGTTGATTCGTGCAAAATTTAAGTAGATTATCTTTCCCTTTGTCTTATGACAGGTTTCCTTTGAGTACACAGACATTCTTAATATCAGTCTCAGTTTGATGTTTCCACGGGAAGCAGTGCTTTAGAAATAGTGGAAATAAGGTAGAGTGCTTTATACTTTACAAATACAATGAATAATATTGAAATATGTAAATTGTTTGTATCATATTTAAATTTTAGAAAATGTCAAGACAAGAGTTGTTATAATTAAGAAGTTTAGTGTTGAAAATAAATATAGGCATTTATATAAATTTTTGCTGGAGGCTCAAAACACCCATCGTCATTTTATTCTGAATTTCTTTAGATGGATTAAAAAACAAGTGAGCCAAGAGTGGCCAAATGGTAAACCCATTACCTCGTTTAATGGAAGATATACATTCCTGAAAAGTTGACCGTAAATCATAATTTTGTACATCAATTTATTTGTTTCCATATAAATACATATTAAATGTGTGTGACATGTTCCATGAAAGAAGAATCAGTGAAATTTTTGAGAAAACTCTAGTGTATTCTGAAATACGTAGAACCGAGAAAATCATTAGGTATATCATATAAAACATTTTAATGTAAAATATTGTATCATTCACAATCATAGTATGATGCAAGCAAATAAGCCTGCTGCATGCCTAGAATGATGCAACATTTGTTGGTAGAAAGTATGATTTGTGATAGTATTTGTATTTAACCCATTAACGCCCAAAAGAGAACTACACGTAAAAATTACTTTTAATCATTATTTATTATGACATATTGGGTAAATTAGAACATTTATAACAAAAAATATGGAGAAAATCGCATAGCCATAAAAATAAAGGGGTGTACTCAGCCGGGTACAGTGGGCAGATTAAGAGTGAAATTGCCCAAAACAAGATCGCTCAACATAAAGTGTTTTTTTGCATTTTTCACATCGCCAGCGGATCCGGTTATGGCAAATAACACAACGCAATAGGTTTTCAATTCGCTCTGGATTATGACCATCGTTTTTTTTATCCACTCCCTGAACTGTTGATGATGTTGGACGACTTTTTGTACTTTTCGGTTGTAGATACATTCGTCTGAATGCTAACTGATCCATATATGTCACCTCATCAGTCTTGCTAATCAAAACATGCAGCCGCCAAGCCGAGCATTACAAATGCTTGGCTTGGCCAGATCCAGTAAGTAAGTAAAGATAACCCACCACCACAACATTTTTTCCCTCTTATAGACACCCGGTACAGATTGATGGATTGATCCATTTGGTCGACACCACCCATTCCTTTGTTATAATTTATTAAAAGTCTCGGGATATTGAAATCAACCTTTTGCTTCTGAGCATTACACCACCTTTTCACTTTTCCTACAGGCTCTACATGATCAAAATTGGATCCAATAGTAACAACATTGTTATCCTTCCAACGTACAATTATAATTTCATTTTTTGTGTCAAATCGGTAATCATACTCAGCTCTAGGTTGTTTCTTCATTTTCTTCACATCTGTGAGTGGACATTTCTTTGTTCTATTATCTCGTATTGTTCCAGTTGCTCTGTAGCCCCAATGTCGCAAATCACATAACAACTGATGGTTTGTAAAAATGTTATCGAAGTATACGATATGTTCTTTTGGGACAATAGGTAACTTTTTCAGAAGAGATTTAACTACTCTCGCACCGAGAGGATCAACAGAAACCTCTTCGGACTTACCGCAATAAACATCAAACGCGTAGCAGTAGCCATCTGAACTTGTTGCAGCCCAATTTCGATAACCAAATCGTATGGGTTTTCCCATAATAAATTGTTTGGCTGGATGATGGCCAAAATATTTATTTTATCATGGACTCATCCACAGACAAGCTTTCATGAAAAACCTTCCACTGACACGAGTTTCTCTGAAGAAGATTACACAACGGTCTGACCTTGAACATTTTATCATTCGAACTTGTAGCTTGAGTATTGTCAACAAAATGTAGGTTTCTTTTAATTTCTTGAAATCTGTTGCGTGGCATACAATTCGATACCAATGGAATGCCAAAATCTTCATCCAAACTCCAATAAGCACGCTCAGTAGGCAATTTATGATAACCTGTTAAAATTAATATTCCCAAAATATTCTTCAAATCTGCTTGATTCATTTCAAAATTATGTCTGTTATTTTGATTTGCGTACAAAATACTGTTTTCAATAATCAGGTTCATTACACTTTCATCAAAAAAAAATTCGAACAACATAACAGGGTTGTGGTCTTTCATTGATTTCACGAGACTTTTTTGTCTATTCTGAATAATATCGGTAATGTCATGGCTTGTACTGTATGAGGGTAAAGTTTTCCTCCATACAGGTTCCTCACAATCATATTTTCTAGCTCGTTTCGCAGGTCTTACGTAATTAGAAAGTGGTATATCATCCTCGCCGTTTCGGCCTGAATACTCAAGATCGAGATAACGAGGCATTACCTCGATAGTACATGGTACATCTCTTGGAAGAGTTGAAGAGGTAACATCATCATCATTTCCTTCTTCTTCATCACTCACAACAGCAGGATCTGATGGAACCGAGAGAACATCGTACTCCTCATTATCATTATCATCAGCCATTATCGATTCGAGAGCTTCTTCTAGTCCTAAATAGTTATTTTGACTTGTAAAGATGCGACGGGATGCCATTGTAGAAACTTTGGGGATGCTACAAAATATAAATAGTTTTAGTACAGATCTGCCCATTGTACTCACTTGAGTACAGTGCAATAAAATGCAGCCTGCTGCATTGTAATCTAAACAGATTGTAAAAATAATAACACCACATGTTTTACTATAGTCTAATTGTATATTGCAATAAAGAAATAGTCAAAATATTTTATTGGTTATTATAAAATATATATATATATATCTTACCTGTATACACGTGCTTTCAAGCCAAAAAACAAACTGACATTAATGACGTTTATCATTACGTTGCCGCCATATTGAATTTTTTCGTAGACTACTAGTGCCATATATTGTTGAAATGGGTCACTACTTTCAGGATAATCATTATAGATAAACATGAAATCACGCCTTAAACAAGTGTACCCATGTGAGTACAGTGGGAGGTAATGGGTTAAAATACAATACTCTTTTTCAAACATTGACTTTTCAATATTTAGGTTTTTTTCTCAATTTTTTGTATTGTATTGCACTACATTTCCATTTTTTATATACAACATTGTTTTTTTCCCAAATTACCAGTTTTTCTGGATAACTTTGTTGGTAGAAAATAGTTAATGTATTTCACCTTGTTCTGCAGTCGTAGGGTTTATCTTGAATCTTTGGTTCAGTACTACTTCTTTCATGTTTCTCCAAGATTTGAACATAAACTTTACCAGGTTGACGTAGAAATGATATTTCTCTATATTTATCGTACTCTTGTTAGTCTCCTTTTCAGAAAATTGGCATGTTTACTTCTATTTCATAATATTTGGGAACTTTGCTAATTTTTCATGCTATATAGATCGTTTTAAATATTTAGAGGAAATAATTTTACATTTTTCAGGTACTGAATAAAATATGAAT
The DNA here is from genome assembly GCA_949825065.1 of Odontocerum albicorne. Taxonomy (NCBI): domain Eukaryota; kingdom Metazoa; phylum Arthropoda; class Insecta; order Trichoptera; family Odontoceridae; genus Odontocerum; species Odontocerum albicorne. Next base: position 14,122,261 of record OX463845.1, read on the forward strand.
TGGTCCGAAAAATGGATATCATCAAGCGAAAGTATTTCAGCAAAAGATTCCAATTGGACCAGTCCATTTCTTAAGAATGTTATCCGGACATTCAATGATTCCATCACAGGGCCTCAGAACTATGAAAATGAATATGGAATGTCCATATTCTCTTCCCTTTCCTCTGCTGAACAAGCTTTGGTGGTCATACCGGTTTTGTTGATATTGATCATCAACAAAGTGTTTTCAAACAGGGTAAGTAAGACATTACACATATGAAATAACAGAAAATATTCCAATTGTATTTCAACAATAAGCCATAAAGTATTAAATGAATTATTAAAATTCTTTCAAAATCAAGTCCACTTGATCCAGTCAATTCCTCAGTTTAACCCCATGCACACTTTTCGATTCTTAATTACAGTGATCCTTTCGTTATTTATTCTCTCCACATATTCAAACTATCTTAACATTATTTTCTTCATCTTACTTAAAATATCCGTTTTATTCATACATTAATTTCTGATAGTCAAATAAATAATTTAAAATCAAGTAGAGTTCTTTTTGTTAAAAATAAGTTACTTTTCTTTTCCAGGAAAGGATAAAAGAAAAAAATGAATTTATACTCTCTTGGCCACTATTTATCAATCCTCGTACTCTTTTCATCGTAGCGTCATACGTATTTTTCAGTTTATTCTTTCCAGTAATGGTCATCACATTGGTACTGTCATCTATCAACAGAGAGATTGTTAAAGTAATTTTAAAAAAGAAATACGGCAATAAGTTCTTGAGATTTATGGATGGCACAGATGCAATTTGGGCACTCGAAGAAGATAACGCAAAAAGTGTTATAAATGTAGTCACAACCGTTGAAGTACGAAACAAAAACGGCACATTATCGAACGGTTTAATTTTAGAGAAATTGAAGAAAACTGTTAAAGAAAAGTTTTTCGATGGTTTTTGCCCATTCCCAAAAATGTTTTACAAAAGATCATTTGACTTAGGATATTTCTTCTGGGAAGAAAATTCAAAAATAAGTATCGATGATTATGTTCGAGTCATGAACTGTTCAAAGAGTTCCGAAGTAAGTGAAAATGACTTGAATATATTTGTATCGGAGAACTGCAACTCTGATATGCCTTACGATAACACAGCATCGTGGGAAATATTAGTTAGTGATAAACCGATGAAGCCAAAAGACAATGAAAAACCGAATGTTCAAATATATCCATTAATGTTTAGAATACATCATAGTTTAGGTGATGGTGTGGTGTTGATGAAGTTGCTACTTAGAACTATCGCTGATGAAGAGAGGAAAATCAAACATCAGATGAGTATAACAGATCCACCTGAAGAGTTAAAATCATCACTGAAGCAATTGTTCGAAGTTTGTGATCTGTGGAATATTAAACAAAATTTGAAAAAGACTTTTTATAGTACTTTTAAAATTCTCGCCATTCTGACAATGATACCAAGTTCTTTAATGAGCCAAGTAATGAGACCTCCAGATAATAATATTCTACATGGACCTTCACTAAGTGGAAAGAAAGTGTGTGCTTGGGTATCAGATAATATTAATGACGAAAGCTTGTTAGTCAAAATTAAAAGGATGAAGTGCAAAATTCCTGGAGCAACTTTCTCAGATTTATTTTTAACAGCTTTATCTTCAAGTTATTACAATTATTTCAAACAGGTATGTTAATTCTTTTTTGACTTAGAAAATGAAATTGATATTATGAAAATGATGCGGTTCAAGATATTGATCTTTGGAACATTAAAACTTTGGACAGTTTGTCTTTGAATGCAGTAGTAGCCTGTAATGACTACAATAAGAGTGAAGTGTCGGAGGTGGTTGGGTCACATATTGAGGATGTCACTTGGTAGACGGTTGAGAATTGTGCTCTTTTATCACCCACAAATAAAGGTGTTTTATAGCAGTTGTTTGTTCTTGATAGAACATGTAGGGTGACAATAATATTAATATTTTTAATAAGAGGCCAAATATTTTCTTTGATTATTGTTTATAATTTTATGTTTTTCAAATGTTTATAAATTTATTGTTTTGTATAATTTTTATATGGTTTGCAAATTCTGAAAATTCTCAAGATATGAGATAGAACCATGTGTTATTATCGTCGTTGCTAGGCCTCTTTAGTCGAGGATCCTATCGTCACTGCAACATCAATTTAATTAGAAAGCGAAACCGTGCTATGGAATTAATTTTTTTAAGTGAGTGAGCACCAGCAAACTCACCGGTACTGTCATTGTACTGAATCTGATGTCACACCGAAGTAAGATGGTCAGAGCACAACAACAATTTCTTTTTGATCGAATAGATATGACCAAAGTCATAGGAATCCTTATACCCCCGAATATTAGGCGGAACAAATGCCTGTGTCACTTGAGGGAACTAACACAGTTCAGTGTTCGAACCGGTGACCTTTCGCATGGAAATTCAGTGCATTACCGTGCAGCTGTGACCTTAGATCACTACAACATGTGTTGTGGTGATTAATGTAATAAGTAGAAAAAAATAATATATTATTAAGTATTCTAATATGGAATTCCACAAAGTCAAAGCCAAAATCTTTGATAAAATAAATGATAAGGCAAAATCTGTAGTCTTCAAACTCTTTTATAAACCTTTATGTTTTTTTACAAAGACATTTTGTTTGCAGTGTTCTTTACTGGGAAGGCAGATAGCACCTGAATACATGACAGCTGTTGTACCTGTGAGAGTAGAAAAATCTGATCTAAACTTAAAAGAAGAAATTTCTAACAACAATTTGAAGCTGGAGAACCGGTTTTCTGTGGCCATGCTCACGGTACCCATCAGTCCGGTGGGGGCCGAGGAAGGGAAAAGCGTCTCGCTTCTCAAGAGGCTGGTGGAGGTCAGGAAGCAGACAGCCAAGCTTCGTCACAGTGCCGATTTCTATGTAAGACTTTGTTTATGTAATATTTTCTTCAAATAGAACAAATATTTTATACGAATTCAAAATAATGATTTATCAATGTTATTTTTATCCATTATTTAACAGTCCTATCTAATATTTTTTAACAAATTTTAAACTTTTCACAAAAGTTCTTCTTGTTGCATTCTTAACATTGAACCATAACTTCTTTTATTACTATTATATATGTATATTACAAAATAAGATGTATTTTATTCAGTGCAATGGCTTAACGGGGGAGGGACAGTTGTTCCCAGGCATAGGACTTTTTCGTTCCTTTTGAAAATTGTTCATCATTACAAAAACCACCTTTGGTGATTATATAAAAAATAACCACTGATATTTTTCTTCTACTTTTCTCCTTCTCCTTAATAAAGGACTCTCACTTGCTCCTTTTTCGTTTCTTTTTTAGGACTTGTTTCTATTTTAACCTATTAAGGTATTATTTGAACAGTCTTTGTGGTAAACCAGCCCAACTATGATTTCTCTCTGTATGGGGTTCAATCCTGAGTTCCTTACATTGTTATTATATTTATTGATTGTCGATTATTAAGAATTTTTCCCAACTGCTTTTTTTCGATTAATAAAATAAAATAAACATTCATGTATTTCTAACTTAGGTAAACTACTGCTTGATGAGCATTGTGGGCCAGTTACTCCCAGAGGCCCTACTACGAGAAGTGTTAAAGAGCGAGCAAGCCACTATGGTGGTTAGCAATCTACCCGGGCCCTGTCGGGTTACCATCTGTGGGGGCTGCCCTGTACGGGACATGGCCTTTTTTGTGCCACACAGAGGCACCACAGGTAACAACTGATCTTACCAGCTCTCAAGAGCATTGTTGGGCTAGTTACTTTCCAAATAATGGCCAAGGATTAAGTGGACTAGCACGGTAAACTCCAATGGGTCTAGGATATTTCTGAAAAACTACTTTTATGCTGCCATTATTGTACGAGTATAGGATGTTTCTACGCAAGAACATTTCTACAGTTTAGGATGTTTCTGCACAAGGGCATTTCTACTACATTGGATGTTTTTGCACAAGGATATTTCTACATAAGGACATTTCTACTCCATTGGATGTCTCTGTGCAAAGACATTTCTACTTCATAAGATGTTTCTGCGCAAGAACATTTCTGCATAGGATGTTTCTGTACAAGAAAATTTCTACATAGGTACCAACGGGAATTCTAACCTAGCTGGTAGTCTGTGTTCAATGTCCTTGTTACAAAATACATCTGTAAACAAAGCAACCTAAACGACCTCTGTAATCTAGTTGATAATACACCACAAGAGAAGGAAAAAAACATTTATTACATAATATTATCTAATAACTATTTTTAAATAATAAATATAAATTTAATACATACCTACTTAACACAATTTTTTTGCTAGAAATTCAACTATTTATTGACGTCTTCTTGGTAAAAAATATGATAATGCTACATATTCGTATAATTGCATTTTATTTCTCCATTAATTTTGTTTAATCCGGATAATCGAGGTTCCACTATAATTTAAAAAATACATAACATCACACCATTTACTTGTTGTGGTAGGCATAGAGCATCAAACTTCCTTATCTAAATACACATTCTTCGCCACTTCTACATCCATACACTTTTTCATACAACTCAACAATAAAATAAATTTGAGCAACTAAATTTAAATATAGAAACAATTTTTTGAAATGTTGAAGAAGGTAGAGACGTGACAATATGGATAATTTAATTTTAAATGAATGGAACTCGGTTCCTGGTACATTTAAGTCAATGAAAAAATTAGCAACTGTTATTTTGACAATGTTTGGATAAACATATGTTTGCGAACAATTATTTTTGACAATGAATTTTATCAAATTGAATATGAAAAATTGCCTTGATAAAGATTTGACTGCATCATGTGTAGAATTAAATCTCTCCAAGTATAAACTGCAAATTAGTAAATTGGCATCCAATGACAACAAAAATCTCACTATAGTTCGGAAATTCTAGGATGAGTCCTGTGACATCTCGCAAATGTGCCCCAATACAACCTTGTAACGATGTTCAGTAATTTTAATTATTTTATCAACTTTAATATAAGCCTCAATTCTAATAAATAGCAAGTTATTTAGATAAATACATTACAAAAGGTTGTAATGGGGCAAATTTGTGAGCTGTCACAGGACTCATCCTAGAATTTCCGAACCATAGGTTGTAAATTTGAAAAACATACAGTTCCTAATTTTCTTAGTATATTTTCAATGAATCGAATTGTGTAAAAAAACATATTATGATTTTTTACTTAATTTTTGTATTATTTATCTGACACGCGAAGTTTTTTTTAAGAATTGAGCTTATTGTTTGACATACTTGAAGAAATAGGTTCACACTCTATGTCCTAGGGCAGTGCTCCGCAACCTTTTCTCACCTGCGACACACCAAAATTCTTCCTAGAATTCCGCGGCACACCAAAAGCTAAAATATATAGTATAACGCATGCGCATGAGTCTTCAGCGACGCGCATAAGGGTAATTTTTCTTTCTCTATGAATAATTTGGTGCGGCCATGGTGTGTACAAAGCACACTACGCAGTTTTCAACAGTTGGCACCAGGCGCTGGGAGACCATTGAAAAATTATTTAGTTATAATAATTATTCTATACTACATTTTGAAAAATAGACAATATTATGAAAATTAATTTGTCATTGTGTATTAAATACATAATGAAAAATTGTAAAATGTCAAATACATTGAATTTGACCGCGGCACACCTGTATCCGGCTCACGGCACACCGGTTGCGGAGCACTGTCCTAGGGCATACAAAAACAATTATCATGTAATAAAACTGTCTAGATTTAGGCATAACTCGTTATGGTGATAATTAATAAATTTCATTGGTTGATACATAATATTATAATCAAGTTCACCTGTATGACAATTATAATCAAGTTCACCTGTATGACAATTAAAATTTATTTTTAACACAAAGGTATTGGCGTGACACTTCTTACATGCAATGGAAGAGTGCACCTGGGCTTGATGGCTGACTCTGCCCTCATCAGCTGCTCCGAGGATGCTGAGAGCATTTTGCGAGGAGCTGTGGATGAGCTGCGGACATTGGATGCTTTCACCTCTAGGCGGATGTGTTCTCAACAAGATAGTAAGTGTAAATAGTTCTCTCGAAAATTGTGATTAAATCAAATTTCTATAAAAAATATAATTCTTTTCCTCGAGGTGCCATCTTCTATCAAAGGTTGGCCACCATCATGGCAATCCTTATTTTGTTCACTGCAGCCTGAAACAACTAAGTAGCAAATCATTTCCGCAAGTTCTTAACTTAAGCCAACAGATGCAGTGTTTTCTGTCTCATTTATTTTCTTTGGATTATCAGTTGCGTTATTATGTATCTTGTGCCTCTCGTGACAGGTGTATGTATAACTTTATCGGATCTTTTTCTCATTTTCAGCACTTATTTTATTGTAATTTGACTTATTTTATCTATGCTAAAATGATTATTAAAAATATGATTTTATTTAAAAATATAATTTTTTTAATGTCTCCTCAGTGGACATCACTAGATCTTGCGGAATATTTAAGCAGAGTATGAGAAGGGTCTTAAAAAAGTTTCTCTATATACACTAAAAACAAAATGACATGTTTATGTTAATAATTTTCAGGTATGGAAACACATTTATAAAGAGATGATGGCATTGCTAGATTTGTGGTAAGATTAAATTACAGACTGAAATTATGAAGAGCAAGAAAATTATGGGGACCTGGATAGATGTAATCTGGCTTTATTTTGTTATACATTATTAAAGGGAAAATTAATTTATATCAGTGTATAATTATATAAATTAAAAATAAATATAAACATGTAAGATTGTAAAATATTTAGTTTGATATATTGTATAATAAAATATATATACTAAATGCCTTGTTTTACTTTCATAAGTTCATCTGAAAATCCAGAAATTTTCTCTTAAAACAAAAGTTTCAACACATTGATGTTGGTAAAAATATTTTTTTTTGCAAATAAAAATATATGAAAGTTTTGTTTCAAAAGGAAGAGAAATAATTTGTCGAGATATTTTACTATGACAGAAAAGGCGACCTATATGACAAGACGCTTGTATACTAACACGGGGTTTTGGGTTAGATTCCCTATGGTACCCAAAAATAAAATAAAAACAAAGAGTCTCAGTCTAGCGAAAGAATTCATCTGGTAACAATACTACACGTATGCGCTAGAAATGTGCAGTGATGTTGCCGACATGTACAATGACAAATAGAGTTATGTGCCTGCTCCAGTGGTTTTAAAGAAATGAACGATTAATAGGGCCAAAGACAATACTGTCTCTTGATTACATTCTTCAACATTTGCATATAACCGAACCATACAAATGAATGTGTGAAACAGAAAAGAATTCTAATGTACATTCTGTTCCTCAAGCACAGAAATATGACAGAGCAAAAGAATTTTGCCCCAATTCTTAACATAGTCACAAATAATGAAATAAAACACATTTTTTTTATAAATATTTTTAATTAAATTTAAACACTAGTAACAACTTTGACGGTGAGTGAATCAACGAATAGTGCAACCAACAATATTATGAATACTAACATGGCAACTATAAAAATAACAGCATGTGATGATTATGTCAACAATAACGATTAACAATGTACATAAACATGTAATATAATAATATAAAATAACATGACAAAAGGAACAAATTTAAAAAATGGGTTATTCCATTTTGTACTATAGGACAAAGAACAACTAATTATCTATTTGGAGGCACGAATAGATTTCTTACAATTTTACGAGAATCTAAGTTTATAGTACTTTTTTTGGAGTGTCTTGTCCATTTACTGAATATTGAACATCATGATTTGTCTATTGGAATTGTCAAGGGGCTGTATGGTTTTCTTTGTAAATCGAATGACCAGTGATTCTGGTTTTAAAACCATTTAACATATTTTATATTACCAAATTATTGAAGAAGTCACTTCATACATTTAAAAAAAATCTTTCTGTAAAAATTATCATAGTTCTATGAAAATCGCTTCAAAAAGAAAGGTTTATTTAAAAAAATTGGGAAATGGTTATTCCAATTGATATCCAGTACCTGGCGGTAAGTAATACACATCAGGCTTAAGAAAGAGACTGTCAGCCATAATCGGCCAACCTCGGCTTTGTAGAGCGTCGTCTCTGTCATTCATACACGTGTTCCGTCGCGAGACTGTTACCGCATCGTGCGACAGAGACGACGCTCTACAAAACCGAAGTTAGCCGATTATGGCCGACAGTCTCTTTCTTAAACCCGATGTGTATTACTTACTGCCGGGTACTGTACTTTATTATCTCACAAGATTTTTTAAATAAATTTTTATAAATTCATTAACATTATGTAAAAAATAAAAATAAGGCTTTAATAAGACTTAGAAGTATGCCCTTGGTCAAATAATACAAAAATGTGAATTGAATGACCTTTACGGTTTTCAACATCTGAATAAATAAAAATGTTCATACAAATACTAAGAATAATTATAAATTTTTCTTATTAACACCTGTAATAATTTTTTTTGCTATTTGAATAAATTTCAAAGAATAAAATCATAAATGGCATCAAAAAATGTTGCATTTCTAACAATTTGGATTGGATGAAGGACAACATCTTATGCGAGCCAAACCAAGCTATTAAAAATTGAAATATACCATCAAGCAGTGAACATTCAATTGATTTTGAATAAACAGTATAATTATTGAGAGAAATTAATCTTTATCATTAATGTAAATAGTTTTTTTAACACATTGTAAGCGGCTCACGACAAGTTCAGGTGCCCGACGGTAAAAAGCGGAACAGGAGAATTCTCATGTTTACGTAGTCTGTGCTTAAATTGCGGGTCTCGACAAAAGCCGTGTTCAAAATAAATATTTTGCTAGTGATATCTCTTGCACGAAATACAAACTACATATTTAATCTGTAAAATCAGATCCTGTCGTATATTTTTTTCTCAAGAAACCATTTCATCTTTCACAAATTTGAAGTTTGATACGCTCGGCAGTCAAACTCGATATTTTTGTGTCCATTGTAACGTTCCGCTACATAAAGGTTCCTGTTATGAACGATACCACACTCTTATCAACTATTACTTAGAGTTTTTTTTAACTGATATTTACATAAGTTTTCCTATAAGTAAAACTATAATGATAATAAAATTTTCAATCAAGTTTTTTAAGGCCTTTTTTTTTGTATTTTGGTGTACAAGAAAATAATCTACGGATACTGGTAAGTACAAATAAAGAAGAAACTTTAAATCCGATAAAAACTGTCAAAGTTATGCAAATTTTAGCGAGTATCTAGAATAATTGGCGACATAGCGAAAAAAGGCGCTTCCAGCCTTGGGCGACTGTGTGACGTAACCGCTTGCAATGTGTTAAATTTAAATATTAATTATATTCACTTTTTTTTCAAAATTCCCTTATGAAGGCTTGCATGAAATTTGGGTTGGTGACCATATTTTGTATGATATAAGACCCAATCAGAGACTAGCCATATTTTCAACACTTATATTTTCGACTTTATCGAAAGCAGCTGATCTATACATGAGAAGATTGTGTAATAAAATTAAATCAGCGATGAAGTTGAAAAATAATACGAAAGAAAGTGGATATTTGATTTGAAATATTTCAATTGTATTGCAGGTATCATAATACAAGACCTTATACAACTGATATGAAGAACCGCGAAGGTCTCGAAACATTATAATTTGAGTCTAATTTTTCATAAATTACAGATCATTTTTAACAATAATAATTTTAATTGATTTGTATGAACATTAAATTGGATGTACTTTGTGTGCCTTGTATAAAAGATGGAACAAAATCACTATTTTTAAGTATAATCAATAATATCATTTTGTTTTAAATCAAAACTTTGGAAAAAATTGAGGAAGGTGAAATTTGACCATCTTTGATACCAGGCACTTGATTCAGCGTGGCAATTACATAAAGACATTTATTTAAATATTTCATGTATAAGAAAACTAATTTATAAAAATATGCTAAAACAATAAACAATGATGGAAAAATATTTGCGCTATGTTGTGATAAATCCAGGGTTTTCTAAAAAAGTTAACTGAATGCGTAGTTTTTTATTTCTTTTAGAAAACATTTTCAAGTACAAGGAAAAATGTTTAAAATGACAGATTTTTTGTTTAAATTAAATTATTAATAAGTATTATTTTGCAAGGAATTTTATAAATAAGACTTTCTTACTACGATTCTTGATGTAAAATTACTTTGTAAGGGTGTATTGTGTCAAAATTCCATTATATTTAGTACAAACCAGTAGATTTATTACTTTATGGGAATCTCTTCCAATTAATCAGAAATATGTTCAAGAGGCCTCATATATAAACATAGAACACTTTATTTTTTAAATCGAATCTGCAACTACCGGGTTGAAGCACAGGCTTTTACCGACTAGGCCATGGAGGTTGTTCACTCTAGAAAAAAAATACCTATGACACAATACTTTTATTTTAAAAACAATGGAAAATGTATTTTTAAGAATAATAATGCGTCTATACTGAGTATATTTACTCATAAATATGGTTTATTTTGCATAATATCTAAAATAAAATAAACAATTGATATGAAACTGGTCTTAGAAATTGAAAAGAAAGCCAAAAGACAACCTAATTTGCGTTAAAATATTAAGAAAACATTATAAGAAACCCTGGATTTCAATAAGTACTAGTTTCTAATTTGAAAAATATTTTTTACATCAGTCCAAAGAACGAATTGCTCTTTTTTATACAATGTTACGTGAATGCTTTCATTTACAAAACTAAACGATTTGAACATTAACAGGGTTGTTGATTTTTTTTATCATCTATGAACAATGATGATACAAAAAAAAACATAATATGTGTAATTAGCCATTCCTGGATTGAAATGATATATTATTATATTGAAATGATATATTACAATATTGTAAATCGAAATTAGTCCAGTTTTAAAAATATACATGTTTTGAATGCATTTAGAATGACAACAGTTTAAGTAAAGTGAAACTTACTTTTAACACCTGAAAAATACATATCAATTTTAAATAGATCTCCATACAAAAATTGTTTATTACGAGCAAAAAATAGATATGTACTCGGATCTATTAAATAAAAACTACTCATATATCATACCAAACTCTCAGAATGAATTAAATTCAATTTAATGTTGCATTAAACCAGACACATATCATATTGTTAATAAATATGATTTTACACTTTGTTTAAAAATGAACAATTTTAATAGTAGAATGGTGGACTTGATTTGAAAGGTGCAAGATATTTTGTTTTGATTATATTGTGTTTTCAAATCAAATTAAAAATGGGTTATAACAAATGCTTTCAAATCTTGTTATAACCAACTTTCACTGAATTATAATTGAATTGCTAATATAGAGATGTGTCAAAATGCATCGTAGAATAATCCGAGATTTTGTCTCTATGGTTCTTATAATACATGGGGGCAAGAGCTTTATATATTTGTGTATTGAATACTTGAAATGTGTAATTAATTTAAAGCAATTAATTTCATTGCACTCACCTCTCTCAAAGTAGTATCTACTTATTCATTCCATCTACAGGCATATTTGCACTACAAAAAAAATTAATAATCAGACTAACTTATTGTATATTACTGATCATATGCGCACCACCTTACATAAAGAAATCATTCGCATCATCTTGTTTTTACATAAAAAATACCAAACTTGAGAATGTTTAAATTTTTTGTTCCCTCTTATCGCGAGAGACATGGCTCATTTTGTGTTGAAAACTGCAATTGGGTTTTCTATTTAAAAAATTAAGTACGAAGTATTTTACATTCTGTCAAAGTGACTTCATACTTTGTAAATTTGACAGTATTTTACAAACAGTAAAGTACTATTGAGATTTGAACACACAGTAATAATTTTATGAAACCGTCAGCATTTTAAGTACAAATTATTACATTATATTTAGAATTTATTGTAACAAATGTTGTCAAATTCATATTGTATATGATAAAACTATATCTTTAAATATAATATTTTCATGTAATTGAGTCTGATGGTTCGATATTTCCTTAACACTGCTTATATTACGAGATTTAATGTCTTTTTTATATACCACTAATAAATTTATTATAAATAGGCTGAGATACTAACAGGATTTTATCAATTATTGCAAATTAAAAAAAAATCAATGCTACTAAATAATAGTCATTATAATTATGGATAAACTTATTTTAAGTTGAAGTTAAAATATTTTGTTAAAATTATTTTACTTGAATTTTCGGTTATAAGTGCATTTTTGTTAGGAAAAAGTAGTGATTTCAAAATATTTTTGTACAGAACAATAATATTATCATCATCTCATTGCCAGTGTTGTAAATTCATCCAAATGAATCAATTTACATAAAATATCTTAAGCATACATAAAATATCTTAGCTGTTAGCGATGAATTTACATAAATACATTTTGAAATGAGTGATCAGAATATATAAATGTGTCAGTTTAAAATTACAAAAATGTGTAAAATAATTATTGAAATTAGAAAAAGATATAAAACTTATAAATAATGTAAATAAAAATGATATGGAAGACTAATACACACCTAATAACAATAATAGCATGAAAATTCTATATACGCCACACCCTGGTCATAATACGGATGAGGGGGATATTTACACCCTGGTCAAAATAGGGGTGAGGGGGATATTAATTCGACCCATGTTATAACCGATGATCACAACTATCCTCCTCTTCATTGGCAGGCTCTCTGATGAATTTTCTCAGAACAGGAAAAACCCAGGATACATCCATAGAGCTAATAGCATTATGACCGGTGAGGGGTGAACTAAAATATATATTTAAACCAAAATATGCACATTTCCATACTTATATTAAAAATTAATTTATATATTTTACAGGGACATTTTAAATGAAAAAAAAAAAAAAAAAACAAAACCAACTTATGATTTTTTAAGAAGTATTTTCTTGTGTAAATTTTATTTAATATTTCAGAATAGTATAAATTTACTTGGGCCTTACATAAGTCTATGAGTAGGTTGATTTTGAACTTATTAGACAAATTAAATAAAAGGCTAATCTTTTTTTATTATACATTTTTTCTCCTGTAAAATGAAGGAACCTTATAAAAGGTGCTAAACTTCTACGCAGATGGTCACTGTTTTCTAGCATGTGTTGTGCTACTTTTTCAAATAGCTTAGTCATTTTATCGTCTAATTTTCAGGGATATGACTATGGTCATACCAAAGAGTGTTGACTTAATAAAATAAAATAAATTTTAATCTCTTTGACACATCGTATTATACGAATACACAAAGAAAAATGTTTTTTGGAGGGTGACCAAACACACGAGTTCTATTATATTATGAACTATAAAAAAGATTTTAAGTGTAATATTTAACCATGATTTTTATAAAAAGAAAATATATAACAAATGATGAAATTCGATTACATTAGGAAATGTAATATGCAAAATAATAACATATATAACAATTTTATAAAATATATTTTTTAACAAATTCATAAAAAATAATTGAAAATAGCTGTATTCTAAAACTAGTCCTACAAGCAAATCTACACTAAAGTCTACCGACTAACAGCCAAATATTTCATCTAAAGGCAAATATATATTGCAAATTTACATTTCACTAAAAGCTATGGAAAAATGTGTTATTAGTAGAACTTGTTTATCAAATATGTTGAATAAAACTACCTTTATTTTTTAGGGGGCTACATGCATATGTAAAAAAATATAAATGGGTTTTAGACCTCGAACTAAATTGATTTGTTAAATATTATTGAATTAAATTTGTTAAATATTATTAAATTTCAATTACGGACTTCATAAAATTATTGAAAAAATTTGTGAATACAAAACATAAAAAAACTTTTTTTATCAATTTTTGAAAATAATTATTTTGACATATGCCTTTATTGAAATTTTCACTTTTCCAACATACATTGAAGCACGTATCAAAATATGAGGGGTCTAAAATATTCAAAAGGAGAGTTGCAAAGATAGAATTATGGAATCTTACGAGTTTTATCCCCCACATTCATTCTTACTTACGCGCCATGACCGACCGTATATCTCACGATAATGTTCCATTCATAAATAATGTTTACACTAAGTGCACATAGGGTGTCGAGCACATTGTATCGCTTTATTTGTCTTTTGGGATCTAAAATGGTTAACATATGTCTATCCTTCATTTTCTACCTCAAGATATAAAAATGAGGTATTTATTGTCAGAGCAATGAGGATCTGATTTATGGCATATATATATATACTTTAAATTAATTCAAAATTATTTATGTTAAAAAATATCAAAGGATATTTTGTTGAGTCTCATGTTTGAATTCTCCGGAAAGTAATTTCGTATTTTATTTCTCAAATGTAACTTTATTTTATAATGCATGCACATTTCGTTCCACTAATATGCCATCTTTCAGGCAACTTTTAAATTCAATCCTCTCGGAATTGCGCATCTTTCTGGGCAAGAAAGTGCTCTAGGTGAATTTTGCAGGAAATTTTCCAAGGAAGTGAAATTTTCCCCTTAAGGGAATTCTGTCAAGACCAAAATAAGTGATAATTGAAAGTTGTTAGTTCCGGTGAATACGGCGGGTAAGGTAGAACATCTCAGTTCAGCTGTACCAATTTTTGTCGAGTCTGCAAAAAGACTGCTGTCTGGCGTTGTCCTGGTGAAAGATAACGCCCTTTCTATTGGCTAATTCTGGGCTCTACGAGTCGGTTGCTTCCTTCAATTGGTCCATTTGCGAGCAGTATTTCTCAGAATTGATTTGCCCAGTTGTGTGGGAGCAGCTTGTAGTAAGACAATTCCTTTCCAATCCCATTAGATATATACCATGACCTTTTTCAGATGAAGACCAGCCTTCAGGGTGGTAAAAGATGGTTCACTTTGTTTGTCCTACAATTCTTAGCAAGAGTTATATAAGAGATTTTTATTTAACTTTAATTAAGAGATGAAAAAGAATAAATTTAACACCATTGGGGTATATCTCACTAAATGGTGTTTTTAATATGGGTGTAAAACTATAAAACATAAAAACAGTTATTTCAACTTAATAAAATCAACAAAACAAAATGTATACAACAAACAGGGTGAACAATACGATTAACTAAATCTACAATAGATTCGCTACAAAAAACAGATATTTTTATATAATAAAACTAATCAGTCTAGTTATTATGCACAAATGAAATATATCATAATTATTACACATGAATGAATTAATATAAAAGTTAAAAAAGATGGATATAAAAACTGAGAACTGACACATTCATTAAATATAATTTATGAAAAATTATTTTCGCTGAATTAGTTGAACAAAGATTTGTGCAAATAATTAATGTGACAGAGTGTATATAAAAATTAATTAAGATTTGACATTCATATATGTGAGAGAAAATCATGTGTATTTTACATGTTTATATTAGTGTCCTATATTCATTTGGATACAATGTATTACCCCTTTGCACTCGGAGATTTTTTATAGATATTACCAGTCACTCAAAATAATATTAATAATGTCGCTGAACTTTTATTGAAATATATAAAAAATATATCTGCAAAGAGAAACAAAAAAATTATGATCATAAATAAAAGTATAAAAACATAGACGACACATCACCATCTGCTACGGAAGTTTGTGCCAAACTGACTAGTGTGCCGACTGTGAGTTTTGAGATAAAATCAAAGTGCGCCGCTCTGGTACCCTCGGGTGTAAAGGGTTAATATATTATAAATCATTGAAAAAATATGTTTCCTGTGTGCCACTCAAATAACACTCAATTTAATAAAGTTCAGTTTATATAAACTTTAGGCTGATTGAATTTGTTATTATTTGAAAGGATTATATTTTCATGTACAGCAATTGACAAAACTGATCAAATAGTGTACATTTTTTTCCTCAGAAGGCAATCTTAGATAAAAAAAGAAATTATCTCAGAGGCCTAGTTATTAAGATGTTTTTCTTCCACCTAGGGATTTTGGGTTCAATTTTTGAAGGTACTCAAAAAGAGGTTCCCCCATCTGGTTCATCACTCCAGACCTTTAAACATCTTTTTCGTCCATTGGAAGAAATTCAATTCAATATTGTAACCAAGTGCAGTAAAACTGAGATAATAAAAAGTAAGCTGTAAAATGAATCGGATATGGTCACGTAATTCTTTTTAATAAAATCAATTGGTTTCAGGGATATATCGTGTAAGACTTTGGTCATAACTAACCTTTTTGGGACTTCATTAATTTTTATTTATGTTTATTTTCAACATTTCAAAATTTTAAGTAGTAATCAATAGTAAATTTATTTGTTACTTTTTAATACATATTTTTCTGCCCAATAGTTGATTAATATTGTATTAAAATTATATATTTCATAGAGTATTTATTATGTGCACTCAATGTTTTTTTTCATAAATAAAATTTAATAGACATATTGAATATTTGAATGAAGTGATTTAAAATATTAAGAAAATTCTCCAAATTAGACAACATAAAAAAAAAACAATTATAATACAATCATACTGAAAATTCTTTAAAATAATAAAAAAAGTGTAATTGATAGTTCATATTAATTTTTTCCTGAAAGAAGAATATTACTATGATACCATAAGTTGTAAAACAATTCAAAAATGTTAAAATTATAATTTGTAACAAAAATTGAGATCACAAACCAAATGAGGTTGTTTGCTAAATTCAACTGTGAAAAAAAATAGTATTTAAAATCAATGATTAATGTATCAATTTTTAATTAATTTATTCACTATAAAATAATGTAGTGATACTCGTAAATTTTTTTTTAATAAAAAAAATTGAAACTTAATTTTTAGTTCCAACTTAAGCAGAGTTATCAATATAATCTTGAAAGTATAAAGATCAACAGTCTCCACATTAAATTTGTCATTGTTGAGTTATAAACGTTCTAACATTTTTTTCCACAATACCATTGATAGAATATTTTCAGTGTTATAAGTAATTTGCTAAATATAGCATATTTAAGCCTAAGAGTAGCTGTAGAGTAGTGATGCTACATTTTGTTTAGACTACTTGAGTAGCATGTTGGTTAAGATTTGAAAATAGCTGTAACAGTCCTACTTTTTCAAAGTAGCTTTAATAACACTGAATATTTTATATAATTATTTTTAATTATCAAGTGCACATTTATAATTTATTTGATTTTATATTGAAAAAAAAAGTATTTAATGATTATAAAAAATATAAAAGATTAAAGAAAATTCATATCAAAAAGTATTAAAGATTATTATGACATTGCACAAAAAAATCAATGTACACAGAATTATTCAAATAGAAATAAGAGTAAATTTCACAAATGAAAAATTATTTTTCAAATGATATTCTACAATACAATAACTTGTATTAAAACAATAGTTTACAAATCCGTCATTGATATGTATGTATGTATACATATAATTTATTTATAAATTCTGAATTTATTTGAAAAAAATAAATATAAAATGATCTTTACAAAAAAAATACTCAAAAATGATCTCATATTTACAAACAATGAATAATAATCTATTGAATTATAAATCAAGCAAATTAAAAGTTTTCAAATGCCATTTACAATCTTTACAACTTCGAAGAAATATTTTTGTATTGCTTTCTTTTAATAACAAATCCACTGTGCATATACCAACATTAAGTTATAATGTATTGTTTTGGTTATTTAATTTTATCACATGGATAAATATTTATTTTTATATTACATTTAACTCAGATTTATAGTACAATAAATGTATTTTGTTTTCATTTGTAAAACTAATAATTTGGATTCCTCTGTGAGACAACATTGATTATCTCGTAATATCACGGAATAAGCTAGCGATAATTATTGGTGTGTCAAGAAGGACGTAGCATGATGCTGGCGGCACATGACTGAGTTTCGGGTAAGGCGAACCTACAGTGATTTGGTAATATTGTGGAATAGTCTCTTGCCCCACCAGGCCTCCAGGTCGAATGGTGTAAAGTCATCGAGGGCGGGACTCGGTGCAGCATCTTTGTAATACAAATTGCTTGGCGGGACTGTAATGGAGAAAACTGAAAAATTCAAAGACAACCATATAATATACACTTCATAAAAGATTAATAAAAAAACTACTTGACAATGAAAAAAACAAATAATAAAATTAGTATGTTACTCATAGATATACAATGATTGTAATATGCCTAGGAATTATAAGAATTCCATGGAAAACACATGTGGGTTTTAGTGAGACTATTGCATTTGATATAATATTGTGGCTAATATATAGAAAAGTAATAAATCATATACTGGTATTGCCTATTTGAAATTATTCTGCATTATGTCCACATCTAATTTTTGAGTTCAGATGTGCCAACAGTTGCTTTAGATGTAATACACTACCAATTATATGAAATACAAACTCAAAGTTATACGTATTCGACAGAGAAGAAAAACTGAATTTTGAAACATATTAAGTTTAATAAGCGTGAATCTTTAACACAGAATATCTCAATGGCGAGTTTTATGGGCATGGTGTGGTAAAATTCCAAACAATAAAAGAGTGGTAAAAATTAATCGATAAAATTGCATCTAACATAGTTTTGAAGAAAATACTTCTAAAGATAAATTAATCAGTACATAAATGTTTTACTGCAGAGAATATTTTTTTAATTTTAAAACTAAAAAAATTATTTTTGAGGATTAACAAAAAAAGAGTGCTCGACCTCTAGACCAGTGTTTCCCAAATCTGAGAAAATTACTCAAAATCGGGTAAAAGTGGTATTTCTTTGGGTAATTTGTTGAAATAACAAAGATCATTAAATTATATTGCTTTTTATAATATAATAACGAACTGATGAAGTTGGAACGAACACATCACTGACGCGACACAAAACTAGGACCTTAAAGAAAGGGATAGCCGATAAAAGGATGCCGGTAACAGTAAGCTTTAAAGTGGCTTAGCTGATTGCGAAATCAAAGATTTTGTGAAAAGTTCGCCTGTAAATAAGATGGGAGCAGTGGCATTTTTCTCATTATTGTGTGATGTATGATGATTTATTCATGGTAACCTTATACAGAAACATTAAATAGAATATAATCTATAATATAACACTCCATCATTTTGAAATGTGCTGTGCTACTCCCCTTGAATGACACAGGCATTTTTTTCACCTAGTGTTTGGGAGTATAAGTATACCTATGACTTCAGTCATATCTATTCTTTAAA
This sequence comes from Odontocerum albicorne, assembly GCA_949825065.1. NCBI lineage: Eukaryota > Metazoa > Arthropoda > Insecta > Trichoptera > Odontoceridae > Odontocerum > Odontocerum albicorne. The sequence continues at coordinate 14,141,492 of OX463845.1, forward strand.
AAAAAATAAGAAAAAAGAGACATTTTTGAAAAAAGAGACATTATTAGGTGCTTACAGAACTACTAATATATATATACGAGTATCTCAATTTAGATACATTATATGGTATTAAGCATCTAACAATTTTGCGATTATCTTGAGCAGTCAAGTATATGATTTGTGGAATGCAGATAAAAAGATGTGATATGAAAAAAAAATATTCAGAAGGAATAATAAAACATCAATTCATATAAAAACTAAGAAAGGCTACATGATTTTTGACAAATGGATCATCAAGGAATCCTATGACTATGTTTGACTTTAAGTAAATAAAATTAAGTATTTACTCCATTGGAAGTTTTAAAAATATGAATTAATAAAATACAGTGATTCATTTATACAGTCACCATTTATTTATACAAATTCACTTTAACGCGGTTTATTATGTTTGAAATTTTAAATGTACATATACCAGGTCTCTAAATATGAAACCGGAATTTGCTCATCGATGGCTCTAGTTGTAAATGTAGTGACCATCAAACCGCGTCATTGGCGCCTTTTTCTTGTGTTTACATTTGTCAAAGACTTTTAACTCACAACAATACAAGTTTAATATAACTACATATGTTTTCATAGCGTTGAACATGTCTGTTTTTGTGTCTAAAAACTATGATTTGCGGACAGCATTGACTTTCTGTTACCATTTGAAGAAAACTGCTGCAGAATCGCATCGAATGCTTGTCGAAGCTTACGGTGAGCATACTCTTGGTAAATCACAGTGCTTTGAGTGGTTTAAAAAATTCAAAAGTGGTGATTTTGACGTGAGAAACGAAGAACGTGGAAGACCACCGAGAAAGTTTGAAGACGCCGAATTGCAAGCATTGTTGGATGAGGATGACGCTCAAACGCAACAACAACTCGCGGATCAATTAAATGTGACACGAGAAGCTGTCTCCATACGTTTGAAAGCCATGGGAAAGATCCAGAAGGTGGAAAAATGGGTTCCACATGAACTGAATGAAAGACAGCAGGAAAACCGAAAAACCACTTGCGAAATGCTGCTCGCCATGTACAAAGGAAAATCATTTCTCCATCGAATTGTGACTGGCGATGAAAAATGGATATATTTCGAGAATCCTAAGCATAAAAGATCATGGGTAACTCCAAGCAAACCAGCGACATCGACTGCAAGGCCAAATCGCTATGGACGGAAAACAGTGCTCTGTGTTTGGTGGGATCACAAGGGTGTTATCTATTATGAGCTGCTAAAACCTCGAAAAACCGTTAATACTGAACGCTACCGACAACAAATGATGGATTTGAACAAGCATTGCGTGAAAAACGACCAGAATATCAAAAGAGGCAACACAAAGTGATTTTGCTTCATGATAATGCACCATCGCATACAGAAAAACCGGTCAAGGAAACGATTGAGGCGTTTACTCACTAGGCTTGGCTCCATCCGATCACTACTTATTTGACACGCACTTGCTGAGCAGCGCATCACTTCTTATGAAAATGGCTCGATGATTGGTTTGCCTCAAAAGAGCAACAGTTTTTATGGTGTGGCAGCCACAAATTGCCAGAGAGATGGGTAGCTAGCAATGGGCAATACTTGGAATAAAATATTTTTTACCATTTTTATACAATAAATGTGTATTTACTATAAAAAAATTCCGGTTTCATATTTACAGACCTGATATAACATACATACATACCATCACACCATTTCTCTGTTGAGGTTGGCAGAGTATAGAGCGCCATACTCTCATATCCTTAGCCTCTTCTACATCCATACACCTCATAAAAGTTCTACGATTTCTCTGATTTTCAACATTTCCTTCTTTTAGAATATCATTCACTTGATCCAACCATACTTTCCTTTATCTTTCTCTCACACGCCTTCCACTCACCTTTGTACTATACATCTGTTTTCTTAGTCTTTAATCATTCATTCCATATGCCCAAACCATCTTATCGTATTCTTCTTCATCTTACTTAACACATCATACCTAGTAAATGGAACGATGCAGTATATTATGAATACTAATTATAATTCCACACTACTTACCATGCTCTTCATCCGAAGGTGTTGTGGGCTCGCTATCACATTCTGCTACCTGATTCCAAGCTGAAAAATTATAATATTTATTAGATATCATTTGCTAAAATCATAGTTGGTTTTAAAATCACCTATTTTAACATGCTTTTTATCAGTTATTGTCTTATTATGTTCAAGTTTGGCTCTCTGTGTCTACAAGTGGCACTTAGACCTGATTGTGGTCTGATCTCCAAATGCGTGGGAATCTTTAGATTTCATAAGCTTTGTTGTATCTTACACCGTTATTGACTGACAGAAAAATAACTTTTTTTCTAGCTCTTGAAGCGCACTAACGTAACCATTGGTAAGATCGTTACGTTGGTGCGAAGAAAAAGAATTGGAATTTAGCTATCTTTGGATAGATATATCATACGGTGCGGAAATGCACAAACGAAAAATATATTAATAATATTTTTGATTATGAATAAGATTCCATCAGTTCAATTTTGGTTAACTGTCATGCTTTTTGGTAAGAAAAATTTAAAAAGGTTACAAAAAATAAGATTTTCCAAAAATAGTATATTTAAAAAAAATCTGTTTTTAAGTAATCTCAAATAAAGAAAAACACTAAAAATATACTAAAATAAACAAGGGGCCGGGGTTTTGTGCCTTGTAATGATATTGAGTTGAAAATGTTATGTCAGACTGATAATAAATCGTAACAAATATTTGCCTATCAATAATATGTCAACACTGATTTCCAAACTTTTTTTACATCTCATTTATTCAACAAGTTTTAAATACTATAATGACTAGTACATTAATAAATCATTATTTTTTTTGCATGAAAATATATAGAATATAATTATATATTTTGATATTCAAATTGACTGAAAATTTTCAAAAAATGTAAGAATCACACAGGATGCAATAAGATATTTTTATGTGATAAAACCTCAAAAAAAAAGAAGATAGAAACAACTGCTACTCGTATGACAACATTTTTCAGCTTGCAGACACAAAATAAAAAAATTACAATAAATTATATCAAACAATAAATCACGTTTTTGGCACATACATACCAACACGCCATTTCCCTGTGGGGGTAGGCAGAGTGACATAGTTGCATATTTCGACACACATCATAGGTCTCTTCGACATCCATACAATTTCTCTTGACTTTCTACGTTTCCTTCTTTCTGAATATCATTGACTAGTTCCAGCCATACTTTCCTTGGTCTTCCTTTCATACGCTTCTCACTCACATTTGAACTTTATATTTGCTGCTGTTAGTATTTTGTCATTCATTCGTTCTACATCCCCAAACCTTCTCAATATACTCCTCTTCGTCTTATTTAATACATCAGCCTTCAGCTTACATTCATCCCCTTATCCTTTAAAGTTCTTTATTTGTTTTAAATGGCTATTCACCCAAATGTTTTTAGTCAGCGAGTTGAATATGTTCATTAAGAATACAGAATATGTTCCGGTAGCACAAACATGGTTAACTCTCATAATACCATGTATCAAATAAGAATATTAATTTTGATAACAATATAAAATCATACTTTTGTCAGTACATAAGAATAGGTGTTTTTGACATAGTTACGGTTTAATATTTACATTTTAATTATTCATGTCAAAGTGACGGTTAATTGAAATAAATAGGAATGAATCCAATAGAAAGAGAAAAATGCGTTGAATATATGGGTAACTATCGGGGGCAACACCATGAGAGACAAATGGCAAAGGTAATCATTGAGTGTCGCGCTGAATATACTCAACAAATGCAAAATTTTCGACGAGTGTGACAACAGCAAGATACTGAAGAGGAAGCCGTCAATTTACATCACTTTATTTTTCACGTGTTACAGCTATATTTTAAACAGTTATTAAGTATCATTACAGATAGATGATAAAATCTGAAAATACAATCAATCCGGAACACACAGGACTAGAATTCGGGACACCAGAATACTTTGCTAGTATAATTCCATTACTTTAGAATCCCTGAAGCCTTGAATCTGACTATTAAAGTTTGGGTAGCTCAAATATATATCTCTTTAGAGAGTGAAAGGGAACTAAAATACCATTATAATCACAATCCTGTTGAGGCTTCAATTGAAGAGATTGTTCAAATTATAATAACTAAACTGAATATAGTTTGGGCGTCATTGATACAAAAGAGAATAAATGCCGAAGCATGAATTGGTGCTAATATAAGGCCAAGGTGGTGAAAAAACAATGGACAATTTACAGTTAATGCTTTTAAATGTTTATTTCAATTCAATGGATCTTGATCATAAAATCTGCAAATATGTTATTTCAATTTACTGTAAATAAGACATAGCTACAATATACTTTTGCTTAACCCTTTTACTCTCGCACGCCGAAATATTGGCACGGAAAAAGCATTTATTTAAGGCTCATTTACCTGAACCCAATGGGGCAGATAAAGTAAATAAATCAAATATGGAACCATCATCCCTTTTTGTGTATAACAACTATTAGAAATGGGCAGATTTCTTTATGAAAATAACACAATAGTATGTACACTTTACAAAAAAATATTTTTGACATTTGAAAATAAATTTATCATTTTAAAGTTAATTACAATAATACGATTCTGGATAGGATTTTTTTCAACATTAAATGGGATCTTCATACGAACAGTAACAACATGCAAAGTTATGCGAGTAAGTGAAATGTAATTAATATGTATGATTTTGCAATAAACAATTTATGTAGGAAAAATAGAAAACGCACCATAAAATTGAATGAATAGTACATTTTCTAATGATAAAATATTTTTAATAAACAAAATAATACCATCACGTCATGCCCCTTTCGGGGTAAGCAGAGGACAGATCACTACACCTTTCTATCCCTGCAGACTCTTGCTTCGCCCATAAACAAATATCTCATACACTTTTTCCTGTTTCTTATACTTACCTTTGCCTCAGTTAAAAATTTTCCAACTATCACTTTCTAATAATTCCTCATTTGCCATTAATTTCAAATATATTCGTTTCATAAGTCTTCCACAACTCATTCTTTTCATGCAAAATCATCTTAAGATTCCTTTTTTAATTCTACTTATAATATCCGTTTCTAACAAACATTTATCCTTTATCTAATAATTTCTTACTCTATCCAACATCCCAATAGCATATCAAACACATTTATTCTACTCTCATTAGTCTCTTTGCCCAGGCCTCGCTTACATACATGAAGGATGGAACTATAACACCACTGTACACAATCACTGAAGATTTTGTGATTGATTTATTGGCAAAAACAGTACGCCATTGATCTTGTTATTGCAGCAACAAATCTTTCAATATTTTTCTTAATCTTATAATTCTTCGAAAGCTTGCTCCTCAAAGAAAAATTCTTCAACTAATACATAAGGTGTATATAAAATGTAGAACGAGTTCAAGTATTCTTTATATAGCATAGTTGAACTGAAAAATGATTTTATTAACTAAAACTGTAAATTGAATGAATTGTTTTATATGTAAATAAAATAGGAAAGTAAGATTGAGGGGCAAATCAGAGTTGATTGTGGCGGTAAGATAATTTTTAGAGGTACATAATTTTTTACTCAAAATGAAATCAGTGAAGAAATTGTAGAATTATTTCAAGAAATTATCGATATGGGATCCCTGAACATATTACCTAATACAGCGATCGCACTTCCGATGTTTTGATCATACTTTGTAAGCATATCAGAAGGAGAAATATATTTCAGTGTAATGAAAAGGATTAAAAACTTTCTACGGTCAACAATAGTGACATGGACTGGCGATGCTAAACATTAATTTCCAGAGAGCAAGTACTTTAGATTATTTCAAAATAATAACTAAATATTTTATTAAATATTTTTTGTTACTAAAAAAATATTAGATACCACGAATAAAAACTAGCATATTTTCTTTCAGTTTTTAATTTGAGGGGGGGGAGGGATTAAAAAATATTGGTTGCAATAAGTCTTACATTTTCTCTGAAAGGTCCTGAATGTTACTAAATAATATTGCTATTTTTGTATCATTTCACTAAGGCTACGCACAAATCTGAAACCAATTGGCAGCAATAAATTTGCAAAATATTTAAGTACTATGAGTTGAACGTGGCAGTGTTAGATTACGACACAAATTTTGCAAGCATTTTTATTGTAAGCTTGTGAAAATTCTTCTTGTGTGTGGCAGAGATCACACACAGGCTATAACCAATTAGAGAAGGAATGCTGCTGAGGTGGCAGAAAACCCTGCAGGCAGCCAAGACTCATCCTGGGATGTAGGGCTGTTGATGATGATATTATATCATGAGAAAAAGTAAATGGAATAGTATGCAGAGATATAGGTATACTTTGGCCCAGTTCCAATATTTTTATATTACAAACTCGTGACCATAGACCATGTGGTTTACAACATGTGAACTGTGCACTTTTCAAAAATAAACACAATAACAAGCATTATTTATTACACAACACTAAAAAGAGGTGATCTTGTTATACAGAAAGACACAAGAATTGAGATATTTTGCAGAACTGTGTTGGCAAATCCATTAAAACTCAAAACAGGTACTTAACATGTGTGTTTTGTGCGTATAAATATGAATGATGGCACTTGACCAATACTTAGAATATGAAATACACGGCTGTAGATTAAATTTGAAACTGGACTCAAATATAGGTCAATACACTCAGAAAAAAGCTGCTTAGAATGAGGATATAAGAATACGAACATAGAAATTTCTAACTGACATTTCCTAACTAGTAACTGATCCAAGAATATCAAGTAAAAATATTAACACTTGGTTATTTTTTGTGATAAGATTATTATTTTTTTTTTTGTAAAGTGATTAGTGGACAAGTTGATGAAGAACTGTATTAGAATTTCAAGTTGTCGTAAAAGTAAAAAAAGTGTGTCTAAAGAATGAAAAAAAACCAGTGGGCTCATGGAGCGAGGAGAATACAACCTATATTTTGTAGGTGATCTGTAAGAGCCAGATAAGACACCAGGGTGAGCTATCTCAGGTCTCAGAGCCGTGGGGTTAATCCCCCAATGCTTATTATAACAACCATAGATCATCTCGGAGTTTGTTTGGCTATTGATTCAAAAGACGTGAAGTGCCAAATTGTGAATTGACATGAATGAAGGTGTTTTATGGCATCCCTGTGTTCCTAATATAGCATACAAAGTACATTGCAGTTTCGTTGTATAAAGTACAATCTTTCTCAACTAACAAGAAATATTTTCCATCTATTCGGTTGTTCATCATTAAAAAAAATAATTATTTCCACCCTTGAAATTAACTAAATAAATAGGAAAGCAAATCCATCAAAACTGAATATAAATTAAAATTTTATATTAATATAAAACTAATATCAGAGTTGAAATAAAAGCAAAGTTTAAAAAGTTCTGACACTATTTACACTCAAGTGGCAAGATAATGGCAATATTTTGACACAAAATCAGACTTCATTCCAGTTTTATGACATCTGATATGCTTATCACTATCAACTTGTCACAATTAATGACATAATCCAAAAAAATAAAGCCATGTTTCCCTATCAGCTTAATCTACTACAGTAAACAATATAGTTAGATAAGAAAATAACATACTCGAGTTTAAGTCTGTGGGAATATCATATAGCAAAAAAAGATATTTAGTGTTAGCTCTGAGAAACTGGAACCGGCAAATCAATTCTGTTATCTAGGAAGTGTGTTTCCATGTGATGGGCGAGTTGAAAGGAACATTGAAAAAAGGGTAGCAAGAGGGAACAATAAAACGGAGCACTTAATGTAATAAGCACTTAATAATAATACAACCGTGCTATATCAAAAGTAGCAAAAATGAGAATACATAAGTGTGTTAGTGTCGACATTGACATATGGAAGTGAAGTCTGGATTTGACAAAAGGATAAAAGTAAAATTAATACTATGGAGATGCATGCATTAAGGAAAACTTGTCGAGTGTCAATGTATGAAAGAAGGCGGAATAAATACACCAGAAATTGTATGGACAAAATTAACATTTTAAGAAAGATGAAGAAAGGAGTTTAATATGGTTTGGACATGCTTCCATGGGCTAGTTGGTAAAATCCATGTCTTTTGACTCGGAGGTTGTGAGTTTTATTCCCGCTGGAACCAGATTTCAAAAAAGTTTTTGTCTGGCATTCACTTAAGCCCTCATGAACATTTTTTTGGTTGATTGAAAGAAATTGTCACATGACAATAATCCCACAAGGTTGTACTGTATACAAAAAAAGTGTTATACACAATTCACTTGGGCGCTGCTATAGCTACCAGACGTGATTTGTTTAATAATTGTAGTGCTAAAACAAAAAGTGCCTGAGCACAATTTTTCCTTTCCACCCCTCATTGATCAATCAACCCACAATATGGTGCCAAGTGATAAATTCATAAATAACTAATGTGTTAACAAGTTAAGTGTAAAAGTTTAGTCTGCCAATTTTATAGATACAAACTTCATTAGAGTTGGCATTTTTTTCCTCCACTTTCTTTCCTATTGATAGTGCATTGATTCTATAATCTAAATTATCCAACAGACGACATGTGTTAAGGATTTATCATAAAACGATGCTAGTTAATATTACTCAAAATTACGACTTTCTGGATAAGAACATCGATTCACAAGTTTTTTTAAAACGTTATTATTTTATGGACAGTTCTTTTGCATAATATACTTCCGACCCTACGACCGTTTTTAAAGCATAAAGCACTATTAGCAATAAATGTTTGTTGTAAAAATATACATCCATTAAGCTTAGGGCAGTAGTGTAGAATCTTTATCAGACAGATGATGACATGTGTTAAGGATGTATCACAGAATTATGCTAGTTAATATTATGACTTTCTGGATAAGAACACGGATTCACGGAATGTTTTTTTCAACATTTTTATTATTTTATGAACAGTTAGTTCCTTTCTTTAATAATTAATACCCTGCGACCCTTTTTAAAGCAAAAGTACTGTAAGCAATAAATGTTTGTTATAAAACATATACTATTAAGCTTAAGGCAGTAGTGTAGAATCTTTGATCACATTTTATGAATAAAATAATTATTCTGTAATTTAACATAAAATATTTCATTCTAAAAGTACTGGAGTGTGGTTTAGGTCCAAAAAAAACGCACACTCTGGCACCACTACATGCTTGGCTGATAACCTATATAAATCAGAATTGCATCACAAGCATGCATTATGGAAGAAAGAATTTGTATTAAATACAGACCAAGTTAATTGAACACTTTTTGAAAAACAATTAGAATATGAAAGATTAGAACAAGTGCTAATGCCAACCTTGATGTATGGAAACAAAGCCTAGGGAGAGAAAAACAGAGTCAAGGGATAGTTGGAGAAATTTCAACGAGGGGGAAAGTAAGTATGATGTACAGAAGAATGTATGATGAGATGTATAGATGTGTGCATGAATAGAAAGGTGTCGAGATCTGTCCATTGTCTTTCTCAAAAAGGACATGGTGTGATATTATGCATGCAATTAGATTTAAGTTTACTGAACCAAAGCAAGAATATCAATTCATTTGATGGAAATGTATTTCTGTACCCTCGAGGATAAACCACGGAAGTCACTGTATGATGCAACGTCGTTTATACTCTGGGGTAAAATGTGACTCCCGTGGTTTATCCTCTAGGGTACAGATTTGGATTGACTACGATAAATATATTTAGTTGTTATATAATTACTATAAAGAAATAATAAACGAAACAATGTGAATAACGCGTTTAAAATAAATCAATTTATATAATAACGCGACTTGAACAACAGACTAGCAATATTATTGTTTTTTTTTATTTATCAACTATAATTCTTTTTCTAACCTACAAAAATGTCAACACGCGAGTTATAACAGTATGTACCCAATTAAGTCACTTTATTTTTTTATGGTTTCATAGATAAACACAGATATTAATTTAAATTTTAGGTTTTAGGTTATGAAAAATAGAAAAAAACGAACTTACTTTCATTAATGTATCTGATAATTTCTTCGTGCTGTGGGGTAATGGAATCTTGGTGTATTCTCTGATGCATTGATTTCTTTCCATTGCAATGGAATACTGGCTTGGATATTCTTAAAAAAAAAACACATTTTATATAAGCATATTCAATTATGTGAGCTTAAAAAAATTATGCATTTCAAAATTATTATTTAAAAAAATAAATAGAAACTTAAAAAATGTCACCCTTCAATTCTAAATAATTAATTTTTATATCGAAATGAAAGTTATTTAAGGGAAAAGTTCTACACGATTTATTAGGATAAAGTAATGTCTGAGCATATTGACGCAATATTATTACGATATTTATTTACAAGATTTTTATAAATTAATGTTTACTTACGTTTCTATATCGTTATTATTAGATTCCGATGGTTTTCTAGTAAGATCTCTAAGGGTTTCCAATCTTTCTAGGTTCTGAGAAATGCCTGCAAAATTAAACACATTTAACATAAAGTTTAAAGGGAATAAAATATAATTTACTTAATTTGATTTGAATCTAACCTCTCCTTGTTTTAGCAACAATTTTACTTGGTCCTTTGGAAACTGTATACATTTTTATAAATTTACGCCGGAATCAAAATTGTGTAAGAAGGGCGCATGGACAAAAGGGCATCAATTAACGTTGTTGCCAGATTTGAAAATGGGAAATCTCACGTGTTTCTGTGATACCAGTCACGGGAGAACATTTTGCGTAAAAATGAAGAATTGATTGAAATATTTTATTTTCGTCAAATAAATAAAAACTTAACTTACAAATTTAATCTAACCCTTGTGTTTTTTTATGTGAAACTCCTTAAGATCTGATACTGATTCAAATAATATATAAATACAATCACGCTAAATCTCACGAATTCGTGGAAGCTCACGCATTTGTGGAAGCCTAAATGTTACAGACATCAACAGCAAGATGGAGGAGAGGCTATTGAGATGGTATGGGCACGTTGGACGCAGAGCACCCGATCACATTGTGAACCAGGCAATCTCCTTGGATCTTCCTCGAATAACAACCAGAGGAAGACCAAAGAATTCATGGGTGGTGCAAAAAGATAACCTGATGCAGAGGCATGGCCTGGGGGACGTAGTCCGGGACAGAAGAGCATAGAACCTGAGGACGAGGAGAGCTGACCTCAACAGTCTTCGCAGATAGTGAGTTGGGATGGAGCCAGGGAGAAGAAGATCACGCTAAATCTCTTTTGGGGTGGTCAGAGGTAAGATATTTCCAAACTTTCCTATCTATACAAACAGGCATTGTCTCATCTACACTCATATATCTCGCCATGCATGTTCTTCTGTTTTTCATTCATTTTACATATAATTCAGTCAAAATCTTGCCAACTGTGTTATTTTATCCTCATATACCATTCATTCTAGACATTCAGTATATTTGTTTTGCAAGTCGAATGTTGAATCTATCTCAACATTCCTGTCTTAGTTCTCAACATATTTTCAATACTTGCTTGGAACCAAGGAACGTAGAAATGCATTTAAAGGCTACTGTGTGCTCTATTTTGTATTAAGTTTTTATTAAATTGTCGACATTACTGGAAAAAATATTTTATAATTTAGGTGGTTTCAGAGGGCAAAGTTATAATAAGATAACCTAAAACGAAAGTAATAATTTTAAAGTCTTAGAATCTATTGTCCATTTTTTTTTCTTCGATCTAATATAATTCTTCCACAGTGTTCCATATTCTCAAATATTGCAGACCAGTAGAATTGGAAAATGTACAAAGTTTTTGTTCTTCAGCCGTAATTTGAAAAAAACCGTGCTCGCCAGGAAAATAATATTCTTAAATACTTTTTTCTACGTATAGTAACAGCATCGTGCTCTTACCTTTCGACTTGCTTTGTTATATTAATAGTTTCTCAAAATAGTTCGATTGAAAGCGTGTAATTTTTTAATAGACACGAATAAAATACATAAATTAAGGCGGTGTAGAAAAGTAAAGTATTGTAGTAATGTGATAAACCCTCGTATCTTTGAAGATTCACGGGGTAATCTGATAATAGGATAATTTGGAATTTATAGAAGGTGCTCATTTATCACATTTGGCGTGAGAAAAATACGTTTTTGAAAAATTTTGCTCGACAGGGATTCTTTTACAACCTGATGAATTTCAAACAAATAACCTTTAATTTACGAGTGTAAAGATTCACTGATTTTATAGAAGTGTTTGTCGAGTGCGCCCGAGAAAAAGACTTCTAGACCGTTGGTGTGTACTTTTCAACAAACGGTCATAACTTTCCCATTGCGTTTATGGTGTTTAATTAATAACAGTGGTTCCTTTTGTTTATTATCTCTTAGAGGTACCACCCGGAACAACACTCTTAGATATGATATGCGCAAAGACGTCGTTAAGTCATAAAATCTAAAAAAAAATCCATTGATGATATAATGTTTCGAATCCTGTCACGGAACAACGTAGTGGCAGCGAGCTTGTCAGTGAGTAAAAGTCCACTTTCGAGTCACCAAATTTGACCTATACATATTGAAAAAATATTTTTTTTTTAATAAGTTTTAATCCCACAACGAAAAAATATTAATTTTTTTAATAAGATTTTTTAAACATTTTACAGAAAATAGGGTAAAATATTTTAAATTGCAGCATTTAAAACACGTGACGTCCCAAAGTCATCTGTTGACAAAAATACCGGTCTTTATTCGAGATTCAAACCATAATTTTCAGTTCTTGAAAACTACATAATTCTCCGTTTAAACTGTGTGCCAAGTTTTTCATTATAATATTTTGCACATCCACTATTATTATTTTATTTATTTATTTATGAAACGACACTGCTTAAAAAAAGTGTTTTATAATACGTAACGATATAATAAATTTATAGCAATGAAATCATTTCCTTATCAATTATAATTCAAGCTAAATTAATTTTAAAGTATAAGAATAAAAATAAATAAAGTTTCTAGCCTCACTTTCCGTTGCACAGGAATATGATCAAATTTATACTATGGCAATATTGGGCGGTTAGTTTCTTCCTCGAAAATTCGATATGAAAGCATTTGTTTATTTTTTAAGAAAACTTGGTTATACTTAACAAACTTCCTAATCACCCTGGGGGGTCATGTGGTTTCTATAAGCTATCATTTTGATAGCTTTTTATCATCAGCAAATAATATGGTAATAAAGTACTAATGCTGCATAAGTTTTTTCATCTTTGTTTTAATTAGATGTAAACTTAATATTGTATAAAATAAGTTGATTAGAGAACAATACAGAATAACATAAGCTGTCTTTGTCATTTTCATATTTATTCAGCTTATTGACATATCTTGATGTTTGATTCAATTTAAAATGTGTGTTTGAAGACCAAATAATTTTCCTTACCATATTAATAATTGTCACCATATATAGTATATTAAAATAACCACCACCATATATAGTCTATTAAAATAACCAGATCAATATATAGTTACCAGATCAATTATAATATATAGTCCAAAATCAATTATATAGTCTTTTAATTTCATAAAGAATATAATCAGTCAGTAGAAAAATCAATCATCAAATTTAAGAAATAGCAAAAAGCAATCATGAATTTTTTTTTGGTCATGACTTATTTCCAAATTTGTCAAATCTTTCTTATTTCCTTAGAGTTTTTGTCAGATAAGCTTCCAATTTGTAGCATACGGGTATTATGATCACCAAATTAAATTCAACATTGTTTAATTTCTGCTTTTTAAATAAAAAAACCTAACGAGCTATTAACTTCGATCAGCAGCTTTGCAAGGGTCTTTTATGCCTGGGGACAAAACACAAAATCTGCCTCCTTGCACAAAGTGTAAGCTAAGTGTCGTTTGGGAATAAGGTGGAAGTTCAACTGCCAAGGCAAAGCCTGACATTCTATGTATTATATAATATGTTTTGTTGTATAAATCATAAAATTTCCGTTTTAATTTTTTAAGTATTGTATATTTATACCAAATTAATTTTGAATGGGCTCAGTTATGAAATATATTCTAAAAAGAGTCATTATTCAGTTCAAAAGTTATAGTATTCTAAAAAGTTACAGTATTCTAAAAAGTTATAGTATTCTAAAAAGTTACAGTATTCTAAAAAGTTATAGTATTCTAAAAAGTTACAGTATTCTAAAAAAACAGTTCAAATACTGGTTTTATTGTTTCAAACTTCATGTGGTTTTATTGTTGTTTCCATATCCAAGTATGAGCAAAAGCAACAACAAAATCAACAACAATAGACATTGTTTGGAATTTTGGAAAAAAAATCTGACGCCAACAGTGTGGTAAAATTAAAGAAAAGCTTTGAAAAAATAATATTTTTGGTCCCTGCCTTTGCACCCATCTTAGCGTGGCACCTGGGGATAACTTTCCCCCTTGCTATGCCACTGCTTTCATTTGACAAACTAAAATGAATATTGGTGAACTTGACACTGCCATATACTCCTTTAAATATAGGAGTTCACGGTCATTATTCAAGAAGAAGATGAAATCTTTATAAACAAAATATATAAAGATGTAGAATACCCTTTTCCGTGTTCTCTTGTGAATTATGGTAACTTAAATATACAAATGAAACTCATTTTTAGTGATAAAGGTAAACACAATTTTATTTTACTAACTACAGGAACTAACATTACAAAAAATACAAACCGTTATTAAAATGAATATTGATTCCTATTTAACATACTCTATAATATAAAAAAAAATGACTGATTATATGTTGGACAAGAACATCAGTGTTTTTATAGAGATAAAAAAATAATCACTCATACAAAATTTGCAACATATCAATTTTAAAGTGAGTCAACTCAAATATCAGAGTCTGTTTAATGTGGTTCATTTTCCATACTTATTATATTTTTTTTATTACTAAGTACTGTTTTATTTCCATTTATTTATATGTCAAACAAATGATCTCCATTTTAAACAATGATTAAATTGTTTTAAATATTGGTTTTATTTAGAATGAATAAAAACAGTTACATATTTATTTTCAAATTATAACATTTTTTAAGTGTTTAAAAAAAGCTACTAATTTCGGAGATTAAGTGTTGTCAATTAATTATTGATATAAGTATCTGTGTACTTATTTATTTCAGATTAAATGTTTAATTTTATTTATTTTTGTGAGAGCCTTATAGATTATTTTTTTAGTAAGTTTATGAAGTATAATCCTTCTCGCCAGTATTATATATAATGGAGTGTTTACTTCTTTTTTAGCAATGGTGGCAAGCTCTCCTGGTGAGAAAACTAACTTCACCACGACAACTTATAAAATCCTTAATTTTCACACCAAATAGCTTCTTTCATTTTAATTATGACTTCACAATTGAGAAAACACAGAGATCACTACAAAAACAGAAAACTATCTAACATGAAAAAAAGGATTCGCAAAGCTCCAATAAATAAGTTCCACCAATAGACACTTCCCCACTGCGAACTTTACACAATTTTTTTTTAATAACAATTTATGGCATGAAAATATTATCCTTATTATCAGGTTTACACGTTTCTCCCATTACGGAGAGTTCATTTCTTTTTGTCGAGCGGCAACCCCTCTCGGTGGGAAAAATAACCTCTCCACGACAACTTAAAAAATTCTCCAACTCAAAAATTCAATAACACCATCCAGTGAGGAGACACAGATGGTGCCTCTGTAAAAACAAAAATCAACCACCCATCATGAAAAAAAAGGATCTTCAAGGCTCCAGTGAAAATGTCATCCTGTCCCATCGATAGACCCCGCCACTCGCTTTATACAACATGATTTACTGTGTTGCCATTAATGTAAAGTTTAGTCTACAATTTTTCAAAATTCATTTATTTTCCTAACTAATACATCTAAACCCGTAACTTTTTGGAAAACCCATATATGTACACATGCGTGATTAGGGATTGATTGAAAACTATACAATGAAGGTTAATTATCTAGGAATGTATCTGAGGATATGGTTATCAGGCTATGAGTAGTATTGGTTGTGTGTAAAAACACAAAACGTCATCCCTTGTATTATAACACGTTCACTGCTGACAATGTGGAATCAGACTGTATAAGAAGTACATTTGGAGCCCCCCATCTGATATAGCATGGCAAACTTATGAATCACTATAGCGCAGGTGTGGCTACAGCCACACTGGGAAGTGTGACTATAGCTTGCGACATGAAAACTCCTGACAAAATTTGATAGTTCTATTTGTTCATATAAATACGATTTTGAACATACAAATTTACGCTATCTGTAATAAGTGTTTTGTCCATTTTTAATTTTTTTACAGAGAGAAGAGCATTATTTGGCCATCGCCAATAAACTTCATTACACTTATAGCTAAAAATAATGTTTTAGTTATTGGAGTGCATCACTATTATAAGGTCAACAGTAAATGTGTTAAAAGACATTTTGTTACTTATCCTAATTGCAAACCTTATTTAAACACAATAAAGTTTGCATTGATATGTGAATAAATTATGAAGTAGTCAATGTCATTCATTATCTATTATGTTTCTATCCAGAATCAATAAGTTATAATATGGATTGTATAATGAGAATATTTAATTTAAATGATACACTTGATATAGACATATCGAGACTTTTCAGGTAAAACATGCATGTGAGGATTTACAGAAGATAACTAAACTGATCATAAGTATTTTCAGATAAAGGTTTATTAAATTTAAGAACTGTATTACTGTGAAATTGTTCAAAGATAAAATAGGTAAAATTTAAACAAAATAAAAGTAACAAGAAATATATAAATAAATATAATCTCTTAATGCTTTTTCATAATCCTTATTTATTACAAATCAGTTATTTAAAATACAGGTCACCAGTGGCGGCTGGTCTCAGGGTGCGTTGGTGCGCTGAGCCGGAGAAATAATTAGCAATAATTAAATTATATATTCGCAAATGACTTCCAAAAATGTTAAGTATTTGTAAAGATGTATAAGAATATTGACAAATAATACGAGTATTTTTATTTAAGTGAAAATTAAAAAAAAATTTAAGTAAAATTTAAAAAAATATTCCTTTCAAATTGACCGGCCAAGTTTGCCAATTCAAACCGGAGTGATCTCGAATATGCACCGGACGGAAACACAGATTCATATAGGGCAGACAGAGACATACAGTAAACCGTGAGACTATTTCTCTATATTGCGAATTGTTTCTCCGGTTCGGAGTGCCAGCGCATCTCGGGAACGGGCGCCGCTGCAGGTCACTATAAAGTTTTTGTGTGGTTACACATTTTCATAACTTCTGTTCTATATGTAATAAAATAAATTTGTAAAATGTGTAATCAAAAAAATTAATCACAATTTATATGCATATACGCGTACTTTTAGAAGTATACAATTTGAATTTGTCCAATATCATAAAGCAGAGATAATTCGTAGTAAAATTTTGAAATTAAACCAACGCATTTTGTAGATTATTTTGAGATATCTACATAAGTTATGCAGCCCTGAATATCATTAATTTTCTAACAGTACATGTACTATGTACTATGTACTCAGTGCAATATTAATATTGGGATATGACTCGGCCTAAGAATATTCATGAATCATTTTTAGGAGATCCAAATATGTTGCAGACTTGACAGATGTGTAATTTTTCATTATTCAAACATTTATTTATGAGTAATTTTTTTTGGGAAGTTAATGAAAATATATATAGACTTTTCTAGCTTCAGTAGTATGTATTTAGAACATGCATTATATTTTTTGAGCCAACCGAATAAAAATAAGATTATATAAAATAATACAATTTTTTTACTTAAGTAATATATGACACACTAGATTCTGAGTCATTTTAAAGTTTCATTGCTTGAAAATGAGTCATTTCTCTAATGTACGATGAATCTAATGCTAAGTATCTCTTGTTTGACTATACCTTGGCAAGTTTGATGAGATTTACATATATATATAGACTTTGTCATTAATTAACATGTTTAGTGTTGAAAACGCCTAAAGGCATTCATATAAACTTTACTCTGTGTTCAAAACGCTCATCAGCATTCTATTCTAAATTTCTTTAGATATATTAAAAAACAAATGAGCCTGGAGTTGCTAAATCATATTGATATATTTGTAAGGTTATATAATGATGAATCATAAGCAGTCACCTTTTTTTGCTCTTTTTTTATAATTTTAATCCTTGTAGTCCCAATGTGCTTATCTATCGGCATGCATCTACTATACTTAAAGATGCCGATCCATTATGTATTTATCCCCTGTGAATTTCGCTTAATGTAAGAATATAAACTCAATAGTTTTTTAAAATATTTAAACATATATTATTTTTCTCGAAAAACCTGTGCGTCTTTTGATATTTACATATTAAAAAGGATCGGGGTGAAATATGGATATTTTTTTAGCACATCGTGATTTTAAAATAAATTAGCTTTATTCAAAGTGTTAACGTAACAACATGCCACAAAATACAATTTTCAAATTATAGCACAAAAGCTTACAACTCAGTCGATCTAGTATCACAAGTAAACTTTTTCATTCTCAATAACCACATAATGTTATTTTTCTTCTTAACTACGATATAATAATTACAATCCTATATTTTATACAGATATTTTTATATATTATATTTTGCAGTTATCCTTTTTTTGTCCTCTTTGTATCCAATCACTCTTTAATGTCATATGATTCAAATAAAATAACACTACTTTTTTGTTTAATAAAGCTCATTATTTTATAAAGTAAAACTTTAATATAATTATCCAGATACTTTTTCCTCAGAAATTTTGAATAAACAATTGTACGTATGTAAAAAGGATTGAACTAACAAAGCACATATTTACTATTGGATGATTTGAAATATCGAAGAACTTCAGGTCTTCACGTGAAAAAATATTTTGCAATTTGCTGATGAAGAAGGAAATTACAAAGCTTTTTGAAACATATTAAGTCCTTGTAAAACGTGTTTTTCAATAATTTAATAGGCCAAAAAAACTAGATACTCAAAATAGATACATATTAATAAAAAAAATGAAATCATTTCCGATTATTAATTTTATTTAATGCTATGGGATTTAGACTAGAGCAATGGTCCGCAAATTATGGTATGCGTACAACTAGTGGCATGTGAGCCCCAGTCTAGTGGTATGCGAGCAAACAAGCATCAAAATACTGAAGCTCCATGAAACTTCAAAATAATTTACATCATGTTAAGGCTGGTTTGTACCAACAATATTTATCAAGATAACTAAGAATTACCCAATTATAAAAATAAAATGTATCAAATTTAAAAAATTTGTTCCGCTAACCAGGTTAATGCTTATATTTTTGTCACTTATATAGCTTGTCAACTTGGTTACGTTAGGGTAGCCATTAACCAGTTAAACAACACCCACCTGTCATCTTGTAGTTGTGATAGTGTGTGCTTTTTGAAAAAACTTAAATATTTAATATGAGAATTATCCAATTTTCTGATGATGATGAAGAAAGAGGGTAGGTATATGTAGTTATATTATAAATATTTGCTTATGAAAGGGCAGGCGACAGAGGAGAGGCCAAGACGGGTATTGGTGGTACGCCACTTTGCAACTTTCATTAGGTGGTATAGTTAAAAAAAAGTTTGCAATCTCCTGAACTAAAGAACCCTGTTATTAATCTTTGAGAAATCAGAAACACTGACTTACGTTCTTTTTTTTTAAATTTGTCTTCAATGTTATATTGGAAACTTTTTACTTGCACATACCAAAAATATTATTTTTAATACTTTCATATATATAAATCTGGCAGATTTATATACATATACATGATAGTATTTCTTCCAATCAACCAGTTTTTGTTTCATAATGATTATTGGTATCCATGACCATATCTTTAAGGTAGGTAGTAAGACTAATTAACTAATATTTACCCCCCCAAAAGTACAAAATTTAAAAAAAATTCTGATCGTCAAGAAATCAGAAGTTAATGACTAAGAAATTTCTGCACTTCTGTAAACCAAAAAATCATTAAATTTTATGACTATTAGTCGCATTATAAACAAGTCAAATTTCAAATTCAAAATGTATTTAGTGAACCATATTGTCATCATTGAAGATTGGATGTGTCTTGATAACTGCGTGTTTAAATAAAAAAACAGTCCTATATTCTGAATGGGTTCAAACTGTTGCACACTTTTTGGCTTTTGATCACAAACACTTTCCCTCGTTCTGGTAGCACCATGCTGGTTGTATGGCTTCAGGTCGCAGACCCCGGGAGATGAGCCTCTCCCTGTGGCGGCTCATCCTGGTCTCTGCAGCGATGGAGCTTGAGCTTGGGTCTGTCCATAGGCGTTCAGCTACTGCAGCCGCCCGGGGCCAGATTCGATCATCTGTAAATGAAATAAGTCATTAAGTTATATTGAAATCTTTTTTGAAAAAGAATTTTTTTTTACCCTTTTTTTGAAGGGTTTATAGAGTAGGGATGCGATCTAGTTTATAAGATGCTGGATATTTCAGGTTAGTTTCCCAATAATTCAAAATGAAATGAACCTAATTATCTTATCACTGAATATGATTGTAACTACATTGTTGACCAATCGAGAAAATCAATTTTGTTTTAGAAAAATTAAAATAATGCATCCCTTCTTGTTTGTACTACAGTGCTTATCATCTATTCTTCATGATAATAAAAATATTTATTGTATTTAACGTTAATGATTTCCGTGGCTTGGTCAGATGCCTGACTTCCAACCAGTTGTTACGTGTTGAATTCTCGTAAATATTAAATTTTTTTAAATCAATTCAAGATTGATTTTCAATTAAGACTTAGCATATTTTTAGTTGGTTGGAAGATGTTACCATATGGCAATAAACCCAGTAGATTAAGCTATATACAATGAAAGTGTAGCACAAAATAAATTATTTTAAAGCCCAAATATCACTGAGTTTTTTTAAAATATAAAAAATTCGTAAATTTGATTTCTTTCTTCGAAAAGTTATTCCCATAATTCCTGAAATTGATTCACATACCTAAGTTTCCCTCGTCAACATATTCACTCCACATGCAGGCTTCTCCGCCAAGTACTGTTTTGAATCTGGGCAGAGTGTTTTCATAGGCTTTCCTCCAGGAGTGGTAGACTGTGCTGCCCCAGAATCCATGGTCTAGGTACCATGCATCTTTGGTGGATACAACTATTTTATAGCCTAACTCTGAGAGTTTATATGGAAGAATGTCTCCATTTGGAACCCACGTCTGAATTACATACCTGAAATTAAATTTATTTACATTTAGGTTACATGTTATTGAATGTTGTTAAGAAATAAACCAGATAATACAGTTGGCAAGATTGCATAAAGATTGACCATTCACCTCATTAAAATAAAATAAAGATTATTTAAAAATAAATTGTTTTTGCTGCTAATTGATTGCAAAAGCTGATAATAATCGCCCTTGAGCTTCTTACATAAGTACAATAAGACACATTATTCTGCCTTATTAATAGAAAAAGTATCCCAATCAGTGGTCTGCTAGATATTAGACTTGTTATCCATTACCAATATCATGGTTCTCATTTCTCTTTCAGACCTATCTGAATTCCAGTGAGATGATATTTTATTGATTAAACATTATGTTGTCTATTCATTATTAAAATATATAAACGAACACTTTGCATTATTTAGCTAAATAATTTCCAGATTTAGGAAATCTAAAAATCAATGGTATTTAATGATCTTAGCCATTTGACCATCTATTTTCATGCTTCCCAAACTTGGGTAAATTATCCAAAATTTGGTAAAAGTCTTTTTTCTTTTGATATAAAGATCATTTGTTCATATTGTTTTTTAAAATATCATGAGTCTTCATAAATACTCGTAGAACAAAACAAAACTATTTGATGAACCACAAAATGAAAGGTATTCTCTGTCTCCAATTGTTCCCAATTTTGTGGAACTAGAAAATAAGATGGAACAGTGGCATGATTTATTCTTGGTTACCAAATGGTTTATGGCTGGTAAAATATTCAAAATATAGATATTGCATTAAACATATCGTTTGCTTCCAATTTTTACCAATCACTCTTCACTTGTCATAAGTATTTGACATAAGTGTGTGTGAAGTTAGCGCTTTACCTACATTGGGTAACAGTGAAGTGAAGATAATCTATTAGATAAGGGACTGCAAAATGGACACATAAGGTGACCAAAAAAAATGTATACACACTTTTACACGTGCAGTTTACCTGAACTTATTGCAGAAATACCATGCATTTGTGAGGGGATGAGGAGGACTTTTATTTTCAGCAAAATGGTACAACTTCCCACTACTATTGTGATGTGAGGTCCAACTTCCCACTACTATCGTGATCTTGATGAAAATATCCCGAACAGATAGATTGAACGTAGAGGTAGCATTGAATACCCTCTGCGCTCCCCAGACCTCACTCTAATGGACTTTCTTTATGGGGACTCATTAAAGATAAAGTTAATGGCACAAAACCGGACACATTTAATTAATTAAGAGCAACCATTGAAATAGAATGCGCCCAAATACCAAAACAAATGATTCAGAAAACTGGCAACATTTTATGAATTAAAAGCAAGTGCTCAAATATCAAAACAAATTATTCATGATATTTGTGATTCCACATAATCAGTAGTGCATAGACTAGAACGGTAATCAATTTGTAACAACTGTAAAAATCTATTATACATTCTTTAATTTGAAGTTTTAATCTTAGATATACCTAAATAAATACTGAATTTTGACTCGTTCAAAGTGGGTATATATTTTTTGGGACACCTGTATGAGTATATTACCAACCTATCTTTTGGAAGATAATCTTGAATGATTGAAGGTGATGTCAGATGACTAGACCAGAGCAAGATGGGTCCAGGTGGAGCTCCTGTGGTGGTCGCGACTGCCTCATCCCATACCCGCAGTGCTGTGGCTTGATACTCTGCCCAAAGTCGGATGAAGTCGGCTATTTCTAGACTCCAGCCCCGGGAAGTCATCAAATCTGTAATTTCTGAAGTGGCGTTCCAGCAGGGAAAGAAGACCTGAAAGAATGTATCCATATAGTCTTCAGTTGGTAAAATGAAAAAAAGATGTAACATTACAGAATGATAGTATTTGTTAAGTTCATTGGTTCATTTCGGACCTATAGGCTACTTCGATCTAGTGGCGTCAAAAGATAGTTTTTCTGCATTTGAAATTTTCTGTGAAAGTACTGGCAACTTACTAGGCTGTTTGAGCTCCAGGCCTGAAGCCACTTTATATGTGTATTTACCGTACTGCAAGTCAGTTCCCTTCTTTCGTGGTGTCGGGACCTTAAGATCATCATCATTACAATTCTTTTCCCACTTAGCTGTTTCACCACCAGAGAAGGAGTCCCTTTAAGATGTTCTTCTTCGTCATTATATGATGTCGCATTCATAAAAAAAATAAGATTTCGATCTTCTAGATCACGCTGGATAGAGAGTTTGTTCCCCATAACAATAGCTGGTGGTGGGATCGAACTGAATTGAAGTGAACTGTATATCAAGTAACTAGTAGCAAACAAGGATGGATTGAGCCAAATTGTGGAAAAATTATTACCAGTTACCAGAAAAATATTACCTCATCACCCCCCATGTGAAACACTTCACCCTTAGTCATCCACTGTGCAATGTCCCGGTATAGTTCAGCCAGCACTCGGAACACATGTGCATTTGCAGGGTTGAGCTGTCCACAGGGCGGCTGGATACAGCGTTCTCTCCAGTATTTGTGCGCCCAGCAGACCACAAGGTCCCCGAGACCTGCTTCCTGGCCCCACTGCCAGCCGGCTCCTGCGTGAGCTGGTGCATCTATCTCTAATAGTACCCGCACTCCACGTGCTAGGGCATATTTTACTATGTGCTGGATTTCTGCAGGCTTATATATTTGATGTGGGGTATAGGCACCATATCTAGAAATCAATAAAAAAAATCATTTGTCTATTTCATATTTTATATACATGATTACAGGATACAAACGGCAGGCTTATTGCTTATGCAACATTTTTTAGAACAAGGTAACTGTGGCTTGTAATGAGAATTAGGATAAAAATTTTAGAAGAATTAGAATGGGAACAAGCACCGTCTGGAAATTTTTCAACTGATACAATTAAAGTTTGATGTACACCTTGGTGAAGGCTTATCTCAATAATTGCATTATTGTGTACATAGGTTTCCGGATGATTTAGTTGAGCCAGCTATAGGGTTTTTTTGATAATGCCTCTAAAGTACTTTTCGGAGTAAATAAACACAGTTATATATATCTACAATATTTATAAAAACTGTCAAGTATTCTTTTTGGGATCGAGTTGTGGAAATAGGGTCACCTGGCATGTGACACACCAGGTTTGAAGTGCAAGGAATGTGTTTTGAACTCATCGAGCGGCTCTTTCCAGAACCACTCCTTCGTTCGATTCCCCGGAACGCCATCCTCGGTGTCATTTGCGCTGTTTGTGTGAATGCCTGTAAGTGTATGGAAGGAAAGGATTACGTTCATGCCCGTTTTCATGTGGAATCACCCCGCATCTTCTTTATGATTGAGAAAAGCGCAGAAAACTCAGTCAGGGTGCTCGACTCCCTGGCCTTCCGATACGGGATCTATCCCTTTGACATTTTCTACCCTGTGTTGTGTGTTTATGCTGTGTATTGATCTAACAATCCTGGTTATGTAGTCACAAAGACGAATTCTTCGATCCTTAGAAATAAGTCCTGTGTCCTTTGTAGTACCAACAGAGATGGATTGTCCATGTCTTATATTGTCCAGCTCTAACTGTTGCCCTACCAGCTGGCAGTCTAGTATTCTTAAAGCTTTGTATGGAATGGAAACATGGACAATGAGAAAAAAGGAAAGAAACATGATAGTTTTGAGATGTGCTGTTGTAGGCAAATATTTTGTACCACATGGACCATAAGGTGGATCAATGTCTCTACTATTCAAGAGTTAGCAATTACCGAAAAACTTTTAACAACATGCCTTGCAAGTTGTCGAAAGTTTTTTGGTAAAATATGTCTTTGTATGGCATCAGAGGTAGATTCTCCATATCATATGAACAGAAAGGTGTACCAACATCCATCATCCAAGAATCAGCAATTACTGAAAGTCTTTCGACAACAAAAGGATCTTAACATACTTTGGGTACGTTGCCAGAAAGAACATTAAAAGTCTTGATAACTGTTGATCATATATTGTAATACCAGATATTCTATGCAATACACGAGTTTCAACTGCATTTATTCTATTCCCTTTCACTCCCTATCACTCCCTTTCAATGCCCAGGCTTTGACACCACATATCAAGGTGGGCGTATCAATGTGCACATTAATTTTTCAAGATTTTGGTTCATTAGCAAAGTAGTAATAAATGTGCGGTTAAACTTGTTCCTGTAATAACATCCTATTCAATATCTTTCCCTATATTTTCTATCTCTCAAAAACTTCCCAAATAGCAAATTTACTATATTATCACTCAGCCATGCATCACATTTTATACTCAGATATCTTTATTTCTTTTGCTTACAAGTTTCAAACCAAAAAGAAAGGAAAATATCTTTAGGCAAAGATTAATTTTTAATACCTGGCTAATATTGGTATCCTAGAACTCATTAAAGGGAAACTCTGCGAGTCTGTGGCATGCCAATGGAATACATTGAGCTTGCTGGCTCCCATCCCATCAATGGTCCTCAGTATGTCCTTTACTGGGAAGTAGTGGCGTGCAGTATCCAGCATCAGGCCTCGGTGCGGGTACGCTGGCTTGTCCAGCACATGGGCAGTCTCTGGCAGCAACAGGAAGGACCCGTGAGTAGTTTCGTAGTGGCTCATCAACTGAGAGAGAGTCTCTAATCCATGTCTAGCTCCAAAGACAGTGTTTGATGTTATCTGAGCAGTCATCGAGTTACCTGAAATGATTTAAAAATAAATTAATCGATCAATTTCATGATATTTCTGTTTTTAAAAAGACAAAATAGTCGCATTATAGATGAGCTAGCAAAACATTATAAATATACAATAATATAACATCATCGTCATCACCACCCAACGACCTCCGTCGTCTAGTTGGTATAATGCCTATCTTTTGATCAGGGATAGCGGATTCAAATCCTGTTGGTTCTCAGATTTTGTAAATAGAGCTCTAGTATGGTTTTCATTTTTTTAGTTGGTCACAATTGCAGAACCCCTCACTGATTGTATTTTTTATTTAAATATACAGCTGAAATAAATAATCCCTTGATTGGTTTTGGGGGTGATGCAGTCAGCTGACTTAATATGATAGGTGACAGAGTTTTTTCTCTTGCTTTTTATCCTTTAGGATGTATTCTCTGCTATAGTGAAAAGGATTTTTAGTATTGATAAGAAGTTAACAGAGTTTGATGGATGATACACAGATTCAATGCTAGTAAGGAGAAAGTATTTTTAAGGAACTGGGATTGATAAGTTAGCAGTTTTTCACTTAGATTTTGTTTGTTTGTGTACTGTAGGGTAAACAAAAACGTGATCCAGTGTGATATCATTAAGGGACTAACCATAACATGCAGTCTGTGCAGGTGGACAGCAATTGAACAGTTGTTTATATTAGACTTTGGTACAACCTGGTGAGTTTATTGCCTTACGGAAATCTCTTACAACCAACCAGAAAGATATTAAATTGACCTTAAGGAAAATCCAGTTTGGAATCATTATAAAAAAATCTGGGTTCAAATGGGAATCAAGCCTGAAACTTCCCGGCTGAAAGACAGGTATCATACCAACTAGGCCATGAAGGTCATCAGCAATGATATACACATTGTAACATTGTTCCTATTGTTCAGATTTTCCTTCGTAATAATATAATGGATGGAATAGATGACTGAGTTACTTAAAGATGTTTGTGGTTATTTTATGCTCAAATTAGAAGTTCGGTGATGACAGCACTTCTTTAAAAGACAAATATGTCAGTAATACAAGATGTTACCTATAGTATCAAGATCTAATGAATATCCCTCTTCAGTGGACCAGTTGAGGGTCGCATTTCCATACTCCACGGTGATGGTGATCTGCAAAGTGAGCTCCGCATTGTGTGAACAGTTGGTCCCGCACTCCTTCTCGATGTTTTCAAGGAAGAGCTTGCCCATGTCATCCATCAGAAGTCGGGCACTTTCTGGCACAGAGCTGATATCCAGACTGCAACAATTAAATTAATTTAACACTTTGTCCCCAATCTCGTGTTTGAACATGATAAATTAGATTTTTGTTGAGTCCTGGTTCAGTGTTTTCACGTGATCGATACCTCTTCCAAAAAGGACATATTACTGGTATCTAGCTAATATATTTTTAAACGATAGTCTTCATATTTTTTATTCCTGATTTCTAACATGGACTAGATAATAAAAATATGCATGAATTCTGATGACGAAATATGCGTGAAGTTTCAGATCTAGAAGATTTTGACATATGAATCTGGAGACTAACTAGAGTCTCCGGATCCAAATAGAATAACGAATTTGCAAGATCCTCCAAACAGGTTGTCAAAGAACGTGTCTTAACATATGTTTATGTGTATTCCATCAACTGGCAATTAAGAAAAACCCTGCAGAACTTGCAAGGTGCTAAGCGTAAGAAGGGAAGTGAGGCCCAGTACATATGTAACGAGTGTGATGTAGCTCTCCAAAAAGGATAACGTTGGCAGAATTACTGTACTAAACTAAATTATCAAAGTATTTTAAACAAATATATAGTAAAAAGTTTCATTATGATATTTTTTACATTTACTTAGATATAGCAATTTTAGCAAACCGTTCATAACAATCAGAATTGCTTAAAAACAAGCCAGGCACTGAGTAAGGTTGTCATGGTTTAGATCAGGTCTTAAAGTGTTAAGATTAGAGGCTCGACATTCATTTAAGAAAACCTTAATTCAAAACAAATTTAATCGCTTGAACTTCAAAATAATAAAATTTATTTATAAAGACAGTATGAGAAAAGGATACATTTCCATAAAAAAATTCTTTAAAGGTATTGAATATTCAAGGTATACTCGTATCATATCACAATTCTCCAAACTCAAATCTGAGGTTCTAAGTTCTTTTAACTCATACAGAATGAAGATCATTCTGGGGTCTTCTTTAGAGCAAATTTACTATGGATGGGCTCATCTCTTCAGAGCCAGTGATGAAAGTGTCTGCTTAGACTTCTGTAGAGATGCCACTTCTACAAAGTGAGCAATCTTGTGAATAAGTGTTACAGAGCTACAGTTAACTTTTTCTTTTGTTCTTATTTTCATACGGATTTTTCATAATCTTCTATTTTTTCATGATTTTTTTATTGTATTATACCCGTATTACATTTTCGTTTTATGCAGTACAACCTGGTGGCCTTATTGCCGCATGGAAATCTCTTCCAATCAACCAGAAAGATGCTCAAGAGGCCTAAGTGAAAACCAGACTAGAATACTTTTGTTTTAAATCAGGGATCCAATGGGAACTTATCATTATTATTAGAATTTTCTGATAAGCGGGTTTGGGTAATGAAGGAAAATGTTTAGGAAGCACTGATTTACATATTTGTTAAAAAGTACATTCCACCCTTAAGTAGGAGTTGAGTATCACCGTAACTTTTTACTTATAAAACAATACTATTGGTTGTCTAGAAAGTAATGTCGTATTTTTAGGTCAAATCCAAACGCTACATTACACCAAATGCTTGCGGATGGTGGTTTTCGATATTTTCAGTATGTCAGTAATCTCTCGTGTTGTAGAACGTGTTATTCTCGATCAAAGCCTTGATTTAGTCGTGATTTAGAGCGTATATAATCTTGAAGTGTTTTATCACAATAACGAATTTTTAAACCACATTTGACACACCCGATCGTTTATTGTATCGTCACCATATATTGTACATACGAGTATAATTATTTTTTGGTTTGTGTCGCATTTTTGCTTTTGGGGTAGTAAAAGAGCATCGAACACAAAAAAAAAAATTTTCTTCAAAATTACGTGCAAGTAATTTGAATACACAATGCCCATTGTGTATTCAAGTAATTTGAATACACAATGGACATTGTCTTTTAAAGTAATATACATTCAGCATTTTTGGAATGAAGCTAATGAAAATTTTGATTTAATGACATCTATCCAAAAAATACGTAACGTTTTTTCGGACAACATATTATATTATTTTAGATTTAAAAGTTGCTATATTAGTGCTTGTTTTTAAATTTGCATTATCATACAATACTGACTATATGAGCATATAATCCAATAATGCCGAGTACTAGACGAGTATATTATTATATATAGTGTATGTAAATAAAATAACATATGCAAAATCGTTCAGACTGGGTTCTATACTCAGATTTGGTCATAATTATTCTAAGCTAGAATCATTAAAAAATTGTAAACTTCTCTGGTAAGAACATTTTTTATTACGATTCGGCAATATGGTCACCCCAATAGATGTCCATGTTGAACGCATACAGTGAAAGTTTTTACATACAGTCTGTTTGACAAGAGCGTATACGGCAACATTTTTTTTCCGGGAAACCGTTAGAGGGTAGATTCAAATGCGAGCAGGTAGCAGTGAAATTTCGAAGCATGGTGAAGAAACACTACTATCCAAAAAACGAGTCGAAGAAAGACACCTGGGCGAAAGAAAATTTGAACCGCGATTGGGACAACGTAATTTTTTCGGACGAAGCTTCTTTTTGGGCACGTTCTTCCATTAATCATACCTGGTGTGCCCGCACCAAAAGACTCATCCAGCGGGCCGTTAAACAACCGGTAAAAGTCCACATCTGGGGCTGTTTTTCAAAGCAGGGATTTAGCACTTTGCACATCTTCACAAATAATTTGAACGCTGCCAAAATGGTTAAATTATATCAGAGAGCTTTATTAATATCTGCCCAAAGGTGGTTTACGAGAAAACAATGAAAATTGGCTATTGCAAGCTGACAAATACCCAAAACATCGGAGTCGTCTTTGTACTGCGTGGAAACAGTAAAATGACGTTGACGTAATGGATTGGACGTCGCAGTCACCAGATGCAAATCCCATAGAAAATGTTTGGGCACTCATGAAGTTCAAGCTTCGAGGGAAAAAGATCTGGAACGTCAAGTAGTTATTTCAACAGGTTCGACTTAACATATATGGAAGTCTTTGCTCATAGATTATGCTATAAAATTTGTAGAAAGTATGCCTTGGAGATGCCGGGCAATTATAACTAGTGGAGGCGACTGGACAACTTATTAATACAATAATAAAGCATCACGGTTTATATAATGTAGTATGTGTGTATTTTTTAATGCCTTATCCCAAATAGTTTTTCAGGTTTCACCGTACACGTTCTTGTCAAAAAGACCGTACATATTATAACATAAACATTAAACTGAAGATTCTAAAAACTGAGTTGCATTACGGTTTGTTGAAAGTGATGAGTCTTACAACCTTGTCAGAAAGAAGAAAAATGTTTGACCTCACAACAATATTTAAGATTAACTGCTCGTATTTCAACATTTCAGAACTAACTCAGTTTGTAATGTTACAAGTTCTTTGTAGGCCCATCCGGCAAAACGTTTTGTTCCATATTGAAGTGATTATTTCATAGTGAATTAATTATTTGTAAAACTCTTCATAATAAAATTATTCATAATAAACTCTTCATAATAAAACTGCATAATAAAACTGCATGGGCAGTCAATATGAGTATTGTATGAATTTTCACATGACTTTGACTACTGACAAGAGTAAAGTGAAGAAGTCGTTCTTGCCGGAATGATTTGAGTGAATTGCTCTGTCACTGTGTTAGGTGCGTCTTGTACTAATTTCTTTCCATTGTAATACTGCTTATTGAATTTTATTTCTTGTTATTTTTCAATCTTTTGTTGAAATAAAATTAAGTAAAAATTATGCACATTATTAAATTAATAATATAAAAAAATAAATATGTCGATCAGTTCCCAGTCCGTTCCCGTGTTGCGTGTGACGCTAACGGGAACGAGCCCTACGCAACTCCGCGCTAGACTGGGGCTACGGCCGACGCTGCTATTTCCGACGCAAATGCCGCCAGACGTCTCTGCCCTGTGCAGTTATAGCACAGGTGATGGCTTCCACCTCGAACCAGTACGATTTGGGTTCTGAGTTGCTTGTTTTTATTTAATATACACATACGAGTAGATTTAATACCTCAGGAAGATCACCACAAATTTCTATCCACCCATTACTTTTGCGTCATCCACATCTTTCTATCTCGTCAGGCATGTTCTTCTGTTTCTCATACTTTTCCCCCTTTTCAGTATTTTTTTCCTTCTACTGTTTCCCCAGCGCACCTTTTCCGAACGCCCGTTTTATTACATACATACATATCATCACGCCGTGTCCCTTGCGGGGTAGGCAGAGATAATATATCTACAAACTTTTCTTTCCGAGTCACAACTTTCGTCTTCTCCACATTCATACGTCTCGTCATACATAATCTTCTATTATTTATACTTCTCAATTTGGCTTCTTTCAAAATCTGGTCTTCTTGAAGCAGCCACGTTTTCGTATTTATGGCTGTAATGCCGAAGGACACTCTTGATGGGCGAAGGATTAAAAAAAATGGCGTTTTGGAGAAACATATTTCATCATTGAAGAGATTTAATATTTTTAAGTCGCTGTTCCTATTTTTTGTTATAACATACTGTGGCTGGTTATAGAGCCCAACAGCATGTTTAGTCTTATCGTTCGTAATCTCGTCTGGTCAAGTGACCTTCCTCCCTACTTTTAAACATGAACTGTCACAATTCTCAGAAGATTGGAAGAGTTAAGAGGAATATCGAGCGGCGTGTAGTGATAGAAAACCAAGTCAATGGGGCACTAAAACATATATTTGAACCGGACAGTCAAAATCTGCTAAGATGATTGACCACAATAATATTTTGGTGCCAACTTTGTTGTATGGGAGTGAAACGTGTACCTGTAGAAATAATGAGAGGAACTGAATAAATGCTGTGGTAATGCGTGCTCTAGGCGAATACATGGAGTGACAATGTATGACAGAATACGGAATGAAGTGGTTAGGGATGAATGTGAACTTTAGATTGGTGTGGTGAGTAATATGAAGAAGAGCACGCTGAGATGGTTTGGGAATGTGGAATGAATGAAATGTATGTCTTGAAACTCCTGCTATATTATTATTGTATATATCCTTGTCTTGAAACTCCTGTTATGTTATTATTGTATATATCCTTGTCTTGAAACTCCTGTTATGTTATTATTGTATATATCCTTGTCTTAAAACTCCTGTTATGTTATTATTGTACATATCCTTGTCTTGAAACTCCTGTTATGTTATTATTGTATATATTCTTGTCACGTAAAATAAATAAATATACACGTATATGATTGGATCAAGTAAATTATATTCTGAAAGAAGGAAACGTAGAAAGTTAGAAAAATCGTAAAAGTTGTATGAAAGGTCTACGGATGTGGAAGAGGCTTAGGATGCGTGTCAAGATAGGAAAGCTAGCGCTCTGTCCTTTCTGCGTACCCCGACAGGGAAATGGCGTAATGGTATATATGTACCACTATAAAAAAGGGTTAAATTAAATCTAATTTCCTCGTAAAACTACTAGTTAACTAGTTCATGGGTCTTCTCAGAATGTGGGCATTTAATATCCTTAATAACTTATTATTTATAGTTAAAGCATTAACATTGTGGATGTTTAAATATATTGTAATTTGTTTTTATCAAACACTGTTTATTCCACTTTATATACTCGACCGGCTTCAAGGTTTTCACCTCATCATCAGAGGAGCACATACAAGACTGAATTCTGTTCGAACTGGTACCGATATACACACATCTAACGGTAACCATTCGGGTTAGGATTGTGGGTGGAGGGAAGCAGGAGACAACTTCATCGAGTAGCGGGATTCTGGGGATTCAGTTCGAACAGAATTAAGTCTCGTTTGTTCCCGTGATGATGAGGTGAAAACCTTGAAACCGGTAGGGTTATACCGTTATATAAAGTGGAATAAACAGTGTTTGATAAAACAAATTACAAATATTTAATAACCGTTTATATTGATTAGTTATTAATAAGTTATTATTCAATTAACATCCTACCATAAAATTATTATTGCAGGCTTAGGCCAAACCCCCTTCTTTACCTTCGAGAATATTTAAATAAGTCTTCTCTCTAAGTTACGACGGAAGAGATCCTGTCTTGGTCAGGTTCGGTCTCTGTTCTGATTATAGCACGAGATTGGTGATTAGTGTCGTGTCGTGTCTGGCGTATTGGCTCTAGGAATATATCGCGGATTAAGCTTCACACTTTACGCAGCGGCCTTTACGAGAACTAAAGTACTTTGATCTATGGTCGCATACCCAACCATTTAGTTGGACTGGTTGGTACCAGTTCTCATACTGTTAAAGATTGACTTCGAACTACTCCAAGTTAAGTTGGCATGGTCAGAGATACCCTGACTACAGGTCAAATCTCGTTGTAACGAATATCAAAGTAACGATATTTTCAAAAAAATTCATATACGAGTATTACGTTGAATGGAACAAACTTACATAAAATAATTTAACGAATCCCATTTTTAAAGAAATATATTTTTTTAGGATAACGAACGAATCTCATTTTAAAGAAATAATACCAACATAAATGGATAAGTGACATTTGACAAATTGCTAACGAAAAAGAAAAATGAAATACACACATACGTATAATCATGCCGTGACCCTTGTGGAGTAGGCAGAGATAACAAATCCCCAAACTTTTATATCCAAGCACACAACCTTCACCTCCTCTCCACATTCATATATCTCGCTATGCACAATCTTCTATTATTCACACTTCTCACTTTACCTTCTTTCAAAATCTGGTCCATTTGGTCCAGACACGTTTTCGTAGGTCTACCTCTTTTACGCAAACCTTTCACTTCTGACTTGTATATTCGCTTAGTCATCCTTTCACCTTCAATTCAAACAATCACATGTCCAAACCATCTTAAAGCTCCTTTCTTCATCTTCTTTAAAACATCCATTTTATCCATGCATTCATTTCTGATGTCTCCGTTCCATCGTCTTTCATACATTGACACTCCACAATTTTTATTTAGTGCACGCGTCTCCACATCATCTTATCCTTCTTCTGCCAAGTCCAAGTTTCACTTCCCAGATAACGGTGGCACTAATGCAATATTATGTACTGTTATTTTTGCTACTGTTGATATTGCGCGGTTGTTATATATAACATTAAGTGCTTCGTTTACCTTGTTCCCTGTCACTTCACTTCTTCCAATGACCCTTTCAACTAGCACATCGCACGTCAATATGCTGCCCAAAGAAAACTTCAAATTTTGATTGATAATTGCTCTGCACATAATTTAGCATGCTAACTAGAAGACGATCAAATTGAATTTTTACTTCCGAAAATGCATGAGATTAGTATTGTATTACACTTTCGTTGTATACAGTACAACCATGCCATACGGCAATCTCTTTCAACAACCAGAAATTTATTTAAGAGGCACTAAGTGAAAACCATGCTGGAATCCTTTTTTTTATATTTTTAATCTGGGTTCCAACGGGGATCGAAACTGCCACTCCAAGATACGCGTCTTACCAACTACATTACGGAGGTCGTCAAGTAGTCAGTCAATTTATTAAAAAAGCTATTATTAAACCAATTTTTTTGACGATTATAAAATAATAAATATCAAAGAAGCATGTGATATGATTTGTGCTGCTTGGTGATCAGTCAAAGAGTCAATAATATAATATTTAAGAGTTGGAAGGCCTCAATCATTAAAGATGGCTATGACAAACTCCAGACGAATGGTACAGATACAGCTACAATGGGAGTGGAACTTTAAATATGAGATATGTGGAGTTCTGTGGTTGTTGATATAGGTGTAAAATACAATGACTACGTTGATGCAGATAATATTGTAATTTAATTAGACTCAAACAAACTCAGCAAAGACACATGCCACGCAGAGCAACTGATCAAATGTTCACCATTCCTAGATTTAGAACATCTTTAACCAAAGGCGATATGCCTATTTTGGCTCCCATGACATACAAGTACAATAGGGTGCCGAATTCAATGAATGTAAAAGGGAGCAAAATAAAAATTGGCAGTGGATCGGACCGTGATTGTTATTGCGACAGGATTTTAAATAATTGGGCTTCCAGGAGGAATGACCTGTAACAAAGGTTTGTGTGAACTCTTAAGTATGGTGTGTTTTTGATGATTCTGTGCGGCACATTGTGGGCTGGACATTTTGGTCTGTCTGGAATGATGAACTATGCAATGGGGTATTGTATAATCAACATTCGGAAAAAATATCAACTTACTCGTACTTTTCCACGTTATATGTCTTCAGAAAGATACTATATGTCGTTATATGTCTTTAGAAAGATATATCCTAGTTTACTGGGGACACGACAAATGAAAGACAACATACACAGATCCATAAAAATTGTGTGTTCACATTAAATGACCTGTTGTTTTTTTTTTCTTCATAAATTATGTATTTATAAAATTTCTTGTCATGTATAAATAAATAAATAAATTATAGCTAGCGAGCTGACTGAAAAATATATTATTAAAAATTTGCAGTCATCTATTGTATTTTAATGTATTTCACTTTCGTTGTATACAGTGCAACTTGGCGGGCTTATTATCATGTGGCGATATCTTGCAACCAACGAGAAAGATGGCAAAGAGGCCTTAAGTGAAAACCAGACTGGAATCCTTTTTTAAAAAATCTAATTTCCAACGGAAATCAAATCCGTAACCTCTGGGCTGGGAGACAAGCGCTCACCAATTAGGCTACGGAGGTCCTCTAGTTGTTAAGACGCTTCTACGAGTACGCCGAATGTAATCTTAACTATGAAGCAAAGATGGTAATGAAAATGTCGTTATGCCACGTGATATGAATATTCCACTTTTTTATTGAACAAATTTAGGACTTATGTATCCTGTAGCACTGATGTGCAGGAAAATATTTTTTAACAATTATGTGGTATTGAAAATATAAATATGAATGCTACAAAGAAAAAAATCAGTACAGTAAAAATAACGTCATTCTTTGAAAAACAAATGAATTGAGTGTATATGTACAATTTTTTATCATGAAATAATTTTTTTTTTCAAAGTATATTTTCTCCCATATTCAGTATAACGAAATATTTTTTATGGTCCCATGAATATCGTTATAATGGGATTTAATCTGTTTATAAATTAATTCGTGTGGTCATCATCATTATCAGCCTGGTTGACTCCAGTGTTGAATGCAGGCCTCCCCTCTCCTCATCCACTTATTCCCGTCATGGGCACATTGTTTCCAGTTGCTCTCACCCACTTTTCCGAGTCACTCGACCATCTTGTTAGAGATCTTTCCACATTTATGTTCTCTGTCCTTCGTCGCCACTTCAGAAGACAACGCTTTTTTGGAGGTTTTGTCAAAATTTATGACTACATATATGAATACTACACTACACTCCACCTAAAGCCGAAGGTGTTACTATCACATATCGGAAGATCTATAAAGGTTTGTTTAGTTCGTTTTTTTTTTGATAAGTTTTTTGCAGTTCTCTTAACAAATATGTTTTTTTAAATAAATGCAATCTTACTAAATATGTTTTTCAAAAAAAATCTAATGGCCGCAGCCACCATCCTCCTATTCTTACACTCAACTTATACATATATAGTATACAGCATGGCCGCTGACAATTTATGTTTTTCCACGAAGGATGACGACCACCTTTGTTGCAAAGTTGACAACTGGGACTAGAAATCGTGCGACTTGTTATGTTACGTTATGATTACTAACCTGACCCTATATGGACTGAGCACCTGGTATTGCGACCCCAGACTCACAGCTCCAGTGGGCCTAGGCCAAAGTGGCCCGTAGTGTCCACACCCCAGGCGGCAGGTCCCCGGAGACTGCTGTATAGATGCGCCCGGGGCGCCGGCCTGCCGCACGCAGCGTCCATCCTCGCATGCCCAGTGCCATTGCTGCCTGAAACACGTTGTACATAAATTTGTTAATCAATTAATTTCTTAGGCGACGTTTTAGTAACTTGTGTAACTGTAAGAGCACGTCTGATTCGTTACGCATCCCTCAAAACCCTTTAACCTCTTCAGACCTGAATTAATTGTAAGGTTCTAATTTTTTTGTTTGTTAATGTATTTTTTACATTAAATACAATATTATGCTGTATTAGTTTAGATACATGATGCCCAAAACGTTCAAAGTCAATATTACAGTATCCTACATTTCATTTGTTTTCACTGGGAACAGAAATATACCACAAAGCTAGTTACAAAGTGCATATGAACTCTGTGTCCATTATAATGGATGCCAGGTCTGAAGAGGTTTAAGGTTTTAGTTAATAATAATAACTACCTAGATCTTTTCGGAACGCTCTGAAGTTCGTCCAAAGTGGGGAAAAATGTTAAACATAAAAATATGTAACCCGAATAGAACATTATTGTTGATAATCATTTAGATATTTCTGATTTGTCATAATAAATGTCGCATTATGTTTTCCACTTTTATAAATAAAATGAGACACGCGCTTTAATAATTCAATTATAAAATTGAAATAATTATTTTTATTCACGACGTGATGAAGGTTTGAATAAATAATAGTCGCGGTGAAGATTTAATACTAGTTTAAACGTTCAGCTGTGAGGTGAAGTATCGGGACGGTATTTTAGTGTTTAATACGGTCTTTTATTTGGAAAATTGATATTAAATGTGTTTATAGGAATAGTAAGAAGTTAACCCCGTGAATATTTTATATATACATATAAGCACCGTTTTATAACAGTTAAAGAAAAGTTTTAAAATAACTCTGAAGCCGTACATGGCACGAGTTACTCGTTTAATCTACGAGTATTTATAACTTAATGGTTCGCAGTGGATTGGAGCGCGGCTCAATCATGAAGAACCCAAGAGAAGTCCAGAATTCTCTGATAGTTGAGCGAAACTAAAAGTGATTTCTGTTTCATATTTATTGTAGAGTATGGATTTTATCCATGGCTCTATCCCACATTATTTAATGGGTGTTACTATTTTTTAAGCGTTAGAACGGATCTATGCACCTGTTTGTCTATATACAAATATGACAAAAAAATATCGAGCCCATTGTTGATTGAAAAACTTTTGTTTAATATACCTGACAATTATTTACGCCATTGTTAATTAAGATTATTTTCGAATTCACACAACCTTCCGCAGTGTGGGACACACTCTTCCAGATAGCATTTGACGACTCGGTGCTAGGCGCTCTTTTCGCTTTATACGTTTTTCCTTTTCGTGGTCGCATCTTGCAGTTTCAAAAGGTACCATTTCCTCAATCACTGCACGTCTCCACTAGTTACGCTCTTGTGCCGCTGTAAACCAACTCTGGGTATGTATACGACATGGTTTGAGACTAGAAATAAGACCCTTCATGTACCTATTTTTTGGGCTACTCTGGTTTCTTTTCATTAACTGAATCATGACCCCGCGTTTTAACGTGATTAACTAGATTTGTGTTCAGTCTCGGATCCGTGTTTTCACGTGATTGATACCTCTTCCATAAAATGACATATTACTGGCATCTATTTAATAATTTTGTTAACAATTCAACGATTATCTCCTGATTTCTAGCATGTATAATAACCTAGATAGTGAAAATATGCATGAATTGATTTATGGTGGATATTCTAACCTCGTCACCAGTGTGAAGTGAATGATCAGATCTTGAAGATTTCGACATAATATGTATATGGAGACCAACTATTTTCCGGGTCCAAATAGAATAAAAAAATTTCAGGATCCTTCAAACAGGTTGTCAAAAAGCATGTTTAAATACGTGTTGTTAATACGTATTATATTAATTAAAAAAAGAAAAACCCTGCAAAACTTGCAAGGTATGCCCTACGCACAAGAAGAGAAGTGAGACCCGGTAAATGTGTAAAGAATTTGATGTAGCTCTCCAGAAAGAATAATTTTGTCAAAGTTATCATACTCAACTAAATTATTTAAGTATTTTAAACAAATATACAAAATCTCACATCTGTCATTTTCCGGTTTAAAATGTTGAAGCTCTCTAACTTTGGCAATACTTCAACAATCAGTATGGGCATTCTATGGATTTTCATATGAGTTTGACTACTTACAAGAGTAAAGTGAAGAAATTGTTCTTGCCAGGAATGAATAAAGTTAAATAAAAGGGTTTCAATTTTTATTGTGATGGGTTAATCTTATACTGTTTTATTATATTGTGTAACACTGCTTATGTATGAATATCGATTTTTAATTCTAAGTCTTTTTGCTATCGGAAAGGTCATTTGCCGTTTAAATAAATAAATAAATAGGTACTTACCATTTTTGTGTGTTTTTATGTTGCATCGCATATGCTGTCATCCCGAGAGTTAAACACACCAAGAAGAGGATCGACAGGGTTTGAGGCCTAATCATTGTACTGGGATGTTTCTGGAATAAGGAAAATATATTTAGCATAAATCACGATAAAATATAAACACGGAACAGATGTTAAAATTGAAACAAAAATAAATATTCGTTTAATATTTTCTGTACTCAATGATGATGTACCGATCATGATGTACAATGATGATGTACCGATCATGATGTGCAATGATGATGTACCGATCATGATGTGCAATGATGATGTACCGATCATGATGTGCAATGATGATGTACCGATCATGATGTGCAATGATGATGTACCGATCATGATGTGCAATGATGATGTACCGATCATGATGTGCAATGATGATGTACCGATCATGATGTACAATGATGATGTACCGATCATGATGTGCAATGATGATGTACCGATCATGATGTGCAATGATGATGTACCGATCATGATGTGCAATGATGATGTACCGATCATGATGTACAATGATGATGTACCGATCATGATGTACAATGATGATGTACCGATCATGATGTACAATGATGATGTACCGATCATGATGTGCAATGATGATGTACCGATCATGATGTGCAATGATGATGTACCGATCATGATGTGCAATGATGATGTACCGATCATGATGTACAATGATGATGTACCGATCATGATGTGCAATGATGATGTACCGATCATGATGTGCAATGATGATGTACCGATCATGATGTGCAATGATGATGTACCAATCATGATGTGCAATGATGATGTACCGATCATGATGTGGAATGATGATGTACCGATCATGATGTGCAATGATGATGTACCGATCATGATGTGCAATGATGATGTACCGATCATGATGTACAATGATGATGTACCGATCATGATGTGCAATGATGATGTACCGATCATGATGTGCAATGATGATGTACCGATCATGATGTGCAATGATGATGTACCGATCATGATGTACAATGATGATGTACCGATCATGATGTGGAATGATGATGTACCGATCATGATGTGCAATGATGATGTACCGATCATGATGTGGAATGATGATGTACCGATCATGATGTGGAATGATGATGTACCGATCATGATGTGCAATGATGATGTACCGATCATGATGTGCAATGATGATGTACCGATCATGATGTGGAATGATGATGTACCGATCATGATGTGCAATGATGATGTACCGATCCTTTCCTAAACAAATCGAAGCAGACGAATTTCTGTCCCGATCAACCTTTAAATCAGAGTTTTTCAACTTTTTTTGGACCAAAGCTTAGAGCGTCTTAAGATAAGTCAAAGCCTTCTTGTATAAAACCATGGATATTTTCAGTTATTGTAACGTAAAAAGGGTAAAACAACAAGTTCAGCAATATTACAATTGTGATGTATTTGTTTTTTTAAACGATAAATTGTGTTAATTATAAAATTATCACTAACTGTGGAATAAACATAAAAATTATCATAATTAAAGTGAGCCTTGCAACGTAGAACCAAGTTAAGAAAAAAATGAGGTTCTTTTTTTAACAGCAACGAAATCGGTGAAAATCGTACGATCCCATAGATGTTGTCATTATTTATTAAAGAAACCATGTAATTTATTTCAAGTTTCCACAAAATAATTTATGTACAGTACATATACAATGTTAAAGATGTAACTGAAATCCATAGATTTCATATTTTAAATAGACATTTTTTGCAGTGGTCAGACGAATGACGTTAACAAGTAAGCTATGTGGTCAAACAGTTTTTTTACTGGAATATTTAAGGCCCGTTCTTACGGTTCAAGTTTAGTTGACCGATTAAAGTTGATCAACAAAAGTTGAACACAGCTTGAATCAGTTTTTGTTCACACGTTTCAATAGAAACTGATTCAAGGCCCGTTCTCACGGTTCCAGTTTAGTTGACCGATTAAAGTTGATCAACAAAAGTTGAATGAAATCTGTAGTGAGAACCTTTGTTTCATTAGAGTTGATCAACTTTTTAGTTGATCAAGAAAATATTGACCCAGTCAAACTTTATCGTTCAAGTTATGCGTCATCCGCCATTTGCTTTCAAATTGAAACCTGTCTTGAAACGTGTGAACATGTGAATTCAAGTTGATTGTCAAGTTCGCTTTCAACTCGATAAATATTGTATAAAAGTAAAGATGCAAGAGAAAATGCTTTCGACGCCATTTTTAACTGAATTTAATTGAAACAGTTTATTGAATAAGTTTCTATTGAAACGTGTGAACAAAAACTGAATCAAGTCGTATTCAACTTTTGTTGATCAACTTTAATCGGTCAACTTAACTTGAACCCTGAGAACGGGCCTGTATTCAACTTTTCTTGATCAAATATAATCGGTCAATTAAACTTGAACCGTGAGAACGCGCCTTCACTACAGATTTCATTCAACTTTTGTTGATCAACTTTAATCGGTCAATTAAACTTGAACCGTGAGAACGCGCCTTTAGTAAATATCCCAATCCAGTTCAGATCGATCTCACTACCACCCACGCTGTTATGGGGGACACAATAAGTCCCCATCCATCGCGATCTACACTAGAATATAAAAACCTTATTTGACGTCACGTAGTGACGAATAAGGAAATGCCCAAAGAG
The DNA here is from genome assembly GCA_949825065.1 of Odontocerum albicorne. Lineage (NCBI taxonomy): Eukaryota > Metazoa > Arthropoda > Insecta > Trichoptera > Odontoceridae > Odontocerum > Odontocerum albicorne. The sequence goes on from OX463845.1 coordinate 14,183,529, forward strand.
ACTTTTCCTTCGGTGGTAACACTTGAGTGTGAAAAGAACAGCAGTGACGGTGAACTTGGATCCAATGTCATGGGAGGTGTAAATGATTCACAGTATAATAAATATACTTATAAAGCGGCTTAAGGTCTGGAGTTCAAATAACCTAAAAAATCGCCAGTACTTTTCCAGAATATTTCGAATACAGCAATACTATCCTTTGACGCCACTAAATCGGAGTAGCTAATCAGTCCGAAGATGGAACGATGTAAGGCTGAGTTGAGATCCCTTGGGAAATTATTGACTCGATTATCATCGCAGCACCACAGTATGATCCGCGGATAGATCTAGATGGCCGCAAAGATGACTAAGCAAAAGAGTTTGAAATTAAAGCTACCGTAGCCAGAAAAAAATTGGGTCGTTCAATAGCTTCCAATAACTGGGTGTACCTAAGGGGAACCGAAGCGCGCCCTGATGCAATTAATAAAATGTCAGTCTTTCCACGGAGGATGACGATCATCGATGTTGCCAAGTTGATAACTGGGCTTCTGGACAGCTTTAATAATCGCGTGACAGGTCGCCTGCCACAATGACACCCTTGAAAGCTCTAACCACACCCTAATAATTATGTATAACTCAACGCCCCCTAAAAGTTAAAATCAAGGCCAGCTCCTAAGAGGGAGTTGCCCGCGTTGGGAATTACTGTATTAAGTGATGTTCATAAAGGAATATTTATCGATATAATAAAAAAAACATAATACAGTGAACCTGGAAAATAACCTAGATGACCTTCAGTTTTTACTGAATAGAATAATAACAGCAGGCGTTAAACAAGGACTGCATATTAATGTTCAAAAAGTTTATGTTTTAAGTGGACAATCTCACAATGACGTATTTCTGCAACCGAACGGGCAGTTTATATAGCAAGTTGACAGTTTCAAATATCTAGGAAGCTTCATTACTGATAATCTTGACTCAGATAGAGAAAGTTTGTTTCTTTGTATTGGACCCCCTTAATGGAATGTATCTATTGTATGTTATCTTTCGGATTCGAGTCTGAGAAATGTTGTTTCTGAGAGGAACATAATGTAGAGGTTGATCTCTTCTTCATCGATAAACTATTTGTTCCGAATCGATCCAAAGGGCGAGATATTATGATCGATCCAATGGGGCTTTAGTCGTTGTTGAACTTCCGTTGATGCTTTTACCCATAGTGTGGATTAGTATATCTCTAAGTGTCAGACATATGTGTAACATATGCAGTTTCAGGACGAACTGGAAGACACCCCTTTTTGGGATGTCTTATCAAAATTTCTGATTAGATATGAACACTACACATATAATACTACATCCCACCTACAGCAGAATGTGTAGTTATTACATATTGGAATATCTACAAAAGTTTTTTGTAGTTCGTCTTCCCTTGGTAAGCTTTCTACGGCTTATTGCTAAATATATTTTTTCTAAACATATGCAGATGTGGGAAAGTACCTAATCTAATGACCGCAGCTGCCACCTTCCTATTCTTCTTATAGGCAACTTCTTTTGTTTATTTGCAATATTTTAAATATTTCAATAATTATTCGATTCCTGTGTTAGAGGGTCCTTGAGGAGAGTTCTATCTAAACGGTGCTATATAAAATGTCATTTTATTATTATTCGGTAAAAAAATTAAATTAGGTGTGTATCGTTAATGTAAATGGTAGAGATTTGATTGCCAAATATTTGAGTCAAACTATTATTTAGCGATACGAAAACTGCAGTTGAAAACAAATATACCATACTGTAATTGATTAGTCTAGTGATACCACTCACGGACTGACGAAGTACTGATCGTTATATAGACCACCACACATGCTAAAAGTAACCATAGTGTAGGTTGCCGGTGCTTATCAGAATATACGAGTTTAAAAAAGTTATTATTTTAGTACGTTTTTCTTGCAATTTTACCTGATCCATTCATCACCCTTTAAGCCTTTTCTGGAGTACGTACAATTCTTATATCATTCATTAGTTACAAATATGAGAGAAAGAAACAAAAACAAAAGAAGACGTAGATTTCCTCGAAAACAAGACTAACTAGACTTCGTGTGGGCGTCGAGAGAATATTTAGTTGTAGCTAATGATTATTTGGGTGTAATGTCTAGTACGAGTACCAGCGCTTATACGAGTAGTAAGCCGCCTCCAGATTTGAGGCGATCTATTTACGGGAAATCTACGAATTTATGACAGGTTCGGTTCCAGAACAGGTGTCGGAACTAGAAAACTGTCGGAATCGAAACACTGACAATTTTCACTGATCAATTTATGTATTAATTTTAATAAACAGTCATGTAACCAGTAGATACACAAAATATATATTTTTTTAAATTTCACATCATAATAGAACCAGGCCAAATTCAAATTTGAACGATTTAACAAAACACTACGAAACATTTGTGGAACCGTTACCCAAGCAAAAAGGAATTTGCTCAAAACATTTTGTAAACACTCAGAAAAGTTGGAAATAGCCCGCTTAATGTCCATACCGATTGCTCAACTCAGCGCAGAACAATTTCAACTGAAATAGTATTTTCAGCTAAAAGAAACACTAGGCTTTTTTATTAAATAAGCATAGTACTCGAAGGAATCGTAAAATGACTCGAAGGAATGAAAATCATAAGAAGACTAGTGCGTGTTGTAATCAGTTTTACATATGTTATAAAAAACTATTACAACGATGTCATCATCCTCATTGTTACGCTATGCCCCTATTACGATAGGCAGAGATAACAGATCTCCATTTCATCCTATCCTGTCACACATCTTTCGTTTTTGTCATGCATAAATCTCCTATTATAAAGATTTATCTTATTGTAAATTAGGGGTAAGAATGTATAACATAAATAATTATTTGTATTGTTCATCATATCACCATCACGCAATGTCTATATTAACGTAGGTAGAGAGAACAGATCTCCATTTTATTCTATTCTAGCACATATCTTTCACTTCTACCACGTCTCCGTAACCGAGTCGTAACATTTTGATTTCTACTCGGGGGTTCGATTCCTGATGGTATCGAAAAAAAAAGGATATCAGTTAAATTAAAATTAAGTTCAAAAAAGAGTTCGTCTGGTAACAATATTTGCACGCGCCGAGCAGTAGTATTGGCAACACGTTTAGTGACGAATCACGAATCCCGTGCCTACTCCACAGATTCAAAACACGAAGGCTCGCTTACTGGGACCGAAGACAGTATTGTCTCTCAGTCACGCTTTTGAGGGGTACCATACGAAAAAAAATCTACGTGGCCGAACCATCTTGATGTGCCTTTCTTCATTTAAATTTCTACACCTTATTTCAACCTACATTCTTTTCCAATGCCTTTGTTTCTTTTTTTGTCGTAGTCGTTTTTCCACCCATTTAGGTATATTGTTTATGATCCTCAAATATTAATTGTCCTGCTTGTGGGAGTTATTTAACTGACAGATTGGTTGGGACTGTCCACATTTAGTCGTTGCTTGTTGTGGTGGCCAGCAAGACAAATCGAGATATTTAAGGGAACACGAGAAATAAAAACTCTTATCGATTCGTTTGTTGTGTCGCGTCTGGATTATTGTAACTCTAATTATTCTGGTTTGCCTGATTCACAAATTTCTAGACTCCAGTCTGTTTTCAATATCGCTGCTAGACTGATATATGGTAGACATAAATATTGATATATTAGTCCGCTTCTAAACAGTTTACATGTGTCGCGTTAAGTGCAGCGAACGAATTGATTTCAAACATTGTCTCTTTGTATTCAAGTCCCTTACTGGGATGTCTCCATTGGATCTTTCGAATATGTGTCTGAGAGGTGTTCCTTCGAAGAAAAGCAGAACTTTATGGTTGATTTTTTCTTCATTCCAAATCCATCTTTGTTTTTTGTTTCAAATCAATCCAACAGGGCGGGGTATTATGATAGAGCTTTTATCGTTGTTGGTTCTGTGGCGTGGAATGGTTTGCCTCCTAGTGCTAGACATGGGTGGCGTGTACAGATTTAGGAAGCACTTAAAGATAATCCTTTTTGGGAGGTATACTCAAAATTTATGAGGTTATATGAACACTACACAATACACTACAGCTAACTTTAAACTAAATGTATTACTATCACATATCGGAAGATCTAATATACAAAGGTTTATTTGTTGTTTGTCTTCCCTTGGTAAGTTTTCTGCGGTTCTGTGTTAGAGATATGGGTGACGTGTACAGTTTTAGGAAGTACTTAAATATAATACTTTTTGGGAGGGCTTACCAAAATTTATGAGGTTAAATTAACACTACACAATGCATTACACTATACCTAAAGCTGAATGTGTCACTATCACATATCGGAAGATGGATTATATAAAGCTTTCTTTGCAGTTCGTCTTCCCTTGGTCCTTTTTAGGAGTTTTATCAAAATTTATGAGTGGATTCGAATCCTGAGTTAGAGCGCCTTTAAGGAGACTTTGTTCTCGAAATGGCGCTAAAGAGATTGTTCTTTTATTATTATTTCTAGACTACATTGCAATACGACGAGTTAATGCAAAAGTGTGGTAAATACGAGAATCCCCTGTACGTGGTCCTGCCTAATGACGCAATATTGTGACGTGTAGAGCTACCGACAACGACGACGAAACGATCGGAGCTAGCGTCTTTTGTTTGTTGCTTTGGCCAGATCTCGTGTTGGTTCCACTATTAATAGAAAGACTCTTTTAAAGCTATCATCAGGGAGTGATATAAATTTTGTTTCAAAATAGTCTGAAATGAAAAACTATTGGGATTAATTTGAGATTGAATTGCAGACGCCGTACTGTATTTTTTTTTATTCAATTACGATAAATTACGGTAAACGGAGAACTTAATTTTACTCGTATATATTATATAACAACCGCGCAATATCAACAGTAGCAAAAATGTCATTATATCATAGTGTGTTGTTGCTCACTTTGATGTATGGAAGTCAAACTTGGACTTGGATAATAGTAAGGTTAATGCTGCGGAGATGCGTGGACGAAGGAAAATTTGTGGAGTGTCATTGTTTGAAAAAAGGGGGAATGAATGCACGGATAAAATCGATATTTTAAAGAAGATAAAGAAAGGAGCTTTAAGATGGTTTGGACATGTGCAGAATGAACGATGAAATAATGTCTAAGCAAGTATTCAAGTCAAGTGTAAGGTGTGCGTGGAAGGACCAAATGGACCAGATTTCGAAAGAAATTAATGTGTGAAGTATGAATAATAGAAGAATGTGCATGACGAGATGTATAAATGTAGTGAAGGTGAAAGTTGTATGCTTGTATAGAAAAGTTTGGAAATTTGTTCTCTCTGCCTTCCCCGCAGGGCACACGGCGTGATGATATGTATGCATAAAAACAGGTTTTTTGGTGCAAATATCTTTCGCTCGTTTGATATATCCCGCCTGAAATTTGAGCACTGAGAAGAATAATGCGGTATCACGACAGAACACGAAGTACGACAGAACACGAAGTACGACAGAACACGGAATGAATTGAAATGAGCACTCTGATATGGTTTGGTTAAATAGAACGAATGAATGATGAAAGGCTATCAAAACTTATATAACGTGCAATGTGTGAGTGGTAGAGGAATATCAAGGAAAGTATGATTGGATCAAGTGAATGATATTTTGAATAAATAAATTGCAAAAAGTATTAGAAATCGTAAGAGTTGTATAGATGTAGAGAAAGCGAAAGATGTGGACGTGATATGAAAATCTGGCACTCTGTCCATTCTGCATACCCTAGCAAGGAAACATCGTGACGGTATGAATGTATGTATGTACTCGTATATATAAGTAAAACCAAGAAAGAAATCTTGAGATGGTTTAGCAAGTTATGAAATATTTACTACATACATACCATACATACCATTACGCCGTCTCACAATCGCAGTAGGCATAAATGTTATTTCAAAATATCATACTTAAGTTCACACTCATCCTAATAATTTCATTCCATATTTTGACACATATTGTCACCCCATTTATTCTTCCAAGTGCACACATTTTAACAGTATTTATTCGGCTCTTTTCAGTCTTATTCCATGTCCACGTTTCAGTCTCATACGTCAAAGTTGACACTAAAATACTATTCTGGACTATCATCTCGGCAGATTTTGATAGTCGGGTACGAGTATATATGTTTAAGTGTCCCATCGACTTTAATATCTATAGCTACACGCCGTTCAATATACCTCGTAACCCTTCCATAATTTGAGAAAATACTACCTAACTAAATAGCAGAATTATTCATCTTGCTGATATCTTTCATTACTCACCCATATATCGCATTTACTTTTCCTTTCACACTTTTCTATTACCATGACTTTTGATTTCACAACATTAATTCTTACATCTTTCTCTTTATATCTCGTCTACAATATGCTTATCACACTCTGTAATTCATTCTCATTCTCCGCTTACACTTCCGTGTCATCAGATAACAGTAATCCACACACATTTCCATTCGACATTTAATGCTACTCATTGACTTCTGTAGTTCCTTTATACACGAATCTGCGTAAATATTTAACAACTAGGGTGATATAACACATCCTTGCTTTACCCCTTTTGAAATATTAAAGCACTCAGTCAAGTTCATTCTAATACATGCTCTAATTTTACCATATAATGACGCAATACCATATATTCATTTACATTAACCACCATATTCATTTTATATTTTACATAGCTTTCCTCTTATCACTCGTTCATATGTTTTTCCAAGTCGTGTTTGTGGCATAGTACAGTTTCGTGTTTTTTTGCCATAAAATTTTCTACAACCATTCGTAAAGAGAAAATCTGATCCACGCATCCTCTTCCATTCAATAAAGCACCCTGAGAATCCCACACTTTCTTCTCACTATTAGAATGTTTCTATAGAGTTTAATTAATACATTCAATAAGCTAACGGCTCTGTAATTCCTTCACTTCATTCTTCTACCCTAACCTTTATACAATGGAACAATCATTGCACTCATCCAGTCTTTAGATGTGTAGTTAGATAATCAAAATTTGTTGAACATTTGTCTTAGTCACTCAATCTTTCGCTCACGTCATCACGACCTGACGTCTTTCCTTTTTACAACTATTCGTATTTCTTCTAGATTAATCGCATTCATATTTTCCAATCACTCGTTATCTATCAGATACACTGTGGTACATCTATCAGATGCACTGTGGTACCTCTATCAGATGCACTGTGGTCTCGACAACAATCACCACTCTCGTACGATTCTTCAAAATATTCCATCCGTTTCGAACGAACCATTCCATCTTCTGACAAAATATTTCCATTTTTATCTTTTATTCGACTTAATAGACTTAAAAATCATTTTGTCTGAAAATGAATGAAGTTCAATAATTGTTAAATAAATAATACTAACAAAACCACTTAAATCCACTTTTGTAAGTCTTGTGTTAAAGCAGCTTTTAAAATTGTAACACCTACTGCAAAAAAATCGTTTAATTGTTATTTTAGACAATTTGATGAAATATTGAAAACAACGTGACACAGAAAAAAGCATTTTTCAAAACTGATTTTATTATTCAATCAAAACAACACTTAACATATCTAACTAGTGAAGTTTAAAAGGTAATAACAACCAGTAAAAAGTATTCGTAAATAAAAATAAACGTAAAAAATAATAAACAAATTGATAAAAATATCCCACATTACTCGTATGTATATTTATAAGAGTAAAATTTTACACACATACTATAGACAAATAAACAATAGGTTAATCGACTTGACGTTTGAATAATACTAATTTGAATTTAGTAATATCTATAATTTTGACACAAACAAAAATATTCTAGGTACTGTGGTGTCGACGATCCCCGTGGCCTTGTTGTAAAAAGTTGGTCTTCCGACCGAAAGTTTCGGGTTCGTAAATTTAATAAATAAACGTCAGATAAAAAATCTATGCCCGGAAAATAAAGGTAAGAGTTCCCGCCAAAACAGTAAAAGAGCTGGATACGTCAGATGGGAGTAGCGTCGGTAGTTTGTAGCGGTGGACCGCCACACAGCTGATTGATAAATTGCCGTGGGATGGCGGGAGTGTAAACCGGGAACCAAAATACTCCTACGGACACAGCCCACGGGCCACGAGAGATTCACATGACCCAAATACAATTTATGTTTACATTAGGCGGTTTCAGAGGCCATCTTGGATGTTGTGTTTATGAACTTAGAAGTCGATAAACAATATATAGTCGAACCGGATAATAACTAAATTTGCTAAGATGTCACAGTAGAAGAGATGTCTAATAAAAAATGAAATGCCAGTCAGAAAGTGAATGATATAACGTAAGAGAGTTAACATTTACAAGGGAGCGCGCAGACCCATTACTGGATTGGACCGCGGAGCGCCCAGGGTCGGAACTGTGTACTTATTCTTCTTCATAGTGTCATGTCAGGTCCTCCCAATGTTGACTATCACCTGAGAGTAAGCATGTTTGTCCCCGGCAGCCCGAAAAAGATCCCAAACGCTTCTTGTACCAGTCCAGTCCCGTACATTGCGGAGCCAGGAGATTTCCCTCCTGCCAACACCTCTTCGACCCTCTATTTTGCCTTGGATGATCAGGTGCAGTAATTTGTACTTTTTCCTCTAAGTACATGACCCAAATAGTACTATAAAATATAATTACTCGAATGTCGAACTAAATAAAATCTGCTAAGATGATAGTAAACAAGAGTATTTAATAATCAACTTTGATGTATGATAGTGGAACGTGGACGTGGAACGTGGACGTAGAAAAAGGCTTATAGGAGTCGAATATGGTAAATGCTGTGGAAATTCGTGCACTGAAAATAATACATGGGGTGACAATTTATTACAAAGTACGGAATGAAGTAAACCCGCAACCGCTAGATTGGAAGACATGCATCTTACCAACTATGCCACGGATGTCGTTAATGCAGTGTATATTGATTGGGCTCCCTAAGACGCGGCTGAATAATTTAAGGAAAACTAATTTAAATTGAGACATTTATTTTATGTCAATTTAAGCTCAAGTAAGCTGAACTAATAAACTCATTTTTGCAAAAAAAATTAGATCAACTAGTCTGAACTTTACTCGGCGATATGTGAGAAACATAAAGTGAAAGTTCGGGCTCAACACCTGCTCATTCAATATTTTTCCGTATCACTAACGCTGCATTAGAGTATAGGACGATTTTGCGCATGTATTTCTACGCGGCTGGTTCTATACGGTTGTTTCTACGCGGGAGTTGCTACGAAGGAAAAAATCACACAGGGATAAATACTTAAGGATTTTTAAAGGTTAGCCCAACGCATAATTATCAAGTTTCTCGCTCGTGAGGACATAAAACCGGCCGAAATTTTGCGGAGACTGATGGCACAGTTCGGGGATCAAACACTGTCAAAGCCCCGTGTGTTTGCCTGGCATAAGGAGTTCATGAAAGGCCATGAAGGTGTCGACAACGAGAGCCATGATCGTCGCCCACTGACGAGCGTTACCGAACAGAACATTAATGCCATTTGTGATCTTCTGGAAGGCGACCGACGTTTGACGGTTTCCGAAATTTGTTCTGAGGTAGGAATAAGTTATGGGAGCACTCAATCCATAATCACAAAGGACCTAGGATTCTGTAAAGTGTCTACTCGATGGGTCCCACGTCTTTTGACTGCAGAACAAAAGCTGGCACCAGCTTGTAAGGTGCTTGCGACCGTTTTTTGGAACAGGCGTGGCATTATGCACATCGAATTTTTGCACGATCGTCGCAACATCAATGCGGCGTACTACTGCGAGCTTTTGAATGAAGTTAAACTTGCTTATCGATGCCAAAAGACGTGACCAACCGATACGAGAAGGGATTCTTCTCCATGACATTGCGACGCTCCATACTCGTATATTTATTCATTCTACTGGCAGTGGTGTAACAACGTCAATGCAGCCCGTATAGTAGTACAGACATTGGGGTCCTCGTTAGATAGGAGCCAAAAAACGTATATCGGCAGTAACGCTACTTAGTGTAGAAGCTAAGGAATCTGAAAAAAATGTACGTCTCAAAATAGACTTTGCAAGTGCTAAATCAAGGCAAAAGTCATTCTATAATTGGAATTTATTGACATTTGAAAAAAATTTTTTTAAATTAAATTACTATTTTTATTAACTACGTGTATAATAATAACGAAAGGATATTATATATCGCGCTGTTTAAAGAGCAGACTCCCCTTAAGGACACTACTCGTACCTTGGGATTAGAATACTTTCTAATTAATCAAAAAAATAATCACAGTTCACTTCAAAAAATCAAAGAAAGAAGAACTAATCAGGTCTGGCAGTTTCAATAGCTTCCGAGCGTACAACTCTGAGTTTTCTTCACCTTACTCAATACAGTATTAGGTTCACATTCATTCCTAATCAATTTGTTCTGTATATAATCTTTCTGTACGTAATATAAGATCAAGAAAGATAAACATATCGGAACCACATTACATGCGACCTCCTCGTCCTAGTTAGTAAAACACTTGCCTTTCAATCTGAAAATTGCGAATTTAATTCCCGTTGCTACCTAGATTTTTTATAAAAAGGGTTCTCGTCTGGTTTACACTCAAGGCTTGTTTAAACACCTTTATTATTTATTTAACACTTTTATTGCAAATACAATCTGGCGGGCTTATTGCCAGGCGGCACTCTCTTCCAACCAACCAGACAAAAGTAAATGAAGCAAGTTACGTGGTCACATAAATCATTCAAATGACTATCCATCCCCACGAAATCCATAAACATATACGTGAGCACATGCCCACGAACCCCACAAAGACGGACAGTCACCCGAACATTATTTTTCATATAAAGTGAGATATCATCAATCAAAGGAAAGGAAGGGTTGGTGGAGAGGAAAGGAAAAGAAAAATCAGGAATGAAACACGTTATTTTACTGACTAGAAATTAAGAGGTTTTTCAGTCGCTTCTTAAAGCATGCCAAGGACGGAGCGAGTCTTATATTGGTTTGTAACTGATTCCAGAGTCTCACTGCATGGACAGTAAAGGACGACGTAAAGAAAACGGAGCGGTGAACTGGAAAGGCCAATAAACAATCTCTGTTTGAGCGTAGCGCTAATCCATGATTGGAAAGACGCTGAAAAATTTCGGCCAGATAAGAGGGGGTGACGGGACAGTTAAGGATATTATACAATAGAGACAGTATGTGAATTTGGCGTCTATTTCTAACATTCAACCTTTTTGGTTAGTTGGAAAATATTTCCACGTGGAAATAAATCCGCCAGGTCGTATTGTATACATCGAAAGTGAAATACAACGTATTAATATTTAAATATTAAAAGAAAGTATTACAATACAAAAAAAATATTTAAAAAACTAATGATTGAACTTAAAACATACAGAAAACTGTACTGGAACTGGAAATGGTTACTTACTTTATTTACTTCTCCAGTATTACCAATAATGGAGGATGCGAGGCTGAGGTGAAAATAAGAACTGGAGTGGCAAAAAATGCGATGTCAAAGCTGAAAAATATATGAAGAGTAGAATTATCACGAGGAAAATACGCCTTGTTAAGTCTCTCGTCTTCACAATATTTTTGTGTAGTGTGGAGACTTGGACTCTGAGAGCAAAAACGAGATACGTAGAATAGATACATTAGAAATGTGGTGCTGGAGAAGGATGTTACGAATACCATGGACAGCAAGGCGAACTAATGCATCCATTCTCGAACTGAGAATCACCGACATATTGTCAATAACATGCCTTCGACGAGGCCTCCGATTCTTTGAACACATTACTCGTGGCCAAGGAGACAGTTTGGAGAGGTTTGTGGTTACTGGAGACATGAAATGATGACACACAAGAGGAAGAATTCCAATGCGTTGGACTGACCAAGTGAGAGACGCAACTGAACTACTCTTAACAACTGTCCTTCGATCCGCGGAGTCCAGTGATGGATGGAGAGGAGTCGTTGAAGGCTATCATGGGAGTTATGAGCTACTAGACAGGATGATGAATGGTAATACATATTTGGTGCAAATGCCTTTATTAATCTATGTTACAATTTTCTTCATATGTGTAACTGTATATTCATTGATTAATAAATACATACAAAATCATTCGCAGGGTCAGCCAATACAACACGAGAAAGACGATTAAGAACTGTTTGTAACATATGTAGATACACGCAGTGTATGGCGGAGTAGGTTTACAAATTTACTTTATGAGTATGAGATACTCCTCTCACGATTTCTTAACCAATATAGACGATCAGTAATGAGAAGTGTTATATGCCAGAACTTATAGGTATTCGATGCCTATAGCATCGAATACCTATAAGTTATATCACTCTTGTCAGGTCATGAAGGTCGCCGGTTCCAAACTCGAGAGCACGAATATTATTTCCGGTTTGACGACCTCCGTGACCTAGATGGTAGATTTCCAATGGCCGTAAAAACGGCCCTAGTCATAATAATCACCGCGCTAGATGTATGCGAGCGTTGTTGCCTCCTCACGTATGGTAGTATTGTAAACATGTGCATTTACGAAAAATAAATACCAAAAATTAGTCATTAAAAACTCTCTTTCCAGTATCCCACAGCGTAGCTATTCAGGGTGTATCTGATCCTTAATATAACCAACTTACACCTCAGATATACTCTCTGACCAATGACATAAATAAAATACAAACTCAACACACATACCTCGCATAGCAGTTGACCTAATATCCACTATCCTTAGAGCTGGAACATCTTTTTGTTTTGTGATTAATCTTCATCAGATACATCTGCTAGAAATTTTCTCAGCGTTCCCGAGTTCTTAAAAATAATATTTTTGATAAATGTATTACGATTGTGGGATGGACTTTAAATTTCTTCGATAAAGTAGGCCACGTCCCAACCACGGCCCCCTTAAACTTTGCGCGACTTATCTTCCACCTACCTCCCCACTTGTCGAGTCCGAACTGGACTCATTCCTCGCAGACAATATCCCCACCATCATGGCGGGAGATCTGAATGCTAAACACCACTTCTGGCACAGCCGCACTCCCAACACTCACGGCAATATACTCGATGAAATTTCCTCCCGCAAAAGATACTTCGTGGAAGGACCCACGTCTCCCACCCTCTATCCGCTAATAGACAGCCATCGCCCCGATGTCATCGACATCATTGTCCATAACGACATTCACTATCAAACAGATCTCACGACTGTTCACCAGCTTCAATCCGATCACTACCCGGTATTACTTCAATTGACGGATGGCTTCCCACCCTTCTCGCCCACAGCCCCTCCGCGACACATCACCTCGTGGAGCGATTTCGCTATTAACGTCGACAGCAGCATCAAAATACCGACAACTTTCCCCGACACGAACTCCATAGACGCCGCTATAAATGACTTCACAGCCACCATCAAATCCGCTCTCACATCCTCTTCAAAAGAGAGACCAGCCGATAAACCCGAACTTCCCCTTCCTTCACATATCAAAATACTGATTATGGAAAAAAACAAAACCAGAAAACTGTGGCAAAACACAGCCGTCCCCTCCTACAAGACCGACTACAACAGATTAGTCAAAAAAATTAAACACCTCCTACAGCAACTCCGCAATGACAAATGGTCAGACTTCGTCGAGTCCCTCGAATATAATGATGGACTCAAATGGAAATTAACGCGCTGCCTTAGAAATACGCCCTCCCGACCCAGCTCTCTTCAAGGACCAAATGGCCCCGTTTTCTCTGCTCGCGACCGCGCAGAGACCTTTGCTGACTCTCTAGCAAACATCTTCTCGCCTAATGCAGACCTCTCTGACCCCTCTCACTCAATAATGGTCGACAATGCAGTCGTCGACATATTAAATGAGCAAACCCCCCCCACCACAGACTTCTTCTCACCGATAGAAATACAATCTATCATTAAAAATCTCATTAATAAAAAAGCACCCGGCCCCGATAAAATCAATAATCTCACCTTGAAAAAACTCCCGAAAAAAGCCATTTACGCCCTTACTGCCATCTACAATGCCTGCCTTCGACATAAATTCTTTCCGACCCCTTTCAAAAACGCCGACGTCATCATGTTCCCCAAACCGGGTAAAAGCCACATTATCCCCGAAAATCACAGACCGATCAGCCTGCTCCCGACTCTAGGTAAAGTGCTCGAGAAATTAATCCTCGAACGTCTCTCCACCGAAACTTACTCACGCAACATCATCCCAGATTCGCAACACGGATTTAGGCCATTACACTCTACCAGCCATCAGCTTCTTCGCGTTGTAGAACACATAATCAAATCCTTCAGAGCCAAAGGCCTCACGACCCTCCTTTCACTAGACGTGGCGAAAGCCTTCGACACAGTCTGGCATAACGGACTCATATTCAAACTGCACAAGTCAGGTATTCCCCTCAGACTAGTGCAAATCATCGCATCATTCCTCGAAAATCGCTCCTTCTCCGTCAAAATAGACGGCATAAACTCATCCCCACGCCCCATTCTGGCAGGAGTACCCCAAGGTGCACTGCTGTCCCCTATCCTGTATAACATATACACGAGCGATATGCCTCAATTTTCACGCACACATTGTATCACCGCGCAATACGCTGACGACACAGCCTTCCTCTCTTCATCGAAATATGAGTCCGATTCCCACGATAGACTGCAAGACTTCATTCCCATCTTGGAGCACTGGTGCACCAAATGGAAGATCAAAATAAATCCTTCCAAAAGCACAGCTGTCCGCTTCTCACGCAGATATATCGAACCCGTCAGAACTCTCAAACTCTTCGGCCAGAGCGTACCATGGACGAAACACGTGAAATACTTAGGCCTCACCTTGGATAGTAAACTCTCGTGGTACAAACACGCCCATAATATTAAATCAAAAGCTCACGGAACACTCAAATCATTATATCCCTTGATCTGCAAACACAGCAAACTGAGCCCGCGCACTAAACTCCATCTCTATAAAGCGATCATCAGACCTCAACTGACTTACGCCCTTCCGGTCTGGGGCCACGCGAAGAAATCAACTCTACATCACATTCAAGTCATTCAAAACAAAGCCCTCCGCATAATCTTAAAAGCACCCTACATAGTACGTAACTCTAGACTCCACGCGGATATCAAACTACATACCATCCCCGAACATATGCGCGCTCTGGCCGAGAGGTTTTACAGCTCTGTATCCTGTCATCCCAACCCAATCATAAAATCCTTAGATAACTACAGCGCCAACACCAGATTCAGACACACTCGCCCGAAATCAATATTACGAAACGCCCCTCCGAACCCCCACTCCTTAACCGTAATCATCCCCCCAAATGACCCACCGATCGTCACTCTGGATTCCCCTACATCGACAGCTCCTCCGCAAGACAGTTTACCCCCTTAGGCAACCACATTTACCACCTTCAATAAACATTTTTTACATTTTTAATATATTTATACAAGTCACACACGTCTCCTTATCCACTTAATTACCTATATATATTTACATACTATATTCACTTTCGTACTATATTTTATTCATAACCATTATTTTTCACCCATTCAATATATTCGTGTGTGACGACACAACTAAATGTATATTCTTATGTAATATTATGTATATACTATCACATTTATTTATGTATTTAATCGTTTTATAACTTCTCATAATCATTCATAAAATCAAAACATTTACCACAAACCTATCCTTTCCCGACTCCTAAAAAGATCCAAAATTTCCAAAATATCAAAACAGTCAGAACTTATCCGATGAAGGAGTAAGGTGTCCTACCATCGGACCGAAACTCCAAACAAGTTATCAATCACTAGTTTTTAGGCCACGTGGTACTCGTTGTTTCACAATTTATCTTAATGATAATATTTGAAAAAGTAATTAAATTATAACCAACATCCCATATTAACTATAAGCCTATTTTTTCTTATTTATGTCATCAGTAAGATAAACGGAACAGCTTGATTGACTGAGGGTAACCTTACGTCAGTGAAATAACTGGAAACAAACCCGGATCCATATAACTTGTGAGGGTCCATATGATTTTTTTTTATATTTGTGCCTACTCTAGTGCTCCTAAACCAGAATGTTTTATTTTTTATTATTTTTTTTTATTTATTTATATACAACAAGAAATTTTGTAAATATACAATTTATGAAAAAACAACAGGTTATTTAATGTGGACATATAATTTTAATGGATCTGGGTTTGCAGCCATTAATTTATCGTGTCCTCAGTAAACTAGGTTTTTGCCTACTGAGTACATATAATATGAAAAAAAAAATTGATATTTCTTTCCGATTTTTGATTATAACATATAATACAATACCCCGTTACATGCTCTCATCAACTCGATAAACAGTGACACACAATTATATATGTATATATCACGCGAATCGAATCCTTTACACTTCATCACTCCAGATAGACCTAAAAGTTCATCCTATAATGTGCCGCACATAATCATCAAAAACACACCACACTCAAGAGTTCACACAAACCTTTGCTTCAAGTCAATACTCCTGTAAGCCCAAGTATTCAAACTCATGTTGCAATAACAACCAAGCTTCGATCGACTGCTTAAATTTTTGCCACCTTTTGCCTTTATTGAATTCAGCACTTATTTGTATGTCATGGAAGCCAAATATGCATATAGCCTTTGGGCAAAAGATGTTCTAACTCTAGGAATCGTGAACATTTGATCAGTTGCAATGCTTGTGGTGTGTCTGCCGAGTTTGCATTTTCTTGATGATAGTGCCAGAGAATGGACTTGAAATGTAAGTTGGCTACGTTTAGGACCCAATACTCCCTGAAAAGCTCTGCTGTGGGATACCGGGCAGGAAGATTATTAATTATTTTTACAATATTTTTTTGGGAAACCAGCTATATGTATTTGTGTATTAAGGTATATCGCCTCCAAACTAATATACCGTAGGAAAGTGCCGACTGACAAAAAGCAAAATATATACCTTGGGGTAGTATTAATGGGGTAGAAGACAATGTCGTCTCCCAGCCACGCTCTTAAATGTCTGAATAACGGATTCGGGTAGGTTGAAAGGTAGATACCCTACGAATTAATGAATTTCAATATATTTTAAGATGTATTACGATATTTTTCTCTCAAGCGTAGAAGTGCAGAAACGCATTGCGTTGAAAAGTCGTCATAAAGAAACAGTCTCGTCGAATTAGTCGTGCAGAAACGTCCCATGCAATATGCAACAAACAAGTAGGATATCTTTTAAAGTAAATGTCAAATATTAAACTTTACGAATGCACGATTTATTTTCCATTAGCAATATTTGAAGTGATTGATTAATTGTATAGGTATTATACACAAACCAGATTTATCTGTACACGATATTCAGGCCCGAATTCATATTCCACCATAAACACTAAATATGTTAATAATCTCTAATATATTATTCATAGTTAAGGCATTACCACTGTGGAGATTTAAATACATTGTTATTTGTTCAGTCAAACACTGTTAATTCCATGTTTGTGCTCCCCTGATAATGAGGTGAAAACCTTGAAACCGGAAGGGGTTATTTAAAGTGGAATATTATATAAAGTGGAATAAACAGTGTTTGAATAAACAAATTACAAAAAATCTAACCTTAAAATTGTATTATTTATGTTCGGAGTCGGACCTTCCACGTCCTGAACTTGAATGCACATACATACTTGCGCGCCATTTCCTGTTGGGGTACGCAGAGAAGACAGAACGCCAAATTTTCCTATCTCGACATTTATATTTTGCTTCTTCTACATCCATACATCTACTCTTACAACTCCTACAATTTTTCTCACTTTTAAGTTTCCTTCTTTCAAAATATCATTAACTTGATCCAACCGTACTTTCTTTTGTCGTATACCACGCCTTCATCTTGCATTTACGCTTTATATTAGTTTTGTTGGTCTTTCTATATTTATTCTTTCTACATGCCCAAACTATCTTTGAGTGTTCTTCTTCGTTTATTTCAACACATCAGCTTTAAATTCACATTATTCCCTAATCACTTTATTCCGTATTCTGTCATACATTGTCACCCCAATGTATTCTTCGCAGTCCACGTATTTCCATAGTATTTATTCGGTTTCTTTTAGTATTGTATTTCTACTGTAAAGTGACATAATTCAACCACGTGACGCACTTATTTAAAGTGTGAAAGGAAAAGTAAATGCGATATATGGGTGAACAATGAAATATTGAAGCAAGCTGAATAATTCAGCAATTTGAGAAGATTTTTTTCAGATGATGGCAGAGATATATCGAGCGGAGTGTTGCGATATGAAACAAAGTCAATGGGGTGCTAAAAATATATATACTCGAATCAGACAGTATGAAAATCTGCTACGATGATAGCCCACAACAATATTTGAGAACCAATTTTGATGAGTGAAATATTGACGTAGAAAAATACTGAAATGAGCCGAATAGCTGTAGATATGCGTGTATTAAGAATAAGCCATGGGGTACTAAAGCATGATAGAATACAGAATAAAGTGATAAGGGGTGAATGTGAACTTAAGGCTGATGTGTTGAGTAAGATGAAAAAGAGCAGTCTGCGAACTTTTGGACGTGTAGAACGAATGCATGAAAGAAAGACTAACAAAACAAATGTATAGTGCAAATATAACTGGAAGGTTATATAGAAGAAGACCAAGGAAATAATGGTAACTATCAAATATCGAAAGATCTATTAAGATTTCTTTGTAGTTCGTCTTGGTAAGTTTTGATTTTAAACTTTATCCCTTAATGTGTTATCTCGATTGTATCTTTCGAATCTATATTTGAGAGATGTTATTTCTGAGAGGAGCAGAACTTTTAGGTTAATTTCGTTTTCATCGAAAAAATTGATTATTCTTAATCGATCCGATAGGGTAGTGTATTATGACAATGCTGTTGCCGGTTTTGTGGCGTGGAGTGTTCTTAAATATATGTGCAGTAACACTACACACAAACATTTTACTCCTTCTAAAGTCAAATGTATTACTCTCACATATCGGAAGACCAACAAAGGTTTCCTTATACCATAGTTCGTCTTTTCTTGATAAGTTTTCTGCGGTTTCTTACCATAAGTTTGTCTAAACATATACAGATAAGGAAAAATACCCAATTTAATTAAAGCAGTCAGTGCCTTTCTATCTTTACGATTACCATATGTTATTTTGTAACATTTTTAATCTGTCAATAATAATGGGTTCGAATCCCGTTTTATAGCAACCTTGAGGAGAGTTGGTTCTCTAAACGGCACTATATAAATTGTCCTTTTATTATTATTTTGTAATACAACTAATATTTTAATTTTTATAATTATTTGCATTTTACGAGATGGAACTTTTTTTGCTTATATTCGTCCAATGATTGATAATGGTCTTATCATAGCTGAACATGATTGCAGACTCAGTATCGGCGTGTATCAAGTCATTGTGGAGCTGCACAAGCGGAAGAGAAACAAGTTTGCAAATTAGATTAGAGAATAAAACACAAAAATTGAAACGACAGTGAATAGAATCCGTAGGTTGGATGCTGATGCAAGAACCGGTACCGAGATTCTGAGTATCAACTTTGCGTATGACACAAAACATATTCGTAACATTAATTATTTTATTGTATGGTACTCTCTAACACATCTGAATTGGCGATTCAGATATGTTGAAGAGGGTGGCCGGAAGACAACATTGTATTCAGCCCCATTTATCGTACCTCTTGACTTACAAACACTTGAAAAGGTATATAACTCGCAGTTCGTCCCTGCACGTGAAGAGACACCCTAGCAGCATACATCTAGAGCGTTTGTAAGTATTGTTACCAGACGAACTATTTTTTCAGAATGGGATCCTTTTTTTCAAGTACCGTCGGGAATCGAACCTAAAATTCTCAGGTGGAGAGTAAGCATTTTACTAACTGGACCACGAAGGTCGTATCACATATGGATGGTGCGCATAATTTTACTATAGACTTGAATATTTCTCTCTACTATCAATTTGTAAGTATAAAACATATTAAATAAAAAAATACACGATAAGAAATATAAAAATACGAAGAAGGATAAAAGCAAAATTAATGCGTGTCAATTCAATTCAATTCACCCTTCTTTTAAAGCTCCACAAGGGAGCATAGGGAGGCCACCAGTCTTCTCCATTCAGAGCGGTTTTGGGCGGTGTTGGTAATCTCCCTCCACGACATTCCTAACGCTCTGACTTCCTTGTCATAGTAACGGTACACCGTGAGAGAGGGTCTTCCAGGCCGTCGGGACCCCAATGGACAGAAAAACAGCGCTGTCCTCGGCCAACTATCATCGGGCATTCTCAGAACATGTCCCAGCCAGGACCACCGCTTTCCCCGAATTAGACGACAGACCCCTGCCGGGTGCGCCGTGTATTAAGAAAAAACTGTGGAGTATTAATGTATGAAAGAAAGCGGAATTAAGACATCAGAAATGAATGCACGGATAATATGTATGGTTTAAGTAGATTAAGAAAGCAGCTTTAAGATGGCTTGGACATGTAGAGGGAATGAATGTGGAAATAATGTGTGCAAGGTATGCATGTAAGAGGTAGGCTGAGGAAAATATGGCTGAATCAAATTAACAACATTGTAACAGAAGGTTAGATGAGAAGTATGAGTAATAGAAGAGTGTGGATAACGAGATTCATGAATGTGGAAGAGGCAAAAGTTGTGTTCTTCGATAGAAAAGTTTCGAAACCTGTTCTTTCTGTCAACCCCGCAAGGGACACGGCGTGATTATGTGTAAATAAAATTACACAAATATCTACACACATAAACAAACATAAGAACTCTGTGGTATAGTTGGTGAAACGCCTGTCTTCCAACTCGGGGGCTGCTATTTTATTCCCGTCGGTATCCATTTTTTTTAAATGGGTACCAACGGGAATAAAATGGTTTGCACTCTCATATATCAAAAGGTAAATTTAATTCTATTTTGTTTTTCCTCCAATATACCAGAATCAAAGATAGTATCAAATGGTCAAAATTCATCAATTTTCGTAGAAAACAAAAAAAAACTTTTTCAAATCACTTGAACTTATTTCTGAATCACTAGAAATACAATTCCCTGAGAGTTCTTCTGGGATATGAAGTAGAGTAGATCCCTGCACTAAATGGTAAGGATTGACGAAAACAGATGGCAGTATAAAATTCGAACCACCGTAGTACAAAAACTCGACGATTTCTGCTGTCACTGTACATTCGTCGATAAATCGAAATTTAAATCTTCTGATTTTTACTAGTGAATCACTCATGGCTGTAATTCAAATCTCAAAGTCCATAAGCATTTTTTCGAGACAGAATAAACTGGATGAATATAATAACAATGTAGATTTATCTGTCGAGTTTTAAGTTGCCTTGGTTTTTTCCTTTCCGCGAACTACGGTTCATCCTCGCCCAAGACCTTGAATGTTAGTACATTACGAATTCGCATTCCACTTAGATTACACACTGTGATCAGTTGTTTCCAAGCACTTAATAAACTAAACTTATGAAGGCTTGTTTTATGGCCTAGGTGACTCCTTATTGTTCTTGCTATTTGCCATTGTTTGTAATTCATTCATTCAAATTTCATAGTTCATTTTTTACTGACTTGGTTATCTGGATGTTGCTGAAAATGACAAACATCAATGACTCCAACTTTCTAAAGCCTACAGACATACATTTCTAAAGCTAACATACATACAATCTCGCCATCTCCCTGTTGGGGTAGGCAGAGAGGGAATAGCGCCCGGTTTTCCTATCTCCAAACACATCATTAGCCTCGTCCACATCCATACACCTTGTTACAACTAGTACGATTTCTAGGATTTTCTACATTACCTTCTTTCAAAATATCATTCACTTGATCCAGTCATATTTTCCTTGGTCTTCCGCTCATACGCCTTCTATTCACATTCGCACTATATACTTTGTTTTGTTAGTTTTTCTTCTTTCATTCATTCTACATGCCCAAATTATTTCAAATCATGATCTCTTTCATTTCAGTTAACACATTAAGTTCACGTTCATCCCTAATCACTTTATTCCGCATTCTGTCATGCATTGTTGGTTACCCCATGAATTATTTACAGTACAAGCATTTCTACATGCATATTTCAGTATTTTACTACGTCAATATTTCACTCAGTAAAGTTGGTATTAATATGCTGCTGTGGACTATCTCTTAGCAGATTTTGATAATGTCCGATTCGAATATACTCGCGTATGTTTCAGCACCCCATAGACTTTGTTTCATATCGCTACACGCCGTTCGATATCTCTCTTAACTCTTCTATTATCTTAGAAAATATTACCCAATTTGCAGACTATATAACTCAACTTCCTCCAATGTTTCATCGTTCACCTTTTCAAGCGAGTTTCTTTTTTCATCTTATTCAACAACATTGTAATATGTATAATATAATATAAATGTTGTAAGTTAATATAAAGTAACGCTATGCCTGATCAGTATCGTCAGTGACTTGACCGAAGTGATAAATCTCGCTAGCACAGTCAGAGCGAAGGGTCATTGTTTAGCATCCTGAAGGTCAGGAGCCGCTCCGCCTGTGCCTGTACCTGTACCTGTACCTATACATGGCGCGGCACACGATGCACACCTATATTCCGGGCCGGGTCTGTATAGCCAGCCTGGCAAGCACACGGCGCGGCGGCTGGGCCTGGCTCGATTCTACTCGGCAGTTTTGGCGGTTTAGTCAGGGTCAACTCTAGAGAGGTGGAATTCACCTGATCCATATAACCGATTAGCGGCAGCAACGAGTTAAGAGTTTTTATTACAGTTCAAATTATTAGCGTTTGAATGAAGTTTTTAACTTTTTAATACTTCTTAATTTTTACAATGGAATATACAAAGCTCTTCCCTGCCTAACTACGAGGATGAGTATGCCCGTCCTAAGGCAGATACGTCTCACAAAATAAAATAAAAAACATATTTGGATTGTTCATAATAATAAAAACCCCACTGAGATAGGAAATATGTATAATAGAAGAGAGAAAACATTTGAATATAAATATAAAGAATTACACCATTTATAATAAATAATTAGAATTTTACGATTGGGAAGGAGGAACTGGGCGGAAATATCCATCCAAAATTTTCTGCTTTGCATATTTCCTCTATTCCTCGTTGTTTATAACAATGTATAATCTTTTTAATTTTTCGAGAAACTTTTGAGCTTCGGGATCATATTCCTTTTTCGAAATATGAAAAAAAAAATCCTTTAGTGTTAATTTTTTTCACAAGTCCCAGTTTTCAAATTTTCCGTGTTTCAACTTTTTTTCCATTAATTGTTTGTTTTTAAAGTTTTTTTCAATTCAGCGAAATTACGTTAAAAGAGGGCCGGGCCCGTACAGCGAGGAATGGGTGTAATAGTAATGATTTGTGCAAGGATCTCGAAACAGCAAGGAAGATCTTTATTGAAATTATAATATGATGCAAATTGTGTCTGATTAATGCTACTGTGTGGATGAAAAACATGGACAAGTTCGTACATACAACGTTAACAATTTAAACAACGTTCTATACAATGTTAACAATTTAAACAACGTTCACAATACAACGTTTACGATTTAAACAACGTTCACAATACAATGTTTACAATTTAAATAATATCAAAAAGTACAACAATGGAAAAAAAACAACATTTTGTGTAAATAGAGAACCACTTGACTAGGCAACACTTATAACGAAGTGGACTTATTCCAACACACATTTAATTTTATTTGTACTAAATACTTTACTATGTAATCACATACTTAAATTCCAAGCTATTACATACACAATCCCAACATCATAATCTCAACAACCACATTAAAATCATGTCCAAGAACTCCTCATCATACACTCTACATTCGTACCAGTCATTCACTCAAATACCTATGTGGTGATCTCCAAAAGTTCCCGACTCCTTGCTCTACCCAAGTCAAAGAGCCACATGGTTTCATATTTTTTTTAATATTTGTAGAACCAATATTACACGAGTATGTACGAGTACAAAAAGTACAATTTGATTTGAGTGACGATCTCGAAACATCAAGGAAAGTCCTATCAAAATGAATAAAATAATAACGTGTTGCAAATTGTGTTATGTTACTATGCGGGTGAAAAATTATATATAATATATTCTAAAATCCATGTAATTAATATCTTTGATAGCTTCAATTTCATTGGTTGATTGCATAAAAATTTCAGATATCACTGTGAGGTCGGAATTACAAACCTGTGCTCTACAAATAATCTTGAAAATTTGCATACAATTTCCGATTGTGAAAAGCAGTATATTTCGTCTTCGGACGCAGTAGCAGCCTATAACCATCACGATAAGGATGAGGCACTGACGGTGGTTGAGTCACGTATTGAGAATCCCTCTTAACCGGTCAAGAGCTACACTGTTTAATTTCCTACAAGGGATTTCACATATTGGACATCCCTCTTACGCCAAACACCGGTGATACGATAGGGAAATACAGACTCGCCCTAACGTGGGATAAGGTGGTGTATCGGATGTGGACCGACCTCCATGGAGGCGTTTTAAGATAGTTTTGTGTTCTTAATGGATGCGGCGACTAATGTGGAATTGGAATCCTACACAAGACTTAGAGTTTAATAATTATTCAAGTTATCGTAGGATCATTGTGGCAAATGATTGATTTCGTTTATAGTTTCTGATAATGGAGGGCAATATCAAAATTAGTCTTATATACTGATTTTTTTAATGATTGAAAATAGGTTGCTGAGAATGATCATTCATTGTTACGTTTTTAAAGTTCTATGTATAATTATGTGAATATCTCTTATTTCTTAATTTTAAAATTAAGTTCAGTCTTGCAAAACGTAAAGTCGGTACTGGTCTTCAATAAGGTGACCAGTTTTTATGTCTTTAAAAGGGGAGTTTAAATAATATATATTGAATTCATAATCTTTGTGAATAAATTATAGAAACCCTCTCTGTTTTCAAAAATCATTAATTTATACTTATGGTACGTTTCAAAATATTCAAATTGGGGATGTGTACAGTACATATTAAAGGGCGCAGCTGAGAGACAAAATTGTCTTTGACCCCTATTAATTGAGTTTTAAGGTATTTAAGAATTATTGGAGCAGGCATAAAATTCGCAGTTCGCCATCGTACGTGTAGGTAATACTACCGTGAGTGTAGAGGCAAGTGACGACACCCGCATAGGAGTATTGTTACCATAGGTTTGTTTACCAAACTAGAACCCGAAATTTCCGCCTGGAAGTCAAATGTCTCGTCAACTAGAAAATAAAGGTCACTTAGATAAGAAAGG